>JAEQBH010001517.1:0-420458 GCA_016808115.1 Tetrastigma voinierianum
TGAGCAAAATGCAAGGAAGGAGGGAAGAGCAACATTGATAATCAAATAACTCACATGGAGGGAATACAGAAAAAGGAAGCATTTTTTTCTCTCCTATAAATTTGCAGAAAGTGAATTTATACATGATGAATTGTTTGCAAATGACTATATTTGATGTTAAAGAGTTTAGAGTATCTAAGGAATGAAAGACTCTATGAACATTGAGCTTTAAGGCTGAAGTCGCGATACAGAACTCCTTTAAAAAGTTGTCGCGACATCATAAACATTATAGACATATATGCTTTCACAGTTCATGGATGGCTTGGTCTTAACAGGCCAAGGTTCGCAAAATTAACTTGATGTCGCGACGAATTAGGAAATGTTGCTACTGAAATTTTCAAGGGCTGCTCCTAATGACAACATCTTGTTTTAAGGTGGTATTAAAGTTCACACATGAAATAAATGAAATAATCATTAGAGCTCATAAACTTTGATTGAATTGCACCTATTGGGAGTACTTTTTTCCCAATTTTTCACTCTCCATTCCGTAACCCTGCTCATTCTCTCCTCCATTTTAAACCCCAAATCCTTTAGGGTCCCAAAATCTTCGAAATTTTCCTTCTTCTGTGTCGGCCAACCATCAAACCTCAACCCTAACCAAGAAGAATTCATGGAGAAAAACGTGCAATCAGAAGAAGAGAATCGATGTGAAGAATGTAATGAAAGAATACCGTCAAGCATCGTATGGGATCAACAGGCTCTGAGGGAAAGATCAAAAGTGGCAAGAAAAATAGCGTAAGAGAAAATCAGATTTTAGGTCGTGAGAAGTCACCAACCGGGAGGAAACACTATGCCTGAAAGGGCTTGTAAATATAAAGACGATTCAAAACCCTATCGCCCTTTCAAGGAAATAATAAAGAAAAGAGGTCAGGAAACCCGCGCACATCAAAGGTGGTATGCCATAGTAAGTGGAGTTCTACCACCTTGTAGGAGAAAGGACAACATTGTATACGTCAGAGAGTGGGTGCTATATGGAGCGCACATTAACCAAGTTTATGAAATGCGTGACACAAGCATGGGTCAAAAATTCAAAAAGCTCCTGGGAACCTAGATTTGAAGGAAGAGAAGCAGAAAACTCACCGACGGAAGGCCCAACTGGCAGAGAAAGGAGGACCAAAACCTCATCAGGGAAGCTCCCACCCAGGAGGTTATGAAAAGGGTCTCTATTTCCTAGCCCCGCTTTGGTTCCAAACTCGCACACCCCGAGCACAATGAGAAGAGGCGGTCATGCTATGCAGCTATTACGAAGGGATATAAGATCAATATAGGGACAATAATGAAAATTCGATAATGAGGTACCACGAAGGAAACAAAGAGGGTGATCCCTCACCCGGCAAACGAGTTGCAATCTTGTGTTTGAAGGAATTTGGAGTGAGAGGGAGTTGGGAAGCGAGAAGAAGAAGTTCCCGGCCGACATCACCACTCCTGTGACAGGAGTGAGTGGGACATAAGAAACCAGAAGAAAAGAGTCTTGGTTTAAGAAAACGGGAGAAGAAGTTCCAAGCTGAGAAAGAAGAAGTGAACACGAGGGGAAACCTCCGGGATGTTAATAATTTCCCATTGCGAGACAACTGCCGAGGCGGGATGAAAGAAGCCAGTAGATTTCTCTTCCTTTAGCTAGTTCTCCTCCCATGCAGGTAGAACATTCAAAGAAAAGGGAGAAAGTTCACAGAACCTGAGAACCAGGCAATCATGGAAATGCTTCTCTCCATGCAAAACAAGATGGAGGCAAAGGGAAAGAGGTGGAGGTTGCGACAAGAGTTAAAGGGAGGAAGTGCATGAAAAGAACTAAAAAGAGAGATCAAGAATGGAAGAAGAACTACAGAGAAGAGAAGAAAGGTTTGAAGCTGAGTTGCAAAAAGAGAGCAGGAATGAGGCAAGGCGAAAAGGAAGAAGAACGAGGATGAAGGAGGTACTCGACGAGGAAAACCCCAGAGAAATGGAAACAAGGGATAAGACACAATTAAAGAAGTTGAAGTTCGATCATGAGCATTCTACAACAATCAAGTTAGAGACAATCGGCTCTTGGGAATCACTGAAGGAAAGGGATGCGAAAACGGGGAAGAAGCGGAGACAAAGGAGAACATCGATGGATTTAAATTTCTTTACATGTCCTGGTGAAAGATTTTGAGACAAGATGGAAGGGAGAGACAAGGTGTTAGATGGAAACGATGCATTCAGGAGGAAGATGTGGCTAGAGAATATGGACTTGATCAACAACAACTGTCAAAAATTCTTGGAGGTCATGACGGGAAATGGGAGAAAAACATGAACACATTGGAGATGAGGCAAGGATGAAGCGAACAAAAGGTGGATCTCTCAAATGAATTGGCACGAGGAAAAGCGACCAGGCAAAGAAAGCCAAGGGACCAGAGAATAGAAGTAAAGATTCGAGTCAGCCCACAGTGGACACTCTTGACTGGATCCTTTAGACATCTATACTCGCAAACAAAAAAGAAAAAAATAGACCTATCCATTCAAAAGTTTCAATCACTCCTTTCTATCTCTCACGTAGTTCCTAAGTAGTTGCGATTGAATCGAAATAAAATAGAAACTTGAATTGAATTTTGTGATAGCGTCTTTATTTTGAATTGTTGATTCAATATTGTGTTCTTCGGAAAGATGCATGATTAGGACATTAAAGTAAATTAGTTCGAATAAAAAGCTGGCGAGATGGAATGAGAAATTTGAATTGAATGGCTTGATTAGATTAGGAATAGTGAAATGCGAGAATAAGGACAAAATGAATCTGAGTTTAGTGAAACACAAGGTGCAAAAAATTACTTAAATCTAGCGATAAGTCGGGAGATTGAGGAAAGTAAAGAGGGAACAAAACATATTTTTGAGTTTGTGGTGTGAGCAATCGATCAAAGGAACTGTTGAATATCGATTAATTTAAATACTCCTGAAGCAAAAATGAGTCAAGGTACTCCACATGGTTGAAGTCAAACTGTTCAAACCAAGTGCAATTTATTAGATTATTGGTTGAGCGAAATCCTAGGTGATCTGGTGACGAAGTGTCTGAGCCATTCTTGGATAGTTTGAGCCATCTTAGCCATCACATATCTTGATGCATATACAGCAGTTCCCGAAATTGAACCCGACAAGCTTATTTTTTTCAAAAAAATAACCAATGAAACCAGCCCATTCTAAGAAATCAATCCTCCAGTAAAGAACCTATGATTACCCAGGAATCCAAGGAGGAAGTAAGAAATGAAGTTTGGGGGAGTATATATTTTCGAGGAACTCAAAAAAAAAAAAAAAAAAGGGAATGAAAGAAAAAGACAAAGAGCAGAAAATGCAATAGAAAAGAACACTTATAGGGATAAGTTTTATCTTGTGGCCTAACTCTCTTGAACAATTAAGTTCTTAGGGTGTTTGACACCTAGTACCTAATGCCATGCGGTATGGGACCTGCAACCCAAAGTTCGCTAAGGTGTTGAAAGCTGAAAGTTAAAACATTGCTATCCGTGGTGACAAACAAAGGAAATTTCCCCAGTGGAATTACGAGTGAAGAAATAGGGGGCATACAGTTATGAATTGAAGAGATCAAAGAGATGTCCCAAACAACATGAAAGCTTAGGGAGTTTATTAGAGAAACTATAAGAAAGAAAGGGCGAGAAGAGGAGAGAAAAGGGTCGGGGTAATCTTAACCTAAAAAATTCCTTCCATCCTACCCATTACCCAAACTTTAACAATATAAGCCCAAGGAGCGATTGATCTTGAAGGCTGAAATCACCTACATTAGTGGAGTCAATATGAAAAACAAACTTATGGAATTTGGAAATATGGAAACAATCAAAAGCGGTGAAGGACTTTAGGGAGTTAATTATTTCGATATGAAAATGAGAAGGGAAAATAATCTATTATTCAAAACGGGATCTAATAATGTGATTATGTTGTTTGTAAAAACAATTTCAACAGTTTAGTTTTGTATACTATGAAAAGTAGAAACTAACCTTGAAACTGACTTGAAGCTAGATATGTGAATGATGCATACATTGTATTTCAATTAAATTGAATACCATTGTAGAAGAAAAAAAAAAATTTTGAATAATACTTCTAAAACAAAACATAAAAATGTCCTTTTTGTTTGAGGACAAACAAATCTTTCTTTTTCTTTGCTTGAGGACAAGCAAAATTTTAAGTTTGGGGGAGTTTGATGAGCTTAAAAGTCATCTATTTTTAGTCCATTTTTCTGCTTAATTTTCATATCAAAAGAGACAATTACCTTGCAGAAATATGAAGAAACTCACCCATTTGTTATTAGCAGGTAGAATGGAAGAAAAGAAAAAGCGTTAGAAAATCTGAGGAAATAAATTAGACAAGTGCGATCAATTGGCGAGGCGAAATAGAAAGAAGCTGGTGGAGTCATTGATGCGGTTGTGGAGTCTGCCTGATCCGGTTCTGAGTCGGCGTGACATCGGGAAAGTGAAGGGAATTTGATCTTTGGACGGTAGGAAACCTGATCTAGAGCGGTGAGAGCGAATTAAAGGAATGATGTCATGACGAGAAAAGCGAATCGCGACATCAAAAACAACTGATCTGATCTACGGCGGCATTAAGTGATGTCGCGACAAAGAAAGGCTGGTCGCGACATCATGACAACCGGTGGAAGGATCTGCGAGAGACTTGAGCCCGTGGCGACGCAACATCGATGTCGCGACGCCGACTAACCATTGAGAAGGCTGCGAAAGGACTAGAATGGATATTACGCGGCAGGCCATGATGTCGCGACGCCGCAGCGATAGCCCAGACTGCAAAAGCATAGCATGGTGTCGTGACAACATGAACGACCCGTTCATAGGATGCAGAACTTTAAGTCGATGTCGCGGCAATGTAGGTTCGATGTCATGACAAGAGAGGCGGGGCCTTGGCTTTGGAGGAGGCGATAACTTGGGCTGGCTACTGCGAAATCCACAGCGAGGTTATATTGGGATTAGGGCTGTGGAAAACCCTATAAATCTGCTGACTACCCGGAATAGTAAGCGGTCGCGCATCAAAGGAGAGATCTGGGTAGCCTAGGCTTCAATTTTATTTTATTTTCTTTTCTTTTCTTTTCTTTTCTTTTTTCTTTTCTTTATTTTAGAGAGAATGTTTGTCTCGTATATTTTTTTTAGTTTTATTATTTTTCTGTGGATCTGAATGTTATCGTTTCTTGAAGCTGAATCACGAGAATTCAATTTCTTTTCAAGTACTACCTGGAATGCATAGAAGTCCAGACAAATTTACGGGATTGATTATTTCAGTTTGAATTACAGTTATTCTTTTGATCGGAAGGATCTTTGTCTCGTGTGATTGTTAATTGAGAATTGACTTCCATTTAGTAAGCGTTGTAGTCGAGAGTGATCTCTGTAGTAATTTGCAGCATCTTGTTCATTTCGGTTCATCAATTTACTTTAGATTATGGGTTTATTGATTTGGATCTGAATATCAGTTTACTATACCCGTTAAGAATTGCGTCGTTACTCTGATTTCAAGGAGGTCCTCACGGGTGACCACGGGAAGACACACAATCCTGGGAGTAATGTGCATTTCTTTGAAGGTATACTAACCTGCTATTAGGGATCCTTTGAGCTTTGTAAGTTCACTTAGATAAATCCTCTTCTCACTTGAAATCAAGAACAGGTTGAACGACTTATCTATTTAAACAAACGGAGAGATTTCACCTCGGTCGGATAGTGAGGGCCCGATCAGGTGTTAGTTGAGATCTAATCGAGGAAAGGTTGATCTATTTTAATTTGGGAAGAGTAATTTGGAAGTTGTATATCCTTGCTTGACCGTGCTTAGGGTAGGTGTACGATCCATTAAAATGGGTATGGTATTGCGAAAAATATCCGACTTAAGGAAGTTCTTGTTAAAAGTAGTTATCTCGTTCCACAGCCAATTCGAGGAAGATCGGGAAGAAGGAGATAACGAAGGTGGGCGTGGAGATCCAGCTGCACTACAATTGCCTTGGACAGATTTTGAAACTTGAGATAATCAAGAAATTAATTCAGTATGAACTACAGGAATTGATCGTTCACTATAACTGTTTCTCTTGATGTGTCTTCTTATGATAACTGTTCAGTATTCATTTCTTTTTGTAGGAATTTATTTTCCTTGATTTGTTTTATTTCAGTCTATTTGAATGTTCATTTCTCTTTGAACTAGTTAATTCCCATTTCATCTTTGTTTTTCCATATCAATTTACGGTCGAATAGTATTAATTTTAATTAGTCGGGGTAGTTGATGAAAATTCTTGAGATCTGTGGGATCGATATCTGAACTTTCGAAATCCATTTTGTGCCCTTGACTGTGCATAATAGAATTTTGACTAAGAGCCAATAAATTAAATCTCGTTTCTACTCTGAAGATTTTTGGTTATGATAGTATGATGTCAACTTAAGTTATTAAGCAGCATTGCACAGGATTAGTTAATATTCCTTTGGTAATAGTGTCATAAATTTGTTTTATGTATTTAATTCACAACAAGTTTTATGGCGATTTTGCTGAGGATTAGATAGTAGTCCTTCAGTGATAACGTTATAATCTTGCATGCATAACTAATGCATAAATGTGAAAACATGTGTTTTGGTTCGGTCATCAGAGCTCTACCCTACTACTCAGACGAGCTCTTCTCATCAGTCAACATGGACGAGCTCCTACTTCACAATTTACATTGATGAGCTCTTCCTATCAGTCAGCATGGACGAGCTTTAATCTACTATTCACTCAGACGAGCTCTTCTCATCAGCCAACATGGACGAGCTCTACCCTACTACTCAAACGAGCTCTTCTCATCAGTCAACATGGGCTGACTCTACTTCCTGATTCCACGTTGGCGAGCTCTTCCCATCAGTCAACATGGATGAGCTCTAATCTACTATTCACTCGGCAGGCTCTTCCCTGTCGGCCAACATGGGCCAGGCTCTGCCCTACTACTCAGACGAGCTCTTCGTCGGTCGACATGGTGGCTCTGCTTCACAATTTACATTGGCGATATTCCCTGTCGGTCGGCCGCTGGACGGGGCTCAATCTCTATTCACTCTGGCGAGCTCTTCTATCGGCCAACATGGGTGAGCTCTACCCTACCGGGCGGCTCTTCTCATGTCGATCAACATGAATGAGCTCCTACTTCACAATTTACTCGGCAGGCGCTGCTGTGATGACATGGGCTGGGCTACACCTGCACTGAGGCAGGCTCTTCACATCGAGTCACCATGGGCGAGCTCTACTTCATAATTTACTGCGGCGAGCTCTTTCCTATCGACCCGACATGGGCGGGCTCTGCCCTACTACTTTCGGACCGGCTCTTCTCATGTCGACCCAGTATGGACGAGCTCTTCTACCATCGATCGACATGGGCGAGCTGCCGCTACAATTTACATTGGCGATACTTCTATCGATCGGCATGGAATGAGCTCTAATCTACTATTCACTCGGCGAGCTCTTCTCATCTGACCCGACATGGACTGAGCTCTACCCTGCCTCAGACGAGCTCTTCTCATCGGTCGACATGGGCGAGCTCTACTTCTAATTTACATTGGCAGGCTCTTCCTATCGGTGTTCGGCATGGATGACTCTAATATCTGTCACTCACGATGACTCTTCTGTCGGCCCGACATGGACGGAGAAACCTGCCCTGCACTACTCGAGGCGAGGCTCTTCTCGTGATTGACATGGAGCTGAGCTCTACTTCATAATTTACGCATTGTGACTCTTCACATCCCGGTTAGCATGGGCGAGCTCACAATCATATTCACTCGGCCCAGGCTCTTCACATCGGCCCGACATGGACGAGCTGCCTACTTTCAGGCGAGCTCTTCTCATCGGTCGACATGGGCCGAGCTCCTGCCCCACCAATTTACTCGGCGAGCTCTTCCTATCGGCCAACATGGACGAGCTCTGCCACCTTCTGGGCAGGCTCTTCTCTTCGGTCACCATGGAGCGAGCTCTGCTTATAATTTACTCTGGCGAGCTCTTCCCTATCGGCCCGACATGGGCGAGCTGCCTGCTACTCGAGGCAGGCTCTTCTCATCAGCCAACATGGACGAGCTCTACCTACCCTTTCGGGCGAGCTCTTCGTGATCCAGCGTGGGCTGACTCACTGCCCGCGGTATTGTGAGCTCTTCTATCAGTCGGCATGACGAGCCAATCTCTTCACTCGTGAGCTCTTTATCGGCTTGACATGGGCCAGGCTGCACCTGAAGAGCGAGCTCTTCTCATCGATCAACATGGGCCAGCTCCTACTTCTAATTTACTCGCTGAGCTCTTCTATCGGCCCGGTGACATGGACGAGGCTCTACCTACCTCCGGGCAGGCTCTTCTCATCGGTCACCATGGGCCCGAGCTCCTGCTATATTTACTCACGGCGACTCTTCCCTGTCGGCTTGACATGGCGAGCTCTGCCACACTACTGCGGCGATCTCTTCATCAGCTGACATGGGCCGAGCTCTGCCACACTACTCGGAGCCCAGGCTCTTCTCGTCGGTCGACATGGGCGAGCTCCTTCACAATTTACATTGTGAGCTCTTCTGTCGGTCGGCATGGACCGAGCTCTAATCTACTATTCCCTTTCCAGACAGGCTCTTCTCATCGGTCAACCTTGGAATGAGGCTCCTACTTCTAATTTACTCACAGCGAGCTCTTCTATCGGCCCGACATGGAATGAGCTCTGCCTCTCTTACTCGAGACGAGCTCTTCTCATCGATGCGACATGGGCGAGCTCCTGCTTCACAATTTACATTGGCGAGCTCTTCACATCGGTCGGCATGGGCGAGCTGCAATCATATTCACTCTGGCGAGCTCTTCCCTGTCGGTCGACATGGAATGAGCTCTACCTGCTACTTTCAGACGAGCTCTTCTCATCGGTCGACATGGGCGAGCTCTGCCATGATTTACATTGACAGGCTCTTCTATCGATCGACATGGGCCCGAGCTTTAACTCTTATTCACTCGCCAGCTCTTCTGCTCGACCATCATGGGCGGAGCTCTACTCTACCTCAAGCGAGCTCTTCGTGTGGCGTGGGCCGAGCTCTATTCAACTATGCGTTTTTACCAGCTCGCCCTGCCAGTTCACATGGAAGCCCTAGTTCAGCGATTTATATTGGCGACTCGCGCGTTCATTTCACTTAGCGAGCACACACTCTCAGCATATTGACGAGCTATCCTGCCGGTCTGGCGTGAGCGAGTTCTGTTAATCGACTTTGTGAGCTTTCCTTACTTAGGTCGGCGGGCTATACGAGGCTCCCAGAGGAAAGTAGGCCGATTTTCGAACCCTTGCAGAATCATCGGTTTGGAATAAATACATATGTATCCGACAAGAATGCGAATTATAACAAAATATGTATTTATCGAAAGAGGCTACATGGATCCAGGCCCAGTCTGACGAAATGAAATAAGCCTGTATCGTAAAAAAAAAAAAAAAGAGATAAGGGAGATAAATGGTCGAGATCGTCCCTAAAGTCACGCATGAGGAGGAAGGGATGAGGAATGAGGAGAAATAGTTTATTAAGTCTTAGGGCCCTTGGGAATAATTCGCGAGGTGATTATACGCACCGCCGTCCTTTAGGAAGATCAAAATTGAAATCTAGGTTGGGATGCGCGGTAGCTTTCGCTGACGAGCCGCGAAGCGAGCAGAGCTGATCGCGGTTGCCTAATAGCCTGTCCTGCGTGCGACCATCTTGACCTGTAGCGATGAAGTCCGACCTGCGATCGCGGCGTTCTCGTTTAGCGCTCAGAGGCGAATTATGACCTCGAAGACTGCGGCAAGCGATCTCTGCGCGACACCCTACCCTCGGAAGCTTCGCTGACGGGCCACTTAGTTGTGTTTCCTATCGGTCAATCCGGCGTGGCCACACGTGGATTCCATTTGAAGATCTACATGATTCGCCGGGAGGTGGCAGGCTCATCACAACCGGTTAAATCGCCTTGGGCAAATACCGATCCCTCACGAGCCTCGACCAAGTTACTCTAGGCGACTTCGGAGATTGTCGAACCTCTTGAAGCGCTTCGCCCGCGGCGCGAAATGACTATTCACGAACCTCGTCTTCTCTACTCGGCCAAACACGGCCGGCGAAGTGTGCTTCAAGTTAGACTTAAGTGGCTCCGCGTCTTGATCCGAACCTTGCATGTGCTCTTGCAGCTGCGCCCTCGGCGATGGCGTGGCGACCTTAAGCCTTATAAATGCGGCGATCTTTACGTGCTTCTCATTTAATTTGGCCTTTTGGCGGACCCTTGAATGGTAGCAACCTGCATATCAAACACAAGTCGGTCTTGGGCCAGCGAAACGGAGATGGTGATAAACATGATTAGAGACTTACCAAAGCGACCCGAAGGATAAAGCGGCTTCATCAGTGACCTTGCGACCTCGAGTCGAATCCTTGACAATAGAAGAAAGCAGCGCCCTGCTTAGTAAGTTCGGTATTGGAAGCGAAGAATCTGGGCATTATTAGCCCTTATTTTCGACTTCTTTCTCTTTGGTTCCGCCACCTCTCGAGGAGGCAACCCAGCGTCTTCGAGAGCGGGATCAATGCGATTCTGAGCATAGCGCCAGTACGCTTTCGGCTCATGAGGATTTCAGCCTGAACGAGGCTTGGAAGGGCGTAGGGCATAAAGCCGCGGCTGTCGGCCAATGGTGACAACGCCCTCTCCGACCCTTGGACGAGGAAGTCGGAGCGTCCCGATTTACGAACTTTGGCGAAACCGGCTCATCCCTCTCAAGATTTGTGATTTTTCCTTTTCCACTTGGCTGCGGGGCCGAGCAGCGCCCACTAAATGAAGCCCCAAGAATTTCCCAGGGTGGGAGCGATGGAGTCGAGAAAACCCCAGTGGAAGGAGGCGAGGGCCTGAAGCGGATCGTGCGGGACATGCGACCCTAGATGGACCGAGGAATGCCAGACTTTATCAACCGCATAAGGGCGGGCGGACATTCGCGGCGCGGGCTATGACGTTGTCTTCCTCGTTAGGTCGAATGACTTTGAGAAACCACGAGGGAAAGTGCTTAAAAACCAGAAGCGTTCAACCATCTTCGGACAAGCCAGCTAAAAGCGAGGCAAATACTCCACGAAGATTATCGGGTATGCCGGTCGTAGGGACACCTGGGTTTTGTCTTTGTCGAAAGGTGTACTCCCGAGGCAATGGCTGAGAAGAAATACCGTCCCTTCCATGACTGTGTGAAGAAGGTAGGTCGGAGAGATTACCGGAGGAGCTGGAGCGTTTGGAGAAAGAAAATGGAAGCCCTCGGGAAGTAGCTATTGGAATGAAAGATGAAGGAAGCGAGGCTATGCCCCAGGGCCTTGAACCCTCATCCACAAAAAAGAACAAAAGGCTACCCAAAATGCCAGAAGCCATTGGGACAGTTAGGAAGGGCCAGGATGTTGGAATGTTGTAGAACCCCTTTCATGAAGGTGCGGTGGAAAGAAAGCGAGCCATTGTCAAAAGCGACTTCAAAGAAGCAGACCATCGGGCACGGAGGTACGTATAAAGTCGAACATGCGGGACCCATATTCGGATGCCGGGAGGTCGATGCGATCAGCCGGAATGGTCCCATAAAGGGCGGCTCTGCTGGAGTCCCACGTTCACGGCATCGCCGAAGGAGCAGCATTGAGAAATCCTGACCTTGGGGTATTTGATCCGGTTCATTCCTTTTACCCTTATCTAGCAGTGGGAGCGCCTGGGAAGCGAGGTTGAGGCGAAGCAGTACAATATGGCGGGAACACCCAAGGCTGCTGGGGCCGGCATCAACGGAAGAGTCATATTGTCTCACATAAGAAGAAGAAGCGATTTGGACCATGAGCGTAAGCAAATAGTAATAGGCGAGCCAAGAACAAATAAACCACAGAGCCTCGACCTATCAGCGAAAGGACCCCATGCGCGAAAAGAAGCGAGACCTTGAGACATAGGAATAAAGCGGAAGGAACTTAAGTCGGAGAAACTCGAGATAGGAGGGAGGTCGATGAAAGGGCGGGAGTCAAGGAGAATATGAAAAACAAGCGCGAGAGCCGAAGAGTCACCATTAATCATCTCTTAAGCGACCGCTTTTCCGAGCGGACGTGGGAATAGCGACGAACGGGGAAGAATTACAACCCTTGCACGGCCGTATCACGGTGAGGCCCAGTGATATGGGCGAAAATAGACGATATCAATTCCTAGGCCCGGAGGAAATGGCGGGCTCCATATCAAACCAGGCCCCCTTATGTCGACTGAAGCGAGAGTCAGATTCAATTAATGAATGCGAGATGGGTTGAAAAATCCATAACGAATCGATAAGCTTGTTACATCTCGTCTAAGCGGAAAATAGAAAATATATATTTTATTTATTCTCAGATCCCACCATAAGGGAAAGAAAGGATAATGATAGATCATTGCCAGTTGGACATCTTCTATAAGGAAAGAAAACATCCCAAAAGTGCTTTTTCTTATATCTGTACCCAGTCCGATATGGACTAAAATAAGAAATATTCCATCAATGGGAAGGACTCTAATTACCATCAGCGGTTGAGTCTCAACTATAAATACGAGGCCATCCAGTGATTTTGAAGAAGGTGCCTTGACATTCTTACACACACATTCAGATGCCAATACTAATTCTCTAAGCATTCTCTCTTTTCTCTCAAGGAAGAATCTGACTTTGGCATCGAAGCGGCTACGGGCAAAGCCCTCGCCGACCACCCTTCTTCTTTGTTCTTGCAGAGGAGTGCTACGTCCAGAGCCTGTAGATCGACATTGCAGCAATCTTACTGACCCGGACAATCCCGGACCTTTTGCATCTGACCTGGAAACAATCAGGGTCCGGCCAATGACCCCCGCTGGCCAGATTCAGGTTGAAAAAGGCATCATCAAAGGTAATGTCATATATAATATATTATTAAATAATACTATAGTTTTATATAGTATAATAAATTTAATAGAATGTCTTCTTTAAAATAACTATATATTAGTTTTATTTTATAATTTCATATTGAACATAAATTTAACAATATAATTTTATTAGTTTAAGGTAATATCATATTTAGTATATTATTAAATAATACTATAGTTTATATAGTATAATAAATTTAATAGTGATGTCTTCTTTAAAATACTATATATTAGTTTATTTTATAATTTCATATTAGATTATAAATTTAATAAAATAGAAATATTAGTTTATATAATGTTATTATAAATTTAATAAAATAGTATTATATTAGATTATATATTTAATTATAGTGATATCTTCTTTAAAATAACTATATATTAGTTTAATTTGAAAGTTTATATGATACTTTCATATACAAAACCAATTTATTAGTAATTAACTTTCCATGTTAGTTAATATTTGAAATGAAGTTATATATTAGTTAATATTATTATGTATGCATATTATAGATTTATAGTTTTATCTGACTTTCATATTTTAGATTAGTTTAATTTAGTAATAATATATTAATGATTAAATAACCTTCATGTTAGTTAATATTTTAAATTAAGTTATATATTAATTTATGTGTGTATGCATATTATAAATATGTAGTTTTATATGAAAATAAATTCATTTTTAATTGTATAATAATATAGTTTATATAAGTTCAATTTAATAGGATGGATGATGGAAGTAATATTGGGTAGAGATCTAGCATGGAAATAGTAGCGTATGGGAAGGGAATAGAAATTGTATAATTATCTGGTCTTGTGGTTTGGTGATAAGGAGTGGTGGGATCACTGCTTTAAATTTCACCTATCACATTCGGATCCCACTCTAATACAAAAAAGTGCCCAAATGTGCCTCGGAAGTGAAGCGAGTAGGGCAACTTTTAGACCAGAAAAATAAAGAAAAAGCGAAGAAAGCAACATATATAGAAGAAATTCGCACTAAACTACGAGGCACGATGGGGGGACGCGATAGACATCTCATTGATGATGATGAGGATGAGGAGGAAGAAGAGGAGAATGTATATATGTATCTGGGTGACATGACCACTGATGAGAGAGCTGAATTTCAAGCAGCATGTCGTGCATCAAGCTCTTGAATGAAGCGAACTGTGAGAAGAATGATTTACAGAGACGAAAGAAAATGGGTAAATCTTTAGCAAATTAGTTTTTTTATAAAATAAACGAATTCACTTCGATTTCTAATTGAGATATTGCAACAGGTGAGCTTTCACAATCGTTGACGACTAATCCAACAAGACGCATGCAAAGATCTCAAAGTGTGAGACAATCGGATCTATCACCACCTCTTGCTCCATCATTATACAAATCTTCGGCAGCAAGACAAAAGAACATATTAAATCTTTTCAAATGTGAAGCAATCAAAGAACACGATGGTAGACTAATCGATAAATTCTTCATATATATGAGATTATTACCGTGCAAACGGACTCTCACCACTTGAGAACATGATTATTGGTGCATAACAAGCCCAGGTATGTGACAATTAGTTTTAGTTTCTAATAAAATTGTTCATCTTATATTATAATTGAAAACCCGGATAATTAATTCCATTAATTATACTTGTAAGCATGATAATAGAGCCACCATCTCCATATGAAATCAAAACATATAATTGGATATGGAGTATATGAAGATTATGTGAACATCGAAAGAAATGGAAGACTTATGGGTGCACAATTATGTGTGATGATGGACCGGTCCCACGAAATTGAGTATCATTAATTTCATGGTATATTCGAAAGGAAGCACAATATTCCTCACTTCTGTTGATGCATCCGACAAGATTAAAAACAACAAATACATTTATGGTTTGTTGAAGGACGTGATTAAGGAAGTTGGTGAAGCAAATGTTGTGCAAATTATTTAGGAACGATGAATCGGCTTGTTGTGAAAGCGAGTAGTTGCTAATGAAGAAGTCTGATTTATATTGGACTACATCGCAGCGACCTGCTTTGCATTGACTTGATGTTTGAAGACATTGGTAAAGAGATGCTATTTTGGAATTGATTACGATGCATGAAAAATCACCCGACTTCAATACGATCATGGTTAGTTGCTTGCAAAAAATGAAAGATGCGTAGTAGAGATATTGTGTGTCAGGGGCAACAAGATTTGTGGCTCAAATTACATCGCCACTAGAAAGTCTTCTAAAAAGAGGGCTGATTTGAAGATCTTTATTAGCAATGAATAGATTTCTCACAAGCTTAGTCGATCGACCATTGGACATGAGGTTGAAGTACTCATGTTTGATCATACATATTGGGAGAAGGTCTCTAAGCTAGTGTCAATCTATGATGCACTATATACAGTTCTTTGCATTGTTGATTCTGAAGTCGTCCCAACAATGTCATTTGTGTATGAGTTGATTCGGGTAATGAAGCAAAATTTACATCAACTCGGCGCGAATATTAGGTGAAAACAAACATCGCGGTCGTTAGGATAGAAACCCTCAAACATCATCTTCATGCAGCAGGTAACTAAGCGATATCATAATCACATTTAATGTATATTATCTTCCTTTTATCACATACTAATTCTAAATCACTTTTGTAGCATATTATTTGAATCCAAAATTTCAATATAGACCTGCAATTAGTAGTGACCCTGAGTTACTTCAAGCTGTTCACGAAGTATTTGCAAGATTATCTTCAACTACCACAAGCCTTGGTAATTTTGGAAATGAGATACATCAATAGGTTACAATTCTAATTGTTGATTCAATTTATTTGGTTACACTTACCTTATATTGATTTGACAAGTACAATTTCATTCCTGACTTATAATGTTTCGAGGTTGCGAAAGAGGATTCGGTGTCCTCGTGTGATAGCCTCGAGATTTAATGGTTCATGAAAGTCGAGTGTTATTTCTCATTAAAACTTTAAAAGTAAAGTCTATTCTCATATTTATTATTAGATTTTAGATATTTACTTATTTTTATTACAGCTGAATGATGGTTTATGTATAAAACCACGCTCCACATTAGAGGAATTTGGTCATTAAGGTTATTTCCCCAAAGCGCATCTTTTCGTGTAGAAATTGGAGCACATTTGCTTTAAATACGTACAAAACAAATAAATCGCTTGCTTACCCTGAAACAACAATTAGTTTTTGTTACTATAACATGAAATAAATATCGTGATATGCAAGCGAGACCGATGAAGTTGCTGAAAATTACCTTGATTTACTTGATATTTTAGCGAATTTGGTAAAGAGGATGTCGATTATTCTGATGGATTAGACCTCTCCATTTGGATGATGAAGATAAATCTTGATCCAATTCTTTGCACATGTTAAAGCGGTGTTGATGTTGACCATGTTTCATCTGAAGAAGTTCATAGTGAAAGTTTCAGTCAAGACACGAAAGACTCATTTCAGCCTGCTGTTACTTCCCGACCCTCATTTGATTCAAGTGCTGAACAAAGTAGTAGACCTAGTTTTACCGATACTTCTACTACAGGTTATGATGACTCAATGATGGTAGTGATACTAGAAATGATGGTGGGGATATTGCAGATCGACAAATAAGTCAATATCCATTGAGTTCATTCACTAGTGAAGATGATTTCACACATGCTAGCACAAGATGAAATTTGTGACACCCCCAGGCAGGGTCAGTTGACTACGCAAATCAACCCATGGAATACCCCGTGAATGTCGAGTGACCCGGCATTTTTCACGAAAATCGAGCAGAGTCTCCTTTGTACGGGGAGCTCTACCCGAATACAATGCACCATGATACATCCCCGAAGCAGGTCGATATATCCACAATATGAGTAAAACGGCCACTTGGGCCCATAAACAATACTCATCATACTACAACAACTATATCCAATAGTTTCAAAAGAGTTAATAATTTACTCTTATACAACACATATATCAAAATTAGGGAATTCTAATACATGTTTCAAATCATCAAAGCCCTGACAGGCTTTCTTCTAAAATACCTCTATGACGTCTTAGTCTCTCGCACGCTCCTGTACTGTAAAATAGGGGGTCACGACGGGAGTGAGCTAAAAACTAATGGGAGAATTGCCTAAATTTGCTACTCACCACCTAAGTGCAATGCAATGTTCCAAAGTAAACACACATTCAAGCAAATGCACAGTCCTGCTTGAATGTCTCGCGTAGCTTCAGGATCCAGGAGTCCTCACAGAGCTCTCTCACACTGCGCCTAAGCCTTGTATGAAATTATTATTTCATTAGTGGACAACCCTCCGATGTATATATATATCAATTTGGGCCGCTCTCGGAAGCTGATTAAATATATAAATTGTTGTGGACTACCTAGATGAATATCAATTGGTAAGCTCTAGACGATTGATATTTTAAGTTTAATGGACTACCCTCAGATAATTAATATTTTAGACTACCCTCCAGAACCATTTTCCTCTAGACTTATCTCATGCACTCCTCCTATAATCCTAGGGTGATCGATTGCATATGGAATGCATATATGCCGGTTCGATACGATCCCAATCACATCTGAAATATATAAACATGAATATACTCGCATAATTAAAAATCACACAATCATGTTATGCACAATTATACATTTCATCCCATCAAAATTAGCTCACTTGGGCTAATGATCAAACAAGAGCGATTTAATTTAAAATTGCTCGACCAAGCGCATATTTTCACGAATACATTTTAGAACGGTTTAGGGAATAATTTGAAACCACCGATTTTAATTCGAAAAATCACAAATCAGCGGTTCCTTAGTGAACCCGCAATCCACGGCCATTCGACCCCGATGCATACCAACAACCATTTAATGCATAAGTTAACTGTACACCCAGTGCAGGTATCACGGACAGGCAGAATCTCGAAAGAATTCTGATTTCGGTCGTGTTTTGGGGCCGTCCGCGGCCATTCGGCATTTTCCATACAAATACATAATTTAAAGCAACATTTTCAGAATTTAAAGACCCAACAGCCCCTCTAAGTTTACGGCGAGTCACGGCCATCGAAAATCCCCAAAAATTCCTGAAGTTCGATCCGTATTTTGGGATCGATCAGCAAACCCCTCGCGGCCTCAAGCCAATCGAGCATCGAAAACCCTTAAAAATAGAATAAAACACAAGTAGGAGAAAAATCCTACCTCTTGGGTTATCAGAGAGCTTCATGAGCACAGGGTCACAGCGTAGCCCTCTCCGCGTAGAGCATTTCTCCCTCTTGTACCGAAAGCTGCCGACGGTTGGATCTCTAGCAAATCTAGAGAGAAGCTTAAGCTTCTCTCTCTAAAACAAAGAATTCGGCTGCTACTGGACCAAAATCTCGTTTTGCTCTTTTAGTTTGGGTGGAGAAGACAACCATGTTCACTAATTTGTCTTGTAGTGACTTAAACTTCTCTAAAAATGACCATTATGTCCCTCATTTCCCAGATTTGATATTCGACACTATCTCGGCCGTCCATTTTCATAATTTCTCTACTCATACCACTTATGGTACATGAGTACATACTATATGTGTCTTTCGTCGCATCGAAAATCATTTTACGGCACCCGAAACGCGATGCCTCGAAAAACGTGTCGACTCCGACTATCTCAGAAAATTATGAAATTTTACGTGCTAACTAGATTTCGCGAGACGATTCCAACGGTACAATCCGTTTCGTCATCCGAGATCTAGAGAATTAATTACGGATTTTTAACCGTAATTACAATGTTGTAATTGAAATTACGATTTTGCCCTTATTTCAGAAGTGAAATTTCTAAGATCTTCACATTCTCCCCTCCTTAAAGATTTGCGTCGAAATTCGGAAACGTCTTCCTCGAAACACATGCATATGCAACCTGCACTCTACCATGCATGTAAACTAGTCATTCGTCTTAAGCGACCCAGACCCGCATTACGCCCCGTCCTAAGCGAAGGGATGGTAGCCGCATCGTGTCCTCGGCTCGAAGATTGACTCCTCCACTCCACGGTGCCGCCGTGCACTCTCACTATGCCTCACGGTCTTGCGTCGCAAAACGCAACTCCGCGGCCTCCAGTGATGCACCGCTGGTCCCTCCTCGAGAAGGCCCTATACGTGTCCCGATCTCGGTCATCCCGATCCATAAGCGAAATTGGATCTGGGTATATTCCGGAGTATGGAGCATTAAAACACCTCGTGGACACCTAACATGCGCACAGGCGTTAAAACCAGCGATGCCTTGACGGTGGATATCACTCGAGTATATCGAAGGCCCGATAAACCTCGGCGATGGCTTCCTTTTCAGGCCAGTCACTCCTCCCTTAGGCATGGCCTTGAGAAAAGCGCGATCAGTAACCTCGAACTCTAAGGGTCGGCGTCTCATCTAATAGCTCTTGGGCTGCGAGGCGGTGAGAAGGCAGCTATCGTATCAAGCTCACCTTCTCAGAAGTGTTTCTAATTAAATCTGAACCCGTGATGGATCTCTCTCCCACCTTGGTCCATCTAGCAGGTGACTACGTGCCTCGTACAATGCCACATATGGTGCCATTGTTACGCTTTACTTTGCGATAAGCATTTAGCCGTGGCGAATTCGGCTGAGGGCAATCAATCCTACGCCGCTTTTGATCCGGGTTACATGTTCATGACATGCCCTCTAACACCAGTATGTAATCCGCCTGCGTAACCCGCAACCTTGCTTGGTGTGTAGCTAACCTCTCCAAGGTCGCGATCGCGGCGATCAATGGTACATCAGCGATCCATGCCATGCGCGGCATCCATTCGCAGAGGCCTTGCCCATTTCGACAACGCGATGAAATTTCCAAAGGGGTATCCGACCTCGAGAGTCACCCAGGCTCCACACATCACTTTCGACTACAGTTTGGGTGATAACCGTATCCTATGTTTTTCGTCTAGGCCACGCAACTAAACACCTTCACGAGCCTCTTACATTTCTGATTATTTATGAGTTTTCATTGGACGTAGTCTAAAAACAAACTCAACCCACACTCACCAAGAGTGGTGAATGACCATACCGTGCACCCACACCCAGGCTCGGCGCGATGTTAGTGTACCTGAAGCGATCTTGTCTCTTTGTGGCACCCGATCAGCGGGGGTCCACCGTAGGCGAGATCTTGAAATCACTGGCTCATAATCTTGACCTGCTCGGGTCAACTCACCCTACATCCTAGGAAGAACATCATACTTAGCTCCTTTAAGGCCTTAACCTCTAAGCCCAAATCAGTGGTGTGCAAGATTATGATGGCCGGCTAGGTCTGATTATTAACGGCTGATGGTTGTGGAGCTTATCCGTGTCAAGCGACGCCATAGCCACTATGTGTACCACCTAAGGTCGCTCGCTTCTCTTGTAACCTAATCTATCTACGACTTTGACCCACACTTTGGCCTTTGGCGTTGTCTTGATGAGAGTGCTTGTATAGCACCCCAGATAAAACTAGTTCCTCATTTATCTTAGGGTGTGGAGGAATGAGCTATATCTCTCTGTCCTACGACCAGCCCAGGTATTGTCCTAAAGTCTTGGGATCCACATTTGCAGGAAATCCGTCCTCATGCTCAATCCAGTACTAGTCCACAAACTGGTATGAAGCGAAGTCTTTTGCCTCTTCCCAGGCCCAGGAGAAAACTGATCCTCCCTCACAGCTACCAACACCCTTATCAGAGTGTTCCAAGTATCCTCGATTTCTCTCTCTATAGTGGAATTGTCCTAACCATGGAGTCCATATCCAGGCAAGTCCTACGATCAGCCGAATGGACAACTTCAGCCCGTTCTAGAGTGTCTCTCGTATTACCTAGCCCGATCGAAACTATGTCTCGAGATTGACATCCCGGTCTCTCCCGACTCAACAACGCGCCAACCTTCTCTGGGTGGTGACACTCACGGTGCGACACGGCGTATCCCAAAATCTCACCTCGATGAAAGCGAAGGCTACTTCACAGAACCATGCAGGCGATGGTCTCTTAACAGCTGTCAAGCAATCCTCAGTGATACTCGTATCGGCTCATTTGGAGTAGATCAAAATGTCATCCACGAGAAGACTACGACAAAAATGATCTAGATAGGGTTGATATCCTATGAGATCATGAATGCTGATGATGGCGCATTATTAAATCGAAAGGGCATCACGGTAAACTCAAAGGTACCATAGCAGTCACCAGCGCCCGTCTTAGGGATATCTATCTCCCACAACCCTGGGTTGATGGTAACCGATGGAAGTGTCATGGAGTAGACTCGCTCCTCAAGCAGTAAAATAAATCATCAATCCTCGGTAATGGTTCTTAGATTCTTGATCATTATGTATGCAGTAATTTTAGGCGTTTGATTTGAATTATTAAGTTTTTAATTTGATTTATTAATTTAAAATTTTTCCTGATATATATTTATTTTAACCCTAAGTATTTATTTTGGGCCTTAATATTTATCTTTGTATATAAAATATTTAGATAATTATTTTAATAATTATTTTGATTAAATTAAATGCTAAAGTAGAGTAAATATCTTAATATATATAAATTATTTTCCTAATCAAGTTTTAATTTCAGATTTTCAGCCCTAATTAAGCATAATTGAGGACAGTATAATTAATTATAATTAAGGAGGGACTTTAGGGTTGTTTGCGCTCGATTGGAAAGTCCTTTTGCCCCAGGCTCTCTCTCCTCACGCCACCCTTCTCCCCGCTTCTTCTCGGCGCCGCCACCGTCACATCAGGCCATTTCGACCATGTCGGACCTGAGGCACGGAAGCGTCACCCTTACTTCCTTGACCTTCGACCACCCTTGGATTCGTGAAACGCCTCGAATCACGGAACCCACCTCGCCATTTTCTCTCTCTAACTGCCACTCCCGTTTCTCGCGTTTCCCGGCCACCTCCGCCCAAACCGACACCAGATTTGAACTCCTCGCCCCCTAAAACCTAAGAATCCACCCTTGATCGACATTTCCAAGGTCGTTTTGCCGGTGAGCGGTGGAGCTTCGCCGAGGTTGGGGCTGTCGGGGCGATTCGGCCACTCCCGGTGGTCCTACAGAGAAAACGGTACATTTTGGGTCCCTTGAGCCTTGGGCTTCGCGTGGGTGTCCTCAGAATCTATTTCCGGTAACCCTCAAATTTTCCGGCCATCGTCGGCGGCGACGGACCTCGGGAAGCGTGCCCGGGACAGAACGTTCGTCCCATTCGGAGTGGTTAGACGGTGTGTCGGTTTAAAAATCGAGACTTCGGTAAAGATTATGGCTTTAAGAACGTGTAGAAACCCGATTGTATAATTGTTCGATATTCGATATTTTAATTGTTCGTAAATGTTATTTTAATATTGAAAATGCCTTATTTATCGTTTAATTGCTTATGTTCGGGTTTTGAAAAGATGAAATTTAAAAATATATATACGGTTCGATGTTGTGTTTAATTTTATCTGTGTGGTCGAACCGCGTTGATTTACCTTTTGATTAAGCGTATTTTACTTATATTTGGAGTTATTAATGTATAAATATAATTAATTATCCGGTATAAATTGTATCAATTATGTTTATCGTGATTTGTTTGGCACTTTGTGTTGGATTAGGTCGAGCAAGTGGATTATCTGTAGTTGTGGCCGGCGACGATGGATCAGTGGATATTAGAGAGTGTATTTTTATCGAGTTACGGACCCAGTTTTACAGGGAGTTAAGTCCAGTTTTTAGGGGAGGTTCTGTAAATTTTACAGGTCAGAACATAAGTTAGATACCCAGGTCGGTTTAGTGCGCTGAGTTGCACGAATTAGGAGTCTAGAGTATATTTAAATCTTAATCTTATTATTAATTATGTCTTTTTCCATTCTAGATTGTCAGGCAATCCGCCGGGAGACGGTGAAGCCTTGAGGCGATTAAAGGATCGATATATTCTGTGAGTTGATATCATATAGCTTATAACATCGTTTGCATGCATAGTGTAGTATTCATGGCATTAAATTGTATTCGGTCATCCCGATACACGATATTATTATTACTATTATTAATATTATATCGCATATGATTGTCGTGATGGATGTGAGAGTGTATTGTTGGATGTGATATTCTTTGAGCATTGTGCGATGTTTGTAATGGGAACATAGCGGGACATACCACGATGGGTTACATCGGGACCGTGCACGGTATTAATCAGATTATGTGCAGTTAATGATTATGGATGAGTTCCTTTGGTTGAGCGTTTCTCTGGGGGATGTCGGAGGTAAGGACCCTGGTCGAGCATTTCTCTCGGGGCGCCGACTATAGGTTATTGGATTAAGTGTTGACTGGAGTTAAGGACCCTGGTCGAGCATTCTCTCGGGGCGCCAGTCTCATTGGATTGAGAGAGCCGTAAGGCTTATAGCATTGGGTATAGGGTCACCGCTAGTGTTTCTCGATTGATGTGATGTTTGTGTTATGACCTTGAACTATATTTGAGTGCGTATACATGATTATGTAATTTCTTTATTAATATGATTTTCATTACCATGTTTATATTATGAATTACTATAAGTATGTATAACATTTGAAGTTTGTAGATGTGGTATAAATTATATGATATTAACTCACTCTAAAGTATTTTGGCAGGTCTCAATTTATTTGGAATACTGTCAGTCCTCCTTCTCCAGATCCTTGATAACCCGCCGAATTCTTTTCCTTCACGGAGGTTACATGTACTATTATGATATTATTAATCCTTGTCTGTTTAATCTAGGTGTCACTGCAGTACTTCGGAATATTAGTATATTTTGTAATTCGAGATAGTGCTGTTTATTTTTGTGTATGAAGATGGTGTATGTGGGAATTGAGATTTTATCTCTCCCTATTGATGTTTGGTATCTGAGCATATTATATATGTATGTTGATATATTGTCAGGTGATCGCATGATAGTCGGTATGAGTATTTCAGTTAGGTTTGCTACGGGTTTCGGTGGCCTTACGCCTCCCCATTCCCTAGCGCCGGTCTCGATCCCCCAGATTGGGTCGTGACAAAGTTGGTATCAGAGCTATAGGTTCATTTCCTATGGCCCCAGAGTCTAGTTCGATGCTGAGGAATTAGGATCGGGAGTTCGATCAGCATCTGTCACCATTGCATCTAGTTTACGCCGATCAGTTACGGTTGTTTGTGTGATAAATGCGCTGTTTACTTTTCGATTATGAGACGGAGATCGAGGTTAATACGGCGCGGCTGCGGAATCTGTGGCGGAGTCTTGTTTGCACGGAGTTGCGATGAGGCCCGGGAGGCCCGAGATGAGGTATCCGCCGGCTGATCCACGGTTCACGGGAGAGGCTGAAGGAGGCGGGGTAGGCCGTCACGGTAGCGGTACCGGCTGGTGAGCCCGCGAGGTTAATATGCCCCGGAGCCACGGAGTTTCGAGGGCGGATGCGTGTCGACCATGGAGGCATTTTTGGCGGGTATGGCCGGGGTGCGACGGCTCTCCGGTGACTTATAGAGCATCGGCCGGCGTGGGGCTGCTAATAGTTCGGCCGGGTGGACGAGTTTGACCGGATCATTCCCTTGTTCCGATTTTACGGGCTTAATGAGGTTGTATTTGATGGGGTATCTGGTATTGTCATCTCGTTTTACGGGCGAAGTGGAGAAGAGCTGTTGATGCTGAGAGCATCGATAGACGGTGTGAGATGGCGGGTTTCTCCCTCAAGGGCTTGCATTGCGAGTGGTACAGGATTACATCAAGCCGTTTCTTGAGGTATGACATGGGCTCGATTCGGGCGAAATTTGAAGATAACTACATTTCTTTTGCCATGAGGCAAAGTCTGGAGACCGATTTGAAGCGGTGAAGAGATGATATATACGTAGTGGAGTACACCGAGGTTCATGTGTATCTTAGTAAATTTGCTCGGAGTTGGATTTGGCGGAGGCTACGAGCGAGTAAGTACATCACCGGGCTTGGACCACTTTTCATATCCTTGGTACAGTCGAGGAAGTGTAGCTTCTTGGAAGTCCCGATTTGCGGGCAGGATGGAGCCGACCTTCGCCTTCATGGTATCTTAGTGGATGGTGCTAAGAGAGGCCATACGGAGGAGCAAACTAGTACAGCACTGCCGGTAGCGATATTATGGTGGTACGGGGTACTTGGTGAGTGCAGGCCAGCGGACGAGGAAGCGATTTAGACCCGAGGGTCACGAAGGGTAGGCCTTGACCGGAGAAGGGTTATAGAGGCTTCGGATTGGACGGGGGTTTTGCAGGCAGGTGGATTTATAGTTCAAGGGACGAGTTCGGGCTCGAGTGCGTGTGTAGTTCTAGCACTAGTATGTTGCCTGGTGTGGGCGGATGCATCGGGGGCCCTTGTATGGCGATAGTGGGCTTGTTTTAGGTGTGGAGGATTGGGCCGTATAGCGAATCATCACTAGATTTCTGACCAGCGACCTTTTCCTCGGGGGGTTGGTGCAGTGTTGCCGCCAGGTTCATTGGACGGTGCCTGGATTGGCACCTCGGGGCGGGTCGCCGCGGTATAGTGGCCCGGCCCGAGGCGTGGATATGGAGGTAGAGCTCCGGGAGGCAGATTTGGTGGTAGGGGCCGGGGTCGGGTTCGAGCTCTACCCGGTCTGGGATGGTCGGTGAGTTTTTACATTCACTCCTCGGGGCCAGCCAGGAGCGTCGAATGCTGTTGTGTCAGTCTTGATAGATTACATTTATCTTTGAGGCTAGGGTGTTATTAGATCGGGTGCCACACACTCCTTTGTGTCTATAGCTTTGCATTGGGAGAAGCGGTGTTGGTGACGGACTTAAGACCCCGTTATCGATCCACAACCTACGGTATTGATGCCTTAGGGCGAGATGTTACTTTCCATCGTGTCGATTTGTAGTGGCGAGACCTTACGGCGGATCTTATTTTGTTGAATGTGATGGATTTAGTTATTTTGGGTATGGATTGGTTGGCGGGCACTATGCCGATACGGATTGCAGAGAAACAAGTGATTTTAGTTCAGAGTTCGGAGTTTGGGTTTCGGGGTGAACGGATACCGGCCCAGCCCAATTTAATTTCGGCCATTCTGGTAGGTGGATCTTCTGGCTAGGGGTGCCGGGGTTATCGGCTCTTGTGAGAGACAACTGCGGGTGGATAGAGAGGTAAGGTTGACCAATATCCGCATTTGCTTGTGAATTTCTGATGTTTTCCCGGAGGGAGTTGCGAGGTTGCCACGGCGGGAGATAGAATTTTGCATTGATGTTTGTGCGGGCACGGCTCGCATCTCCTTGCCACCTTACGGGATGGCACTGCGAGTTGAAGTGAAGGAGCGATTACGAGGATTTGTTAGACAAAGGTTTGTCAGGCCCTAGTACTTCTCCTGGGGGTGTACATGCTTGTTGTAAAGAAAGAAAGATGGTTCACTACATTTATGTATAGATTACAGACGAAATTTGAACAAAGGTGACCATTCGCAATAAATATCAAGCTCCCGAATAGATGACTTTTTAGTCAACCGAGTGCATCGTGTTTTTCCTAAGATTGATTCTGGTCGAGGATCATCGGTGAGAATAAGACATGAGTATGTTAGAAGAGCGACATTAGGACGATGCGACCATTATGAGTCCTAGTGATGTCTTTTGGACTCACTAATGCGTCGGCGACCTTGCTAGTTTTGATGAGCGAGTGTTCAAACCTTCACGGATCGCTTTGTGATTGTGTTCATTGATGATATCTTAGTATATTCTCGAGTGGGAGGAGCATGTATAGCATTTAAGGACGTACGGACTGAGGGAGCATCAGCTATATGCGGAATTCTCAAGTGTGAATTTTGGGTTTGGATAGTGCTTCTTTCTTGGGACATGGTATCGGAAAGGTATTCAAGTGGATCCCAAGAAGATGGCGGTGATGGTTGCAGAATGGCCGCGGTGAAGGCGAGGTTCGAAGTTTCCTGGGTTTAGACGGTTATTATCGCCGTTTTGTGCAGGATTTTTCGAGGATCGATGCACCCTTGACACGGTTAACCTAGAAGAATGTGAGGTTTCAGTGGACAAAGATTTGTGAGGCGAGTTTTCAAAAGCTGAAGGATTGTTTGACCTCTGCTCCAGTGTTGGCATTACCTTCTGGTACAGGAGGTTATACAGTGTATTGTGACGCTTCCAGAGTCGGATTGGGGTGTGTATTGATGCGGCAGTGGGTGATTCATCTTCTAGGCGACTGAAGGCCACGTGAGCAGAATTACCCCTCATGACTTGGAGATGGCGGGTTTGTGATCTTTGCATTGAAGATCACGGAGACATTACTTGTATGAGGTGAGGCGTGTGAGATTTTCCACGGATCCACAGAGTTTACAAAATATATTTTTGGCGGTAGTTGAGCGGAGAAGATGGGTGGAGTTGTAAGGACTATGGTGTAGTTCAATATCACGACCCGAGGCTAATGTGGTGGCGAGATGCTTTGGTAGGAAATCCTTCGACGGAGTCTCGCCCACATTAGTGCGGAGAAGCGACAAATTGACTAAGGGTTGTATGGTGTATGATCGGGGTTCTGACTAGAGGTGTTGGAGTATGGAGCACTTTTAGCACATTTCAGAGTCAAATCGGTTCGTGGACAAAATTAAAACTGACTCGATTGAGACCCGAGTTGGTAAGAATTGTGGATGAGGTTCGACCGAGGGGTCGGGCGGATGTTTTTGTGATTGGGTATAATGGCACGTTGAGATTGGGTACTAGATTTGTGACACCCCAATCCCGAGGGTCCGTTGACTACCCGTCAACCCGCGGAATACAAGTGGAGGTCGGGTTACTCGACGCCACTTTAGAAAATCGGGCGAGTCTCAGCTGTACGGGAGCTCTGAATCTGTGAAACTTAGTATAAACCTTTGCATTTACATCCCCGAACAATCCAATATATGCAATATATCCAATACGGCCACTTGGGCCCATAAGCTATCTTCATTAAAACACATATCACGGCTATTCTCAATTATCTCCCACTTAATTACATGGTTGATTACACTTTTTGTTTTATCTGAGCATATATTAAAATCTACAATTCTAATACATGTATGTCCCAGAGAACCATCCTTCAAAACTTCCTAGCCGCTTCTTCAAATCAGCCTGAAATGAGTTGTCTCCTCGGCGCTCCTTGTACACGAAATAAAGGGGGTCCCCACGTAGGGTGAGTAAGCTGATGGGAGAATCATTTAAAGTGGGCTACTCACCCTTTAAGTGCAGTCATTCTCAGTAAACACACACTTTCAGTAAATACATGATCCTACTTGAATGTCTACATGATCACCCCATGTCACGAGTCCTCACCGACTCACTCACACTTGCTAAGCCATGTATGAAATAATCATTTTCAAAGCAAAACTTTTGTTCTTGAAAAATATACTAAAATATTCGGGTACAAATATGGGGTTACCCTCGGGGTGAATTGGTTGAGTGAAGCTTTCAGAAAGCAGTCATGGTCCTAAATCAGTGATCTGTTGGCCCATCTCCCAACCCAATTCTCCGGAATATCATCCTTTGAAATTCCTTTCGCAACCATATCCGTTTTTATAAAATACCTTGTCATGCACTCACACCTAACTCTAGGTTACCCAGTGCATATGAAAATGCATTATGCCATTTTCAAAACCATTTACACAATATGACAATATGCATATTTTCAATGCAACTACAATTACACTCATGTAATTTAACACATCACTCATCACCCAATGTAGCTCACTTGAGCAACTCATAATCATTTCGATGGCTTATAACACAATTTAATTCCATGTAATTGTCATTGAATTAACACATTAAAATAATGTCTTAACCTATACAGTTCCACACATATCGAGCCATTAGTTTCATACCATTTCCAAGCACCACAACACAGCTGGACAATTCCTATCCATTTCACAAACACGGAATTATTTTACGGTCCCGAAAGCGAGAACAAGTGGAAGGTACATCACGGCGACCCACACTTCTATCGGTTCCTCTTGATGGAACCGATTTCCATTCCCAATTCGGTCTCTAATCACCCAAGCATAAATTTGTTACAATAGAATTATCACCGAACACGGTCGGTCCCAGCGAAGTGGGGCTGTCACAGGCGACCCACCCATCCTACATCAGTTCCAATTTTTTGAAACCGATTTCCATAGCTATTCCCGGTATTCTTCACATAAATACATGATTTAAAGCATTATTGCCACACAAACAGTCCCTAATTTTCTGGGCAGTCACGGCCACAAGAGAAAATCCAAGGAAAATTCCAACAATTCGGTCCCATGTTTTGGGTAGATCAAGCTGACCCCTCGGCCTCGAACTAGCAAAAACATCGAAAAACCCTTAAAAATGGGAATAAAGTACCGTAGGAGAAAATCCTACCTCTTGATTGTCAAAAACTGCAAACCGGGGGTCGCAGCGTAGCTGCTCCGCGTCGAAACGTTTCCCCCTCTTGCTCGGGTAATCAACGGCAGATTCTTGGGATCTTGAAAGGAGGACCTTCTACTCACAAACCCCCATTTCCGTTTGCTGCCAGCCACTGCATCTCCAAATGAGCTCTCCCACGTTTTGTCTTTGATTTAAGTGGAGAAGAAGACTATTCTTCTCAAAATTACAAGTTTGCCCCTCATTTAATCCAATTCAAAGATTCCTTAACACGGTTGATATTACCGGCACTACCTCGGCGTCATTTTCATCATTTATCTACTCCTTTACCACTTATGACATGAGTACTTGTTATATGTGGCTTTCGTCATTAGAAAACCGATTTCTACGACACGGCAGATGCCTCGAAAAGCGTGTCGATTAAATTGTCTCGAAAGTGAAATTTGCGTGCTAACTAGATTTTCGAACGATTCCAGCGGTGCAATCCGTTTTGTCATGTCAAAGATTTAGAGAATAAATGCAGTTTTTAACGTAATTACAATTTATGTAATCAAAATTACGTTTTGCTCCCTTATTCGAATTGGAATTTCTGCGGGTCACCCATTCTCCCCTCCTTAAAAGGAATTTCGTCCGAAATTCTACGCTCTTATACACATCAGGCCATGTCACTGTGCAACCACCTAACTCGAGACCATGTTGGGTATGTGACAGGTTAAGATTTGATGCCGACAACTTAGATGGTTGTCATCTCATCCATGTCAAACTGACATCAACATGCTTATGTCTACCACCTTTAAGGTCCCTGCCTTCCGCTCGCGACTCGACCTACAGAAAAAGTCAAATCTCTCACATCCTGGTGAAGAATTTTCCATCATATTACGACTGCAAAGGAAGAAGAAGGGGGGAGGGGGGAGGAGGAGGAGGAGGAGGAGGAGGGGGAGGAGGAGGAGAGGGAGGAGGAGGGGAGGAGGAGGGCAGGAGGAGGAGGAGGGAGGAGGAGGAGGAGGAAGGGGAAGAAGGAGGCGGAGGAGGGCAGCCGAGCGGGGGCCAGACGGCGTTTTCTTGGAGTGGAGGGGAGGGGTGGGGGAGGAGGGGCCCTCTATGCCAAGGTTGTGAAGCGTATCGGGACTAAACATGTCACACGAGATGCATTGTGGATAGACATGATGCATCGATTTAAACACTACGCTAGTCGACATTCTGAAGTAGAGGCGTACCTGCATGTCAGGCTAATGCGAGCCTTTCGGTCTACGCCATGAGATCTTGCCTCCTAGGACAATCTGCCTCCTTATGTCGGGTGGCGTGATGTTAACACGTCATGCCTTGACTCGGCCAGAGACTCTCAACCTGCGAAATCCTGTGGTCGGCCTCGGCCTGCGCTGACCACGGCTATGTGGCCGTCGATATCTGATACGGTATCTCCAAGGCATAAACACAACCCCGATACATTAATCATACACATAACCCAGTGTATACACAACCAATTTTGCATTTAAAATATTGTTTTCAACAAAATTTTATTTTCAAAAATTTCATTTTTGAAAATTTTATCAAATTTATTTGATTTTTCAAAAAAAAAAATTTTTTTATTTAGAAATTCTTGTTCACGAGTTGGCCAGGTCAACATTCGCATTCGCGATTACTATTCGGTTTCGCATTCATGGATTACTATTCACGAGTTAGTGTTCACGGATTACTGTTCGTCACAATACAAAAATTGTATTGCAACACAATTTACCTTCTTCACTACTACCTTGCAATACAATTTTCCAACTTCCTTTCCTTGCAATACACTCTTGTATATTGCAATACAATTTCTATGTTGTTTGCTTCCCATTTATATTGCAATATAATGTTGCAATACAATTTCCTCCTTCTCTTGTTGCAGTACAATCACTAGCCACTACACAGCAGGTTGCAATACAATTTTGTATTGCAACTTCGACCTCATTATTCTGTCTGATTCAAAGGCTACTCAAGCCTTCTTCTCTATTTCAAAAATTGTTACTGTCTGATTTCCTTTACTTTAAGCCTTCACTTTATGATACAATCACGCAATACAATGGCTAGCTACCTCCTACATTGCAATACAATTCTCACCTACAAGCCCTTTGGGTTGCAATACAACCTGACCTTGCAATGTCTGAAGTTTTGTTCTCCACGTCTGATACCTCCGACCATGAGCTTCCTTCCTATGATACAAAACTGTATTACGATAAATTTTTTCAATATATTTGGGCGTGTAACGATTTGCCCAAAAATTAATTTTTTCATTTATTTCTAAGTGAAAAATCTCCCACAAAATCCACTAAAATCATTTTTTCCATTTTCCATAGCCATCAAATAAATTCATAAAAATTTATTTTCTTCACTTTTCTTGATTTTACCATATAAAACCTTAGAAAATTATTTTCTCCTCTTCTTAACCAAATAAATTTATAAAATTTATTTTCTTCTATTCTTCAATTCCCGTCTGATAAATTTATTAAAATTTATTTTCCTTCATTTTATTCCCGGTTTGTACATTTATACTGCTCCAAACATTTTTCTAAAATATTTCCTTAACTCATCTATGTGCTAATCCTGCAAGCACACAACATTATAACACATTACAAACCATATTATACACCTGATCCTGCAATTAATTCACAAAATCACACAAAACACATCAACACCGTGCACGTAATGTCTAGTTTTGTCAGTGATTTTCTAGGTAATCCATACCTAAACTCAAGTTAAACCACACCTAGTGGTGATGTATCGGCTATGGCTGGCCCAAATTCCTCTTATCCATAGGTTCCATGAAGCCTATACTCCACACCATACCACCTAGTAGTGATGGATACGAGCAGAGCTCCTTAGGTGATCGTGCCTAAGCTACGATATAATTGTGACACCCCAATCCCGGGGGTCCGTTGACTACCTTGGCAGCGGAATACAAGTAGGTCGGGTTACCGGCGCCACTTTAAGCTCGGGTGAAGTCCTTTGTACGGGGCTGCGAATCTAGTAGTATAAAGCTTGCATTTACATCCCCGAACAATCCAATATATGCAATATATCCAATACGACCACTTGGGCCCCATAACTAATACTCATTAAAACTACATATCACAACTATTCTCCAATTATCTCCCCTTAATTACATGGTTGATTACACTTTTGTTTTATCTGAGCATATATTAAATCTCTGATGATTCTAATACATGTTATGTCCAAAAGAACCATCAAGCCACAAACCGGCTTCTTCAAAATCAACCTCAAAATGAGCTGTCTCCTCGAGCGCTCCTTGTACCTGAAATAAAGGGGGGTCCCACGACGGGGTGAGCTAAAGCTCAGTAGGAGAATCGCCCAAGTGGGAACACTCGCACCTAAGTGCGGTCTGATGCTCCAAAGTAAACACACGCACTCAAGTAAATACATGATCCTACTTGAATGTCTACATGATCACCCATGTCACGAGTCCTCACTTGGAGCTCACTCACACTTGCCTAAGCCATGTATGAAAAAATAATCATTTTCAAAACAAAACTTTTGTTCTTGAAAATATCTTCTCGAAAATATTCGGTCTGAAATATCTGGGACTACCCTCAGGAATTGAATTGGTTGGTGAGCTTTCGAAGATCATAGTCCTCATCAAAGTGATACGTTTGGCCCGTCTCTGACCGGTCTCAGGAATATCTGCATCCTTTGAAATTCTTTTCGCAACCATATCGTTTTATAAAATACCTTGTGTGCGCTCAGCACAACTTCGATTTACCCGGTGCATATGAAAATGCATTATGCCATTTTCAAAACCATTTACAATATGACAATATGCATATTTTCAATCAATTACAATTACACTCATGTAAATTTAACACATCACTCATCACTGATAGCTCACTTGAGCAACTCACTTAATCATTTCGATGGCTTATAACACAATTTAATTCCATAATTGTGTCATTGAATAACACATTAAAATAATGTGCAACCTATCTAGTTCCACACATATCAAGCCATTCGTTTCATACCATTTCAAGCACACAACACATGGACAATTCCTATCCATTTCACCTGAGCAGATTTATTTTTTAGGTCAAGCAGATGAAGTGGGTACGTCGCGGGCGACTCCTTGCCCTACTACATCGGTTATCTTGATGGAACCGATTTGTCCAATTCGGTCTCCTAATGCCCAGCATAATTTATTCAATAAATTATCACAAAACACCCAGTCGGTCCCCGGCAAGTGGGCATCCACGAATGACCCACCATCTATCAGTTCCCGATTTTTGAAACCGATTTCCATAGCTATTCCCGGTATTCTTCACATAAATACATGATTTAAAGCATTATTGCCACACAAATAGTCCCTAATTTTCTGGAATGATCCGCGACCCTGAAAATCAAGGAAAATTCAACAATTTGGTCCCGTGTTTTTGGACCGATCAGCGGCCCTGGCGGCCTCATTAGCAGAAACATCGAAAAACCCTTAAAAATGGGAATAAAACGCAGTAGAGAGAAAATCCTACCTCTTGGGTTATCCAACTCACAAACACAGGGTCACGCGTAGCTTTGCTCACGTAGAGCGTTCCCTCTTGCTCGTCGAAATCGGCGGGTGCGGGATCTTAGAGAAGGAGGACCTTCTCACTCACAAAACCCCCATTTCCTTTTGCTGCCAGCCACTGCATCTCCAAATGAGCTCTCCACGTTTGTCTTTGATTTAAGTGGAGAAGAAATTTATTCTTCTCAAGGTACAAGTTGCCCCTCATTTAATCGATTAATTCCCTTAACACGATTTGATATTGGCACTACCTCGGTAAATTCATTTTTATCATTTATCTACTCATACCACTTATGGTACATGAGTACTTGTTATATGTGGCTTTCGTCACGTCGAAAACGATTCTGGCACGAAGCGATGCCTCGAAAAACGTGTCGATTCCGACTGTCTCAGAAAATTATGAAATTTTACGTGCTAACTAGATTTTTCGAGACGATTCCAACGGTACAATCCGTTTCATTATCCGAGATCTAGAGAATAAATTACGGATTTTTAACCGTAATTACAATTTTGTAATCAAAATTACGTTTTTGCCCTTATTCCAGAAATTGGAATTTCTCGGGTCTTACAAGATTGTGCGTCCCCGATGTTGATGGACTTAGAAAAGAGATTATGGAAGAGGCTCGTCATACGACTACAGTATTCATCCGGTTCACGCTCAGATGTATCATGATCTTAAGGGTAACTATTGGTGGAGTGGTATGAAGAAGGATGTAGCGGAGTTGTATCCAAGTGTTTGACTTGCCAGCAGGTCAAACTTGAGCATCAGAAGCCGTCTGGGTTGTTGCAGCCACTCCCCATTCCAGAGTGGAAATGGGAGAATATTACACCATGGACTTTGTGGCGGGTTACCTCGGGCCGGTGTAGTTCCATTTGGGTGATAATCGATCGAATGACTAAGTCGACACACTTCTTACATGAACAACTTTTTCGTAGCCCGGGTATGCTAGGGTGTATATTGATAAGTTGTTAGTCTTCGCTGGGATCCAGTTTCGGTGTGTCGACGGAGGACCCCGAGTTCACTTCTAGGTTTTAGCGGAAGCTTCGCGGGGAGCTTAATTTTCGATTGGACTTTATACTTGACTTTTCACCCTCGAGGCGGATGGACGATGCGAAATTTGTCAGGAGCGTTGGAGGGCGCGTGCGAGGATGTGTGTGATGGATTTTGGAGCGATGGGATTGGCATTTACCTTTGGTGGAGTTAAAATTGCAACAACGGTTATCATGCTGAGTATCGGTATGGGCGCCTTACGAGGCATTGTATGGCGGGAAGTGTAGATCGCCCAGGTTCTTTGGGAAGAAGTTGGTGAGAAAGGAAGTTAGCGGAGTCTGAATTGGTCAGATCACTTCGAAAGATTCCTGATATTCGAGGCTCGGTTGAGGGGCCAGCTTTCGTGATGTGAAGAAGAGCTATACGGACCCCGAGAAACATGTGGAGTTGGTGTAGGTGAGTATGTATTCCGTAAGGTTTCCCCGTCGGCGTGATGAATTTGGTAAGAGGGAGACAGCACCTCGCTGCGGACCATTTGAGATTGTGGATAGAGTTGGGGTTGTAGCTACCGACTGGAGTTGCCACCCAATTTCGCGATGTTCCATCCGTGCTTTCATATATCTATGTTGGGGAAGTACGTGCGGATCCTTCCGCATGTCTTTACAGGCCCGAGTAGAATCGGTGGTTATCGTATGAGGGCGACTTTGTAGCTATTGGCGGATACTCGGGTTCGTCAACTCCGTCAAAAAGTCATTCCGATGGTCGAGAAGTCTATGGCGAATCATTATTTGAAAGTGCACTTGGGAATCAGACGGGGAATACGGCGCGTTCATACCGTACTTGTTCGATAATGAGGTATGTTTCTTATTCTTAAATTAGGGGCAATTTTCTTAAGGGGAAAGTGTAATACCGTAATTTTGAGCGCGTTTGATTTAAATTATTAAGTTTTAATTTGATTTATTAATTTAAAATTTTTCCTAATTATATATTTATTTTAACCCTAGTATTTATTTTTGGGCCTTAATATTTATCTTTGGCCATAAAATATTTAGATAATTATTTTAATAATTATTTTGATTAAATTAAATGCTAAAAGTCTGATAAATATCTTAATATATATAAATTATTTTTCCTAATCAAGTTTTAATTTAGTTAAGCCACAATTAAGCATAATTAGGGACTTAGTGTAATTAATTATAATTAAGGAGGACTTTAGGGTTGTTGCTGATTGGAAAAGTCCACTTTTGCCCCCGACTCTCTCCTCACGCCACCCTTCTCCCTCTTCTTCTCCGGCGCCGCCACCATATGTCAGTGTTTCAGGAGAGCCCGCGAGTCCGAGCCACGAGGCACGAGAGACGTCACCCCGCACTTCCTTGACCTTCGTGCCGCAGTTCATTGGAAACGCCTCGGAATCGCAGGAACCCACCTCGCCGTTTCTCTCTAAGCCCACTTCCTCCAGTTTCGTTCCGGCCACCTCCGCCCGGCCAGGCACGATTTGAACTCCTCGCTAAAACCTAAGAATCCACCCTTGATCGCGTTTCGAGGTCGTTTTGCGGTGAACGGAGGGTGGGCTTCTCGCCGGAGTTGGAGGCGTCGGGGCGATTCGGCCCTAGGTGGTCCTACGAAAACAATTACATTTTGGATCCCTTGGGCCTTGGGCTTCCGGCGTGGGTGTCTCGGAATCTATTTAGGCAACCCTCAAATTTTAGGCCACCGTCGGCGGCCGGACCTCGGGGCGTGCGAGACGACGTCCGTCCATTAAGTGGTTAAGCCCAGTTGCAATCGGTTTTAAATCGAGACTGGTAAAGATTACATGCTTTAAACGTGTAGAAACCCCAATTGTATAATTGTTCGATATTCGTATTTTAATTGTTCGTAAATGTTATTTTAATATTGAAAATGCCTTATTTATCGTTTAATTGCTTATGTTCGGGTTTTGAAAAGATGTAATTTAAAAATATATATACGGTTTGATGTTGTGTTTAATTTTATCCTGTGTAATTCGAACCGCGTTGATTTTTTTTGATTAAACGTATTTTTACTTATATCTGGAGTTATTAATGTATAAATATAATTAATTATCCGAAGCTATAAATTGTATCAATTGTGTTTATCGTGATTTGTTTGGCCTTTGTGTTGGATTGGGTCGAGCCGTGGATTTATCTGTAGTTGTGGCCCGGCTCGACATTGGATTAATTGTGGATATTAGAAGTGTATTTTTATCAGGTTACGGACAGTTTCTGAGGAGTTAAGTCAGTTTTAGGGGAGGTTACGAGATTTTCGATTAGAACATAAGTTAGATTTTAGTCGGTTTCCCAGTGCGTGAGTTGCCTGGTCGAGTCTAGGTATGTTCAAATCTTAATTGTCACGAGCGATACGGGGATCGAGGCCCAGGCGCTGGGGAATGGGAGGCGTAAGGCCCGCACGAAACGTAGCAAACCTAGCGAAATATGCACATCACAGGCTATCATGCGATCACGACAATATATCAACATACATATATAATATGCTCAGATGCAAACATCGATAGGGAGAGATAAAATCTCAATTCCACATACACCATCTTCATACACCAAATAGCGAAATTATACGAATTACAAAATATACTAATATTCAGAAATCTTTGCTGATGGCCTTTAGATTACATAGACAAAGTTAATAATATCATAATAGTACATGTAACCGCCGTGAAGGAAGAGAATTCGGCGGGTTATCAAGGATCTGAAGAAGGAGGGCCAGCGATTACTGAAAAATAAATTGAGGTATCGGTCTCGAGTGATTAATATCATATAATTTATGTACCACATCTACAACCAAAATGTTATACATACTTATAGTAATTCATAATATAAACATGGTAATGAAAATCATATTAATAAAGAAATTCACATAATCGTGTATACGCACCCAGCACAGTTCATGTCATAACACAACATCACATCAATCGAGAACACTAGCAGGACCCTATACTCCAATGCTATAAGCCTTACGGCTCTCTCTCAATCAATGGGCTGAGCCACAGGAAATTAACGACGGGGTCATATCGTCAACATAATCCAATAACTATAGTAGCGCCCAGGAGAAATGCTCGACCGGGGTCCTTACCTCCAGACATCTAATATATCATAATCCATGGCCAGAAACCCCGAGTAGCAGCTCGACCGGGGACCTTACATAGGCATCCGAGAAGCGCTCGACCGGGGAGCTCATATCCATAATCATTAATACAGTAATATAATCGAGTTAATGCGATTGCGCTTCTTGCGATCTGATGTAACCTGTCGGTGGTATGTCTGCTATAGTTCCCATTACAAACATTGCAATACAATGCTCGACAATATCACATCGACAATACACTCATCCGTCATCCACGTAATGATCTCATATGAATATAATATTAATAATAGTAATAATAATATAGGTATCGGGATGACGGAATACAATTTAATTCCCACAATACTACACTATGCATGCAAGCGATGTATTTATAAGCTATATGATATCAACTCAGTGCTCGGATCTCGGAGATCGCTCCCTGCATACTCGGGCTGTCACAGGCGGAGGCGTCGGACAATCTAGAATGGAAAAGACATAATTAATAATAAGATTAAGATTTAAATATACTCTAGATTTCGACCAGACAACTCCACGGACTAGCGTCGCAAAGCGTACTTATGTTCTCTTAGAAAATTAAACAGAACCTCCCTAAAAGCTGGACTTAACTCCTGTAAAACGGTTCAGAACCTTACTTCTAATATCCACGATTAATCGATGTCGAGTCGGGCCTGAGTATAGAGATAGATCCTTATTTCACGACCCAATCCAAATAAATACGATCCAGGATCACGATAAATTCAATTATACAGTGTAAACTTAACTATTAAATAAATACAGTCAATAAAATACGTTTAAATGAAATTTAATACGGTTCGAATCACACGGAATATGATTAAATACAGTATCGAGCCGGAATATACCATTTAAATTATAACTTCCAAAAATACGTACATACGTAATTAAACGATAAATAAAGCATTTTTAATATAAAGACATTATTAACGAACAATTAAAATCGATTATCGTACAAATACGATTAGGAGTTCCTGGCGTTTTGGGGTATAGATTCTTTCTGAAGCTCGAGATGCGAAACTGATTGCTAGTCGGACCACGGAACTGGGACCCGAGCGTTCTGTCTGGGGCACGCTTCCCCGGTCGCCGCCCGTAGGCGGTGGCGGAAAGTTGAGTTCTTAGGAGATTAAAGGACACCAGCATGGCTTGGCTTCAAGGGACCCCAAAGTAATTGTTTTTCGTCAAAGGACCATCGGGTGGCGAATCGGCTAAACGGTCCCAAACTCCGGCGAAGCTCCGCCCCTCCGTTCGCGGCAAAGCGACCTTGGAAAGCGTCGATCAAGGTGGATCCTTAGGTTTTGGGGCGAGGTTGGATCTGGTGTCGGTTTGGGGCGGAGGTGGCGGGCAGCGGGAGTGGAGTTAGAGAGAAAATGGCGAGTGGGTTAGCGATTTGAGGCGTTTTCCGGTAAGATCAAGGGTGGTCGAAGGTGGGTGGCGTCGAGGTGGAGTCTTTGCGGTGATTGCGAGGCTTGGGGTGTGGGAAACGGTTGAATGAGTGGCGGCGTGGAAGGAGAGAAGGGGCGCCTTGAGGAGGAAAGGCTAAAAATGTAATTTGGCAACTTCAAAATTACTGTAATACCCGAAATTTAAGCGCGTTTTAATTTGGATTATTAATATAAATTTTTCCTAATTATATATATTTATGACCTAAGTATTTATTTTTAGGTCTTAATAAATTATTTTGACATATAGGTGTATGTGAATGTTATTTTTAATAGTTATATGGCTTAATTTAAGTGTTAAAATAAAGAAAATACTTAAATATACTAATTATACCCTAATTAAGTTTTAATTACAGTTTAACTCAAATTAAATTAGGGACTTAAGTGAAGTTGATTAATATAATGGAGGGATTTAAAGGTAAATTGGGAAGTTGCCAAATTACATTTTTGGCCTTTCTTCTTCCTTTCACCTTTGGCCCCTTCTCTTTTTCTCCCTTCGGCGCCACCTCAGTCAACCATTTCGGCCACCCCAAGCCTGCACTCACTCATAAGACTCACCTCGGCCTTGACCACCCTCGACTACCGCTTGGACTCCTTCGGAAGCGCCTCGAATCGCGGAACCCACCTCGCCCTTTTCTCTCTCTAGCTTCAGCTCCGTTTTCTCGCGTTTTGGCCTCCTCCCAAGCCAGAGCACGAGATCTGAACTCCTCGCCCCAAAATAAGGATCCACCCTTGATCAGCGTTCAGTCGTTTTCTTGGAGTGAGCGAGGGTGGAGCTCTAGCCCGAGTGGGAGCTATCGGGACTTGATCCCAGCCACTTTCAGATGGTCCTACGGCAACGATCACATTTTTGGGTCCCTTGAGCTTTGGGCTTCGCGTGGGTGTCCTTAGAATCAATTTCCGACCACCTTCAACTTTTCCGGCCACCGTCGGCGGCGGCGGACTTCGGGAAGCGTGCCAGGGACAGAACGTCCGTCCCCGTTCCATGGTTAGGCCGGTCGCGTCGGTTCGCGTGAGCTTGATGAAATCTATACCCTAAAGCGTGTATGAACTCCTGTCGTGTATTTGTCAGAATGTCGATTTTAATTGCTTTCGATAATATGTTGGATATGTCCAGCGTATTTCGGACTACGTTGAATCGATTAATTGTATTGTATGATCGAAATGATTAATAAGATTGATTGTGTATATTGCGAATACAAATTATTGATTTGATGGATTGGGGCGAGCCGGGCAATAAAATTGTAGTTGTGTGGCGACGATGTTTATTCTTGTGTATATTGGAAATGTTATTTAGCGGGTTACGGACTTGTTTCTGGGGAGTTAAGTCCGAGTTTTTAGGGAGGTTCTGCGTTTCGGTAGAATTTAGATGTCTTTTATATCGGTCTAGCACATTGATTGTCTAGTCGAGGTCTAGAGTTAAGCAAACTGAATCTTGATATTGATTATGTCTTTTTCTATTCTAGATTGTCCAAACCTTGACTCGCGAGCGACTGAGGCGTAGAAGCGGCTCACGGATGATTCTTATTGAGTTGATATCATATAGTTTATAACACACCATTTGCATGGGAATGCATAACATTTATGGCATTAAGCTACATTCGAGTCATCTGCGACATGATTATTACTATTGAAATGTTGTTACTATGGTAATTAAATTATTTAGTTTATGAAGTATATCTGCATATGAGACTGTTATAATGATGGATGTGAGTGTGTATTGTATTTGCAATGAGTTATATGCGCGGAACTATAGTGGGACATACCACCTGATGGGTTATCGGGGACCGCGTCTTGCTGCCGGTATTGATCAGATTATGTTATAGGTTTGCGGATTTATGAATGTGGGTTCCACAGTTTGAGCGTTTCTCTCGGAATGGGAGGTAAAGTCCTGGTTGAGCGTTACTCTCGGGGCGCCGGCTATGGATTATGATATGTTAGTTGCTGGAGGTAAGGACCCTGGTTGAGCATTCTCTCGGGGCGCCAGCTATAGGTTATTGGATTAAGTGTCGACTGGAGTTAAGGACCCTGGTCGAGCATTCTCTCGAGGCGCCAGTCTCATTGGATTTGGAAGAGTAGTGAACTATAGTATTGGAGTATAGGGTCCTACCCCAGTGTTCTCGATTGATGCATTGGTGTGTTGCGATAGACTACACATGCAGTGCGATATACATAATTATGAATTCCTTTATTAATAAAATTTTCATTACCATGTTTTATATTATGAATTACGATAAATATATATAACATTTTGGTTGTAGATGTGGTATAAATTATATGATAATTAACCTCGAGAGTGGCAGGTCTCGATTTATTTTCAGGTTAATGGGTCCTCCTTCTCGAGATCCTTGATAACTTGCGAATTCTCTTCCTTCACGGCGGTTACATGTACTATTATGATATTAATCTTTTGTCTATTTAATCTAGGTGTGTCAACTGCGGTACTTTGGAATATTAGCATGTTTTGTAATTTGAGATAGTGCATTTTATTTTGTGTATGATGACCGGTGTATGTGGGATCGGACTTTATCTCTCATATTGATGTTTGGCATGCGGCATATATATATATGTATGTTGATATAGTCAGGTGATCGCATGATAGTCGGCATGAATATTTCAATAAGGCTTGCTTTACGGGTTTGATTGTGTGCCTTCCCGTTCCACAGTGGAGTCACGGCCCGGATTGAATTAGTGACAAAGTTGGTATCGAGCTATAGGTTCATTTCTATATTTCAGAGTCTAAGTTTCGATCATCTTTAACGGAACTAGGATCGAGTTCGTCCTTATCTGTCACCATTACGTCTAGTTTACCTTGCTTCGTAGTTAGGGCGTCTGATTTGATATCGATAGTCTTGTGTTTACTTTCGGTATGAGGCCGGAGATCGAGAATTCGTCTGTGGCGGTCTGCCCGTCTGCATGGCGATGCGGCGCATAGTTCTATGATGAGGCCCGGGAGGCCCGAAGTGGGGTATCCCCTCGGCCCAGATCCACGAGTTCTGGGAGAGGCGAAGAGTGAGGGTAGGCCCGTCTGGTGACTAGGCAGTGCCGGTGATGAGCCACGAGGCCGAGGAGCCACGGGTTAATGTGCCCAGGAGCACGGAGTTTGTTTCTGATGGATGCTGTAATCGACCACTATGGAGGCATTTTGGCAGGTATGGCCCGGGGTGCGGAGACTGACCCTCCGACAGCGATGGAGTATCGTGACTGCGGTACACTAACGAGTTCGTGGGTGGACCCGGATTTGACCCGAGATCACATTCCTTTGTTCGATTACGCGGGCTTAATGAGGTTGTATTTGATGGGGTATCGGTGACCCGATGGATTTTACGGGCCGAAGTGGAAAGAGAGCATTTGATCGAGAGCATCGATGGAAGCGGACTGTGAGATGGCGGGTTTCTCCCTCAAGGGCTTATCATTGCGGTGGTACAAAGGATTACATTAAAGCGTTTCTTGAGGGTATGACATGGGCTTCCGAGTTCAGGGGAGATTTGAAGATAACTACATTTCTTTTGCCGTAGGGCAAGATGCAGGAACAGTTTGGCAGGCGAAGAGATGATATGCGTAGTGGAGTACGTAGGTTCGTAGTATCTTAGTAAGAATTTGCTCGGAGTTAGTTGCGGGTGGAGCTGCGAAGGCAGTAAGTACCATCAGGGCTCGGACCACATTTCATATCCTTGGTACAGTCGAGGAAGTGTAGCTTCTTGGAAGTCACTGATTTAGCGAGACAGATGGAGACTGACCTTCGCCTTCATGGTATCTTAGTGGATGGTGCTAAGAAGGGCCGCGGAGGAACAAGCTAGTACCTGCTTGCTGCGGCGCAGTATTATGAGTGGTGCAGGTACTTCGGTGAGTACGAGGTCAGCAGACGGAAGCGATTTAGACCAAAGGGTCCTGAAGGGTAGGCCTTGACGGAAAAGGGTTATAGAGCTTAAAGTTGGACGGGGTTTAGGCCCGGTGGGGCATAGTTCAAGGGACGAGTTCGGGCTCGAGTCTGTGTGTGGTCACGGCACTTGATATGTGCCCACGGTGTGGTAGTGCATCCGGGACCTTGTATGGCCCGGTAGTGGGCTTGTTTTAGGTGTGGAGAGTTGGGCCATATGGCGAATCATGTCTGGGCTCCCAGCCCGTGACCTTTTCCTCGGGGGTTACGCGGTAGATGTGTTGCCCGCCCAGTTCATTGGACAACGCCTAGTTCTTCTCAGGCGGGTGCGCGTTATATAGCGGCCGATGGGTGATGGTTATGGAGGTGGGGCTCAGGGAGAGGATTTTGTGGTAGGGGCCAGGGTCAGGATTCGAGCTCCTACCAGTCTGGACGTGGTCAGGCCAGAGTTTTTACACTCACTCCTCAGGACGCTAGGGCGTCAAATGTTGTCGTGTATCAGTGCCTATTCAGGTGCAGTATACTAAGGCTAGGGTGTTATTAGATCCCAAGTTGCACACACTCCTTTGTGTCTCTAGTTTTGCATTTAGGCTTGGTGTTATTGACCGGACGAGCCTCAGTTATCAGTCACTACCCCCTGCGGTGATGCCTTGAGGCGGATATTTACTTTCCGTGTGGAGTTTACGTAGTAGGCGAAGCCTTACGGCGGATCTTATTTTGTTGGATGTGATGGATTTCGAGTTGTGCGGGTATGGATTGGTTGGCCGGGCACTACGCCATAGCTGGATTCTTGAGAGAGAGCAAGTGGTTTTTCGGGATTCCGGGGAGTTCGGAGTTTGGGTTTCGTGGTGACGGATCTGGCCACTTCAATTTAATTTCAGCCATTACAGCTAGGCGGATGTTACGTCGGGGGTGCCAGGGTTATCTGGCTCTTGTGAGGACACGGCGATGGAGCTAAATTAGGTTGATGATGTCCTATTGCTTGTGAATTTCTGATGTTTTCCCGGAGGTTGCAGGTTGCCACTGACGGGAGATAGACTTTTGCATCGATATTGTACCGGGCACAGCTCCTATCTCCTTGCCACCTTATAGGATGCTTTTGCGAAGTGGAAGGAAATTTGAAGGAGGCGATTCTGGTTGTTAGACAAAGGTTTTGTCAGGCCTAGTACTTCTCCCTGGGGTGCTCCTGTACTATTTGTAAAGAAGAAAGATGGTTCACTACGGCTATGTATGGTGCAGACGGTGAGCAAGGTGACCATTCGCGGTAATATCCATTCCCGAATAGATGTGACATTTGATCGGCGAGTGCATCATGTTTTTCTAAGATTGATTTACGGTTAGGATATCATCAGTTGAGAATAAGACATGAGGATGTTCAGAAACTGACATTCGGACCCGAATGCGGCCATTATGAGTTCCTAGTGATGTCTTTTGGACTCCTATTGTCACGTTAGCGGCCTTTATGGATTTGATGAACAGGGTGTTCAAACCCTTCCTGGATCGCTTTGTGATTGTGTTCATTGATGATATCTTAGTATATTCGGGTGAGGAGGGCATGTAGAGCATTTAAGGATAGTATTCTGTTGAGACTTGAGGAGCATCGAGTTATATGCCAAGTTCTCAAATGTGAATTTGGGCTGGATAGTGTAACTTTCTTGGGACGTATAGTATCGAGGAAGGTATTCAAGTGGATCGAAGAAGATAGAGGCGATGATGGATTGGCGAGACCAACCCCCACGGTGGCGGGTTCGAGTTTCCTGGGTTCAGCCGGTTATTATCGCCGTTTGTGCAAGTTTTTTCGGATCCTTCTACACCCTTGACACGGTTGGCTTGAGAAGAATGTGAGGTTTCAGTGGACAGAGGTTTGTGAGGCGGGTTTTCAGAAGCTGAAGGATTGTTTGACCTCTGCTCCAGTGTTGGCGTTACCTTCTGGTTCAGGAGGTTATACGATTGCTGTGTGAGCGCTTCAGTCGGATTGGGGTGTGTATTGATCGCGACACGGTAAGGTGATTGCTTATGCTTCTAGAAGCGATTTGAAAAACACGAGCGAAATTACCCGCTCCATGACTTGGAGATGGCGGGCGTGATTTTTGCATTGAAGATCACGGAGACATTACGGCTTATGGTGAGACGTCTTGAGATCTTCACGGATCATAAGAGTTTAAAATATATTTTTGACGGAGAATAAATTTGAGACAGAGAAGATGGGTGGAATTGGCAGGACTATGATTGTACGGTCCAGTATCACCCAGTAAAGGTAATGTGGTGGCGAGATGCTTTGAGTAGGAAATCATCAGGCAGTCTCGCCACATTAGTGCGGAGAAGCGACAATTGACTAGGGAGTTGTATAAATTGTATGATCAGGGTTACAGTACGCGTTAGATCTGGAGCACCACCTTTGTTGAGTCAATCGATTCGATGGGCGGGAATTAAAACTGACTCGATCTGAGACACGGTTGATAGAATTATGAATATGAGGTTCAGCAGGGTCAGGCAGATGATTTTGTGATTGGAGATGATGGCACGTTGAGATTGGGTACTAGGTTGTGAGTCCCCGATGTTGATGGACTTAGGAGAGAGATTATGGAAGAGGCTCATCATACAGCTTACAGTATTCATCCCGGTTCCACTAAGATGTATCATGATCTAAGGGTAGCTTCTATTGGTGAGTGGGTATGAAGAAGGATGTGCGAGTTTATATCCAAGTGTTTGACTTGCAGCGAGTCAAACCCAGGCATGAAATGATGCGGGCCATTTCGCGATACTCCCGTTCCAGTGGAAATGGGAGAATATTACACCATGGACTTTGTGGCCCAGGTTTACCTCGAACCGGCGGGGGTATGATTCCATTTGGGTGATAGTCGATCGAATGACTAAGTCGGCACACTTCTTACTTGTGAAGACAACTTTTTCCATAGCCAGGTATCTTTAGGGTGTATATTGAGAAGGATTGTTAATAGTCTTCATGGGATCCAGTTTCGATTGTGGTAATCGACGGAGGGCCTAGTTCTTCTGGGTTTTGGCGAGCTATGAGGAGCCCAGTACCGATTGGACTTTAGCACAACTTTTCACCCTCAGACAGATGGACAGTCTGAGAGGACTATTCAGACGTTGGAAGACATGTTAAGGATGTGCGTGATGGATTTTGGAGGCCAATGGGATTGGCATTTACCTTTGGTGGAGTTCGCGTACAACAACAGTTATCATGCTAGTATTATCAGTATAGCCTTCACGAGGCATTGTATGGCGGAAGTGTAGATCGCCGGTTCTTTGGGGAAGAAGTTGGTGAAAGGAAGTTAGCGGGGTCGAGATTGGTCAAATCACTTCACGAAAAGATTCCTATCATTCGAGATCGGTTGAGGACCGCTTTGTGAGCAGGCTATCTGGACCCAGAGGAAACATGTTAGAGTTTGGTGTAGGTGAGTATGTATTCACGAAGGTTTCCCAAATGCGGCGTGATGAGATTTAGTAAGAAGGGGAAGTTAGCACCTGGCTCTACGTGGGACCATTTGAGATTGTGGATAGAGTTGGGGATGTAGCCTACCATTGGGTTGCCACCTAGTCTCGCGAATCTAAATCAGGTCTTTCATATATCTATCTTGAGGAAGTGCGTGCGGATCCTTCACATGTGCTCTGAGGCCCAGTAGAGATCGGTGAGTTTATCGTATGAGGAGCTGTAGCTATTGTGGATACTAGGTTCGTCGACTCAGATCAAAAAGTCATTCGATGGTCAAAGTCCTATGGCGAATCATTCGGTGAAGAGTGCACTTGGGAATCCAGGCCGGGGAGAGTGCGTTCATGCCATACTTGTTCGGTAATGAGGTATGTTTCTTATTCTTAAGTCGAGGGCGAATTTTCTTAAGGGGAAAAACATAATACGAAATTTAAGCGTTTAATTTGGATTATTAATATAAATTTTTCTAATTATATATCATTTATAATTTATTACTAATCAATTTATTTTAGGTCTAATAATTATTTTGGCCATATAAATTATGTAGATAATTATTTTAATAGTTATATGGCTTAATTTAAGTGTTAAAATAAAAGTAAATACTTAAATATATACTAATTATACCTAATTAAGTTTAATTATAATTTAACTCAAATTAAATTGTGATTAGGGACTTAATTGAGTTGATTAATATAATGGAGGGATTTAAAGTAAGTGGGAAGTTGCCAAATTACATTTTTGGCCTTTCTTCTTCCTCCTTCACGCGCCCCCCCCCCCCCTTTCTCTTTTCTCCCTTCCGGCGCCGCCACCTTCGTTCAGCCATTTCCGGCCACCCCCAAGCCTGCACTCACTCGCAAAAGACTCACTTCGACGTAGCCACCCTGGGCGGCTACGCCCGGACTCCTTCGGAACGCCTCGAATCGCCTGAGACCCACCTCGCCCTTTTCTCTCTAGCGCCGCACTCCAGTTTCGCGTTTCAGGCCACCTCATGACGGGCACGGTCTGAACTCCTCGCCCCCAACGGATCCACCTTGATCAACGTTTTCGAGGTCGTTTTGCCGGTGAAGCGAAGGGTGGGGCTCGTGGGTTGGGGCGCGCCGGGACCGATTCAGGCCTCGATAGTCCTCGGCCAACGAATCATTTTTTTGGGTCCCTTGAGCTTTGGGCTTCTAGTGAATTGTCCCAGAATCAATTTCGGAGCCACCTTCAACTTTTAGGCCCGCAGTCGACGGTTTACCGGGAGGCGTGCGGGGACGACGCCCGATCCGTTCCGTGGATTCGAAGCGGTGCAATGGACTGCGTGACTTAGAGTGGGAATCTCATCCCACCCTTTCAAGAAGCGTGTGTGAACTCCCAATAGTGTATTTTGTCGAATGTCCGATTTTAATTGCCGATAATGTATGTTGGATATGTCCCTTGTATTTGGACGTTGAATGATTAATTGTATTGTATGATCGAAGTAGTTAATAAGATTGATTGTGTATATTGGGAATACAAATTGTTGATTTGATGGATTGGGGCAGTCGAGCGATAAAATTGTAGTTGTGGCCCGGCTCGATGTTTTGTTCTTGTATTATATTGGAAATGTTATTTAGCGGGTTGGACTTGTTTCTGAGGAGTTAAGTCAGTTTTTAGGGGAGGGGGTTACGCCGAATTTTGTTAGAATTTAGATGTCTTTATATCGGTCTAGCACAATGAATTGTCTAGTCGAGTCTAGAGTTAAAGCAAGCCTGAATCTTGATATTGATTATGTCTTTCTATTCTAGATTGTCCGGCCCGGCTCGCGGGGCGACCCTGGGCGTAGAAGCTGACTCACGGGGCCGATTCTTCTGTGAGTTGATATCATATAGTTTATAACACACCATCTGCATGAAATGCATAACATTTATGGCATTAAGCTACATTCGTCATCACGACATGATTATTACTATTGAAATGTTATTTACTATGGTAATTAAATTATTTAGTTGTTATGAAGTATATGCATATGAGGCCCATTGCAATGATGGATGTGAATACAATGTGTATTTGCAATGATTGTAATAGGAACTATAGTAGGACATACCACCTGATGGGTTACATCAGGACCGCGTGCGCACCGGTATTGATCAGATTATGTTATAGGTTTATGATGGTTATGGACATGAGTTCCCTGGTTGAGCGTTTCTCTCGGGGATGCCGGAGGTAAGGTCCCTGGTTGAGCGTTACTCTCGGGGCGCCGGCTATGGATTATGATATGTTAGTTCTTCCGGAGTAGGACCACGGTTGAGCATTCTCTCGGCATGACTATAGGTTATTAGTTAAGTGTCATTGGGTTAGGACACAGTCGAGCATTCTCAGGGCGCCGGTCATTGGTTTGGAAGAAGCGTGAGGCTTATAGTATTGAGTATAGGGTCCTACTAGTGTTCGATTGATGGCTGATGTTTGTGTTATGACATGAACTATCTTTAGGTGCGTATACATAATTATGTGAATTCCTTTATTAATAAAATTTTCATTACCATGTTTATATATTATGAATTCTGATAAGTATGTATAACATTTGGTTGCTTAGATGTGGTATAAATTATATGATAATTAACTCACTCTCAGTGTGATCTCAATTTATTTTTCAGGTTACGCCGATCTCCTCCTTCTTGAGTCCTTGATAACCCGCGAATTCTCTTCCTTCACGGCGGTTACATGTACCCTATTATAGTATTATTAATCTTTGTCTATTATTTAATCTAGAGTGTCCTTTGCGTACTTTTGGAATATTAGCATGTTTTTGTAGTCGGATAAGTGCATTTGTTTTGTGTATGATGGCCCGATTGTGTATGTGGGATCGAGACTTTATCTCTCCCTATTGATGTTTGGCATCGAGCATATTATATATATATGTATGTTGATGCCTATAGTCGGGTGATCGCATGATGAGTCGGCATGAATATTTCAATAAGGCTTGCTACGGGTTTAAATTGGCCTTATGCCTTCCCATTCCTAGTCTTGGAGTCATGGCCCAGTTATGAGCCATTGACAGAAGCACTTCCTCCTCCATTATTTTAATTAACTACAATTAAGTCCTAATTACAATTAATTAAGTTAAGCATAATTAAAACTTAGTGGGGTATAATTAGTATATATTTAAGTATTTACTTTATTTTAACATAAAATTAAGCAATATAATTATTAAAATAATTATCTAAATAATTTATATGTGGCCAAAAATAAATATTAAGACCCTTTGAAAATAAATACTTGGGGTTAAAATAAATATATAATTAGGAAAATTTTATTAATAATCAATTAAAGCGGCTTTAAAGTGCAGTCTTACATTAATCTTATTATTAATTATGTCTTTTCCATTAGATTGTCGGAATGGCTCAAAAAACTAGGAACGACTGGCTGAAGCAGGTCGAGATCGATATATTCACGTGAGTTGATATCATATAGCTTATAACACATCGTTTGCATGCATAGTGTAGTGATACTTGGCATTTAAATTGTATTCGGTCATCCAGGTACGGAATATTATTATTACTATTATTAATATTATATGCATATGAGATTAGCCGTGATTATGGATGAAAGTGTATTGTTGGATGTGATATTCTTGAGCATTTAATAATGCAATGTTTGTAATAAATGGCAGGACATACCACGATGGGTTACACATCGGGGCCAGCGTCTTACGGTGTGTCAGTTATGTGCAGTTAATGATTATGGATATGAGTTCCAGTTTGGCGTTTCTCTCGGGATGTCGGGTAGGACCTGGTCGAGGCACGTTTCTCTCGGGGCGCCAGGCTATAGGTTATTAGTTAAGTGTTGACCTGGGTTAAGGACCTGCAGTCTCGAGCATTCTCTCGGGGGCGCAGTCTCATTGGATTGAGGAAAATGGTAAGGCTTATAACGTGGAGTATAGGTCCTGCTAATTGTTCTCGATTGATGTGATGTTTGTGTTATGACATGAACTATGCTGGGTGCGTATACATGATTATGTGAATTTCTTTATTAATATGATTTTCATTACCACGTTTATATTATGAATTACTATAAGTATGTATAACATTTTGGTTGTAGTTGTGGTATAAATTATATGATATTAACTCACTCTGAGGCGTGATCTCAATTTATTTTCCAGTCTTGTCGGTCATCCTTCTCAGATCCTTGATAACTTGGTCGAATTCTCTTCCTTCACCGGCGGTTACATGCTATTATGATATTATTAATCCTTGTCTATTTAATCTAGGTGTCACTGCAGTACTTCAGAATATTAGTATATTTTGTAATTCAGATAATTCTGTTTATTTTGTGTATGAAGATGGTGTATGTGAGAATTGAGATTTTATCTCTCCACAGCCAGTGTTTAGTATCCCGAGTATATTATATATGTATGTTGATATATTGTGGTGTCCTGTGATAGTCGGTATGAAGCTGATTAGGTTGCTACGGGTTTCGATGGCCTTACGCCTGCATTCCCTAAGCGGTCTCGATCCCCCAGTTAGGTCGTGACATCGTAACTACATTCAAGCGCACCTTGAATTAAGTACGATCGAAGGATCTTGCCCTCTTCTTGCAACTAGAGGCAGAAGCGCCCGTGGTGAAGTGCACCGATCTATAATCCCTTGTCCAATAGCTCTTTGTATTCAGACTCCTCGTTTCCCATCAGGCTCAAAGTTGGTTCCATCCTATGCGGAGTCGCGAGATGGGTGAATTACGGTGTAACTCCCGATACCGAAGTCTACATCCTAGCAGGGAGGTAATCGGGTATCTAAATCACAACATCCACATATCGCACCTTACTCGAGGAGTAGATCTAAGTCTAGTCTCACCTCGTCCTCTAGAGATAAAGCTAAGCTAGTAACCAGCCAACTATCTACGATGGACTCATATGCATTTGGGGCAAAATATCATACTTGTCCCCTGAAATACTACCAGCTGGGTGCAGATCCACACGTGTGTGGCGGTAATCCTCTAGCGCTCACAATCGATGCTGACCCATGAAGCTATCGACCCGATCCATCCTCAGGGATGACCTCGAATTTTTGACATGTCCATAATTCTCAAAGTCCATTGTGAGTAGAGTCCCGAGATCTCCAACTACGCAACCTCGACATATCATCCTTATTCGCCCCAATCCACAGGGGAGAACTCACGTCTACTTGACTCCTCTAAGGTCTGCAGAGGTCCTTGCCCATTTCCACCTATTTGGGCCTCATTCTAGCTAGACGGCTAGTCTGGTGCAGTCGCGTCGAGAGGTAACCTCCATAGCCTCTAACACCTTCAATTCTGCATGAACCAATGGTCGTCCACCATCGAATCTTTCCTCTGAGATGTCCAGGAGGATGATCGCCACTAAACCTGCGGGGTTACTAGGATCTTCTGTCTTCATGCGCATACTAGCGTCTTATAGCATTATTATGGCATACCTCTGGCCTCGGCAAAGTCATTGATCAAACGCGGTGTGCACGACCCGATTGCCGGGTGGACGTTCTCTGCGTCCTCGACCTCTACTAGCCATTTACGATTAACATGGCAGCGAGTCATCTAACTTTCATTGGATCCTAACTAGCAATGCGCGTACCAATAGACTTGACAACCATGAACTAACACATTGCATTTTCTAGTGGCGCTAAATTTCTGACCCTTTCAATTCATTTATTTCAATAAGGTTCTAGGCTCTTGTTCATTTCATTATCCAATTCCCTAAGGTCATAATTCATAACCTTAGTATTCAGCCTTTGATCCTATACGCATTACACCATGCATATAACTTCCTACGCAACTACCGCGCGATCACCATTTCAAATGGTAGTTAAATCCAATACAGTATCTCTAAGGCATAATACAGCCCCGAGACACTAATCATACACATAACCCAATTCTTATCACTTAATCAATTTTGCCTTTAAAATATTGTTTCAACAAATTTTATTTTCAAAAATTTTATTTTTTGAAAATTTTATTTTTAAAATTTTATCAAAATTTATTTGATTTTATTTGATTTTTAAATATTTTTTTAAAATATTATTTTTCAAAAAATTTTATTTCCACCGATGAGCGGTGTTCATTTTTGGTGACTCGGAAAATCTGGGAGTCGAACCGGATGTCAGCGAGTCGGGTCGTAAAGAAACCCCACCCGACCTAGCCTAGGCTGCGCACACCCGGTGGCACAATTTGCCAATGGCCGGCCGCCCGTAGCGCCCACACTTTGCCCACACCCGGCGCCCTGGCGTCAAAGCCTACCCGTGTCCGCCGCGCTGCTGCCCCTGCAGGTGCGGCACGCCCGGTACTGCGCGGCGCCACGAATATCTGCGTGCGCGCTCAGCGCGGCGCTTCGCTGGCAGCTCAGCGCTTCGCCCTTTGCGCTCCGCTGCGCCCGGCGCCCGTGCGCCGGCCCAGCGGCGCCCATCGCCACTTTGCCGCCGTGCGCGCCCAGCGCCAGCTGCGCCAACACCAGCGCCAGCCCAACGCCATCACTTGGGCGTGGCCCATCCAGTTACGTACCAAATTTTTTTTTCATGATAATTATATATATATTTTTTCATTAATTCCAGCAGTATGAAAAACCACTAAAATCACTAAAAATCATTTTTTTTCATACTCTTTAATACTCAATTTAATTTATAAAAATTTATTTAACCCTCTTTTTCTTAAATTTCCTCCCAATAAATTCATAAAAATTTATTCCTCAGATTTTCTTCAACTTAGAAAATTATTTTCATCACCTAATAGGCTAAATAAATTTATAAAATTTATTCTTTTCCTTTTTTTTTTTTCCAGTTTTAGTACACTGTACAACTCGACATATCTTCTACACATTTATGTGCTAATTACCAAGCACACATCATCCTATGCTATCAACCAAGCATATCACTCATAAAATTCCAATCACACTTAACCCTTCACAGGTTCATATTATACTGTAGTATGCAAGCACACTTCACAAAATCCAATCACACAAAACACACAAAACACGTGCATGTAGTGTCCTAGTGTTAACCCGTGATTTCCTAGGTAATCTCATACCTAAACCGAACATCAAACCACACCTAGTGGTGATGCTCTTCCTCGACCATGGCCTAAGCCCAAATTCTCAATCTATAGATTTCCATATACCTATACTCCACATTCTAAGACCCGTGGCCTAGACCCAAGTCCCTCAAGCCCTAGGTAATCATTATGCTAGCTTATAGACCTTCTCTAGGTATTTATAAACCTAAGCTTTGATACCAAGATTTGACGCTGGTATCAGATTTCAAGCGCCAGGTAATCCTAGCAGGGCACTACTGTTTCTGACTACATATCCTGAGCTACAGCGCGGCCTTACTTCTGGTGTCGCTATCTACATAGCTCTGATACCAGGCATTGACACCCCAAACCAGAGATTAGTTGACTACCCGAATCAACGTGGAATACTAGTGAATGTCAGTGACGAGCATTTATACGAAAAATGTGATCTCCTTTGTCACGGGGGCTCACCCGAATACAATACTGGAAATGCACATCCCGGCTTGGGTCCAGTATATTCACAATATGAGTAAGCGTACTTAGGCCCTCATGCTCTCCTCATACTACAACCTTCTCATCAATAGTTTCAAAGAGTTAATAATTCATCTTGTACAACACATATAGTAAAATTAGAATTCTAATATATTTTTCCAAATCATAAGCCCTGGCCATTTCTTCTAAGACCACCTCTATTAGCGTATACCGTCTCCTCTGCCCCCTTTAGCTCCCTATACGTAAAATAAAGGGGTCCAGCGGCGGGTGAGCTAAAGCTCGATGGGAGAATCGCCCTAAGTGTGCTACTCACCACCTAAGTGCAATGCAATGTTCCAAAGTAAACACACATTCGAGTAAAATGCATGATCTACTTGAATGTCTACATGACTTCAACTCGGATCCAGGAGTCCTCAGGCTCTCTCACACTTTGCCTACAAACCTTGTACATGAGAATTATTATTTCATTAGTGGACAACCCTCGGAGTGTATATATATATCAATTGGGCGCTCAGGCGATTGATATATAAATTGTTTGTGGACTACCCTCAGATGTGAATGTCTCGATTGGGCGCTCAGGCGATTGATATTTTAAGTTTATCAGCCCCTTCTATCGATAATTAATATTTTAGACTACCTCCAGAACCATTTTCCTCTAGACTTATCTCATGCACTCACTCACATAATCTACGGGGTGATCAGTGCATATGGAATGCATGTATGCGGTTCAATCTGATCCCAATCACATCTGAATATATAAACATGAATATACTCGCATAATTAAAATCACCACCAAATCATGTTATGCAATTATACATTTCATCCCATCAAAATTAACTCACTTGGGCTAATGATCAAACAAGAGCAATTTAATTTAAATTACTCGATAAGCACTTACCTTTTCACACAAAAATACATTTTAGAACACGGTTTCGAGATAATAGTGGAAACCTAGGTTACAATTCAGAAAATCACAAATCAGCGGTTCACTTAGTGAACCGCAATCCACGACCATTCGGGACCAATGCATACGAGCAACCATTTAATGCATAAAGTTAACGCCCACACCCGAAGTGGTATCTACGGGCCGGCCATAAATCTCAAAAGAATTCCTCTGATTGATTCCACATGTTTGGGACCGATCCGCGACCATTCAGGCATTTTCCATACACATACATAATTTTAAGCAACATTTTCGAAATTTAAAGACCCAACAGCCCCTCTAAGTTTCTGGCGATCCACGGCCATCCAGAAAATCCCAAAAAATTCCTGAAAGTTGGTCCCATGTTTTGGAGACCGATCAAACTGGCTCCCTCCGGCCTCGAAACAAATCAGAAACCTTGAAAAACCCTTAAAAATGGGAATAAAAACACAAGTAGGAAAATCCTACCTCTTGGAGTTGTCAAAAACTATAAACCGAGGTCCATAGTAGCCCTCTCAGCGTAGAGCATTCTCCCTCTTGGCTGCAAACTAAACGATTGGATCTCTGGCAAGCCTAGAGAGAGAAGCAAGCTTCTCTCTCTAAAAAAAGAATTCGGCTGCTACTGGACAAAATCTCATTTTGCTCTTTTTGGTTGGTGGAGAAGACAACCATGTTCACTAATTGTCTTGTAGTGACTTAAACTTCTTTAAAAATGACCATTGCTTCCCTCATTTCCAGTTGATATTCGGCACTATCTCGTGAGTCCATTTTCATCATTCTCTACTCCTTACCACTTATGGTACCTTGAGTACATACTATATGTGTCTTTCGTCGCATCGAAAATCGTTTTATTGCGGGCGCGATCTTCGGCGTGTCGACTCAGACTGTCTCGAAAAATTATAATTTTACGTGTAACTAGATTTTCTTGACCGTTCCGCGGTACAATCCGTTTAGTCATCCAGAGATCTCTGAAATTGATGCGGTTTTTAGCAGTAATTACAATGTTGTAATTGAAATTACGATTTTGCCCTTATTTCAGAAATTGAAATTTCTCGGGTCTTACAAAGACCACGGGTCTAGGAGAGCTGGTCCAGGTATTGGAGCCACTGGAAAGCTATATAAAGGTCGACAACGAAGGATGACACACCACAATGAGAATTCATTGTCGGCTAGTTGAGTCTATATGACATTGTCACTCCATATAGTGATTCATCCAATGACTTAACATATTTTCCTCTCTTACACAATGAGTTATGGTCAGCCTTCTTCAAATCCTTTGGCTTCGTGATGAAGAAATATGGAATGATAAATTATCCTCATGTTGAACAAATGTCATTCCACATTCCATATCAAATGCAACAAGGATTTCAAACGAACATGTGGGTAAACCCCGAATTTCCTATCCATTGAGAGGTTTTGGGTACAATTCAAGACATTTATGCATGATATGTTCAATCTTAAAATCAATATTATCGAAACACCATGTCCTGGTATGAGTATTGTCTTCACCAAAATGGGATCCTTTTATCAAATGTTACAATGAAACCACATCGATCTTCATTTTGGTTTTAAAAGCTCATTGCAATGGAATCTCAATGTGTATATTTGATTATTAGTGTCATTTTTACATTTTTATAAAGTATTTCCATGAATTTCAAAGTATTTTGTTAATTATGATATATCGTCGGCAGATATTTCCATCCTTGGCATTTGCCATTAGTCTTCCAAAGGCTACTTGAGGATGAAATCAAAAGAAATCTTCGGGGGTTGAAAATAGTTATTTTCTTCTCCTCAAAGTGTGTTATACCAAACCCTTGTAAATTTTAGGGCTTTATTTATAAAGAACAATTGGACTTTGGTCAGTAGAGCTTACCAAAGTAAGGAGAAGATAGAACTATGGGTTCATAGTCAGTTAATATTAAACCATCTCACAAATAATCCATAATTAATATATACAATTATATAATTAAAATTGTAATATGATTATACTTAGTTGGATAGTTGGATGTGGAGTTTTGAACTCAAAGGTGAGTATACTGTAAAAAGTGGGTATAAATATCTTTCTGGTTTCCATGCTTCGCCCAACATGTGTAAAAGTAAAACAATCATAAATTGACATAAGTTATGGCAGCTCCATACTCCAACAAAGACTTCTTCTTTTTTCTTTTTGGAGAGCATGCTCTCCTTATCCTCCCAACTTCATGCAAGCTCTTTGGTCTCAAGGGAAGGCTTAAGATCTAATGATCTGCCCATGTTGTAGGATTTTATGCTTTAGAAATAATTTGAGTAGTTAGCCAAAATTAATAATGAGCCTTTAGATCTTCATACTAGCTAATTAGTGACATAACTCATTAATTAATTGTTTAAGAGGTAAAAACCCAATAAGGCGGGAGTTTGGTTATTTGATAGATGCAAAAGTCTAAGTGATCGAGGATTGATTGCTTGTCAAACAAGTACTAACCACATAATGTTAAGGATTTTGAGTCTATAAATAGACCCATCTCCCTAAGACTTTCATACATTCTCCTTAGGGCTTTTACACACATACACGGGTGTTCTTTCATCTAATCTCTAAAGTAACTAGGCTGAATAAAATACATCCGCGATTAGAGTAGCTCGAAAGGTTCCGCACCAAAAGGTTGATAAACTCTAAGGATGATAACATTAGTTTATCACACATCTTATTCAATCATAATCCAGGTTTTCGTTGTACATTGATACCTTCACCTCTTGCTCGGGCTTCGTCAAATGCAATACAAATGCATCGATATTCCAACATTCTCAGACCATCGGCTTTGGATTTATTACACCTAAGGATAGGGGCGAAACGATAACCACAAGGAAAGGTTGTGTGCATGGCTCGATGGATACATTTGAAGTTGAGGCTTTAAATTGTAGGCTCTATGGCCCCGGTTAAAAAATAAATGAATTCAAGTCCCACCAGATAACTCTTCTTTCAGCACTTTATACTCCTTTTCATTACATCATTGTTGATTCCTATTTAATAAATTCTCTCCTTTTATAAAAAAAAAAAAAAAAAAAAAACTCGATATGTCCACATGTCTAGCTCAAACTCAATTAGATTGAGCGTTCAAAGTTTAAAATCAGAATATCCACGGAAATAGAGGTTATCCATCCTAATCTCAAAAAAGCGAGACATATTCATTGCTGGAGTTTTAAGAACTATATGAAAATTGTTACTATATATCCCAAAAACTCTTTTTGGTGAGAAAGAGCATCTCTAGTAAAGATTAAAAGGAAAAAGTATGTATAAGTGCTAATTTGAAAATAATTGTACATACATTAGTAAAAATTGAATTTATATAGTTAGAGGCTACTCTCTCTAAAATATAATTATAAATAAGTTAATATATTATCATAATTGTGAATATCTTATCATAATAATAGAATGCTTGCTAACCAAGGATCAAATATTAGTAAACATGAATATATCGGTACCCAGATTTCTGCGGATATATCATAAATGCTCAAGTGGAAATGTTAGTGGATATTTTACAAAATATCTGTTAATTAAAGTATTCAAATATTTAATATGTTTTTTAACAAAATATTAAAAACTAAACAAGAATATATACATACTAAAATTATTTTGAAGTAACTATACAAAATGATAATATCATTAACTTTTGATTTTTTTTAATTTTTAAACTACATTTCTAATTATTTATTAACAATAATTATATTTATTAAAACATATTTCTTCAAATGTAAAATAAATAAATTATTTTATGATTTATAAAATATTTAATTTGTTAAAAATATTCTCTACCGTGATAGAAAGGAATATAGCAACAGTTACACAGTAATACAAGTTAGCCATAGCTTGAGGAGAAATATTGCTTAGCGCGAAGTGGTGATAAATGACCGACTCTCGTGGGTATATTGTGTCGACCTCTGATAATTGATAAATATCCAACCGATTTTGATTTTGTTTCATGATACCATAACTATGTAGTACATTTGCTAGTTATACTATTATATTGTTGATCTATAATTATTTTTTTAAAGGGTAAAGTGAATCCTTATAAATCTAATTCTTATTAATGCATGTACAATACTTTTCAAAATTGGTAATTTGATACCTTTTCCCCAAATTAGTGCCACACAAGGTTTCTTTCATAGGGTCATAGAAGATGAAGTAGATATCTCTTCCAAACTTTTCCATTATGTGGATCAAATCATCCTCATTCATTTCTCTGTAATGAAGGTTAGTGAGCTTTTATGCTATTGAAAGTATTAAATAATTATTATTAAAATTAGTTCCATTGATTACCTTAGAGAAATGAAGAGTGGATTATCAGAAATAAGAATTAATCTTGGATCATAAAAGGTACTTTCGAATGACTGATATGTCACACATTTATTTGTTTATCACAAAAGTTTTCTCTTAAATACCCCTTACATGATTTTGTTTTTTTCATGATATTTCTGTGTATTTTGGTTGTGTATAAAATTTATATAATATTAATAATATATTAAGTTTAAAATTAAATTTCCAAATTAACCATAAGGCTAACTTGATACAAAGGGTGATGTAACTCTGAAAGGTCCTGGAGCTTGATCGAGTATTGATCATGAGTAAAATAAAACCCAATAAATTATTTAAAATTTTTTATTCAAGGAGACAATATAATTGGAAAAAAATATTTAAATATTTTTTAACTTTAACTACAGTAAAAATTCTAAAAGTGGTAGAGACAAATGCCTTTGTATATCATGGATCCATCCTAGGCTACAGTTCTGAAACATAATATTATAACTATATAACATGAGTGAATAAGTAGGAGAAATAGTAGTTTTAATATATTGCTTTTTCATATTTTTTTAATGAATTAAATATAAATATTTATTTGTATTCTTGCTTTTCTTTTTTTTTTTTCTTAATATTTTTTGATCAAATATTACTTGAAGATTCATAAATAATCAATTGGAAGAAAAAAAACTATAGAAGGGAGAAAATGATTTGTATTATTGAGTTCATAACTTCATATGATGCTTCTACAGAATCCATCATATATAGTCTTCATTTTACAATATGAAATATACAAATATTTATGTTTTGTGGGAAATTATTTATCAAATTACAAAAAGGCTCGAATATTTTAGTTGAAGTATTTAGGTGGGTATTATGGTAACAAGAAATACAAGCGTGCCTATTCAAAGTCCCAAATCATACATCCACGTCGCTCTAGAGAGGGAGGAATAAAAGCGATGGCGACCAAGCCCAGAAACATCTGAAAAAATAAATTTATTTTATTAATCAAAATAAACAAAATGAAATATGAAAAATTCTCTGTTTGTTATTATTATTACAGAAAACCAGAATCAAACGTCGAGTTCTTCATTTTCTCTCTCTGAAAAGGGTCTTTCATACGTTCTTGATCTACTTCTCTTCTCTCTAACAGTATGATCTTTCTTTTTGGAGATTTTTGTATAAGTCTATCCGGTTAGGATATGGTTTTTAAATTTTTAGCAGTGAATGCATTGATAATTATGGAAATAAATTGATGGAGTTTCGGCGGGTTTTGTTAATGATTGAGTTTGTGTGGATTTTTAAATATTTGTCATAGGTTGTTATTATGGTTTTAATTAAAATTCCGACATATCTAGATTTTAAGATTGAGGAATGTTAATTTGGTATAGGTGATTCTTGAGTGTTTGGGGATCTTAGATGCAAACCGGCATTTGTGAAGAAGAAGCTGCGAAGGTTTTGTTAGAGCGAATGCTCAGTGCATGAGGAATTTATAGTTGTGGAGAGATCGGAAGGAATTTTGAGATGTGGCTTTGGAGCTTCATGTTTACAATAATAAACAATCTTTATTTTTATTTTTGTGGTTGTTTTTGTTGCTATCATTGGTGTTTGAAGGATGAAATAAAACAGTTATCATGAGTTGGTGTCTGTTGAAAGAAGACATCCCACAATTTGAAGGACGGTTCCAAGATTCTAATTTGGAGTTGAATTGTAAAAGGGATTCATGAAGGTTTTAGTTTACACTATTTTGGGTTTGGATCAGCAGCAGTAAAACGAGAATTTGGTCTATGTTGAGCAAGATGTAGTTATTTGGAACTTATTTTTAGTTTTGAAGGAGATTCGACAAATCTCTCTTTGCTTTTGTGTTAGTGGTGGAAAGTGGAGCGCAGGAGATTATTTACGCATTTGATTAGAACACTGCAAGATTATCAGGAAAATGTTAATCTTATTTGTTGGGTATGGGAAGGACTATGGTAAGATTTAAAATTTCTATTCCTCCTTCTTCCTTGTGTCAAGCAAAGCCCTATGGCTTATAAAGTGAAATCTTCTATAGGAGTGAAGTGCAATTCCTTTGTGCTGATGAAAATGGGTTCAAAACCCTGACTATTTAGTATGTACGAGGTTTTACTCCTCTTTGGTTTGCATTAAGAGATCAATTTATGAGGTTGGAAGAGTTTAGGCACTAATTGTTTTTAGTGATATGCTTCGTGTGGGAATAAAAATGAGAAGAAGCCGGTAAAGATTTGAGCATCATTAGTCTCGATGATCAAGTGGAAGCGAGACCATATAAGGAGCAAAGATTGTCTTGAACAGCCGTTCCTCTTTGCTTTGCATGCTTCCTTCGATTTCTTGAGTTACGTTTTATTGCCTCAAGTAGGAAAAACATTAGCTTTAGAGACATGGATAAAACATAAAGAGAAGAAAATAATTTGGGGGTTTAACCTATTCAAAAGAAAAAAAAAAAGAAAAAAAAAAAGAGAGGAGGTTTAGGGTTCAATATATGGTTTCTCTATGTCCACTGCGAAAGTTGATCTCATTTGGCTTTGAGCCTCTGCGTCGATTTGAGACTTAAGGTGTTGTTCAAGGAACAAAGTTAGGGTTTTGGATGATTTGGTTGTGTCTGATTTCCTTATTGACATGACATTTTAACTCAATCATATTGGGTTTGAGATTCTTGTCAGAGGATCTGGAAGTTATTGATGATTTTATTTCTTTAGTGTTTCTTTCTTCTTCTATGATTTTCTATATACTTTACGGCATGGGAACATTTTAGTCTATAGTGGCAATCATTATGATACTCCGACTGAGGTTTTCATAGCCTGCTGAACCTTGATTGTTGCTCAGTTTATGCTAGATTGTAGCTAATATATACCATTGGAAGTTCTTTTGACTGTGCTTTCTGGAAGTGCAGGGTTGGTTGCATGGGCCTTGGTCGTTTCAATTAGATTCTGATCCATGCGATGGATTGTCTTATAAGCCTTTGGCGAAAAATGGTGAGATTAGTTATATTGATGAAGGTGGCGAGGTTTTAGAATATGTTGCTCTGTTAATTTCATAAGCATTTATTCAATTATCATCATAGGGAAGTCCAAAGCAGAGAACTAGAATTGGAAATTGGAAATTGGGTTTGTAGCGGGGTGGGATTGTTCGAGAATCATTGTTGAAGGTCGATGGAGGCTTGAGAGAAGCATTTTGGAGAGGGCTTGAGGTTTCTCTTGCTGGATTTGGCTTAGAAAGATGAGTTTTCTGCAGTTGCTGGCGGAGGTGGAAGCTTGTTGCAATAAATTAGATGTAAAGGAGTTTTTGGAAAGTGTAGGGTAAGGCGGAGGTTTTTCAGGATGGAAGTCAGTCCAAAAGGAGCTGGAAGGTTTACTCATTGTTTGATTAATTCATGGAGGCCAAGAGGTTCACACTGATCTTCCTTGAAGTTGAGGGATCTTGGTTTCATTCTTTCGGAGATCAAAGGGAAGATCTGGCGAGAGGTCGGAGGGGCGAGAGGCGAGGTAATGCAGCAAGAAGGGTCTTTCTACGGGTGGTGCAGAGAGAGCGAATGGAAGCGATAATGACTTCGGTTAAGCTTGCGGAGGTGCGATAGACCAAAGAGATTACGCATATGATGGGTGTTAGCAAATAGTGCAGTTAGAGACTCCTTCTCTTGTTGCTAAGAAAGACAGGTTTTGGCAAATGGTGGATCAGTTGGATCAAATAGTGAATACCCATTGCAACCTTCTAAGTTCTTGTCAACGGTTCTTCGTTTGGCTTTTTTTCAAAGTTGGGGTGGGGGTGGCTGGTGGGGTTGAGACAGGGAACCTCTTTCTCATATGTTTGTTATTGGCTTGGAGACCCTTAGTTGTTTGCCTAAGAGGGTCAAGCAGGGTTTTCTACAGTGGAAGTGAAGAGGAAAAGGAAGCAAGGGAATGGATGTGTCTTATTTATTGTTTATGTGGTTTGAGGCCTTATTGGATTTGAGAATAAATCTGGAGAAGAGTGAGCTTATTCTAGTGGGAAGAGTGGAGGATATTAGGGAGTTGGTAAATGAGTTTAGATGCAAGGTTGTGACGCTTTCTTCCACTTATTTGGGGCTCTCATTAGTTGCTCCTTTTTGAAAAGTGCACTTTGAAAAGGTCGATTATTTATTTAGGAGACTTACTCATATTAGGAGTATCTTATCGAATTTGCCTCGCGATTTCATGTCCTTGTTTCTTATAGACCTAGATTGGTGGGGTAAAGGTTGGATTGCATATCCAAAGAGACTTTCTTTGGTGTGGATGGACCCTTGAGAGCCTCACTTGGTTTATTGGTCTCTTGTTTGCTCACACCAATGCCATGATGGTTTAGGGGTTGGAAACCTTTGAATGCTTGGGAAATCTCTTTTTGCAGTGGAATTGGTGTTTTCCTAGGGAGATAGGTGCCTTTTAGAGGATTGTCATTAGGGGTAAATATGGAGAGGAGTTGTAGGTTGTAATAACTGGAAGGTGAGAGATGCTTATGGGTAAGGGCCATAAGGATATGGAGAGCCATTACGAAGGAAGGGGAGGTGTGAAGCTGTAGAGTACCTTTATGGTGGGGAATGGTAGGACGATGAGGTTTTGGAAGGACACATGTGTGATGAGGAACCTTTTAGCATTTCCTTGCCTTATTTGCTGCAGCTTCCTCTAAAAAGGAGTGGGTGGAGGAGGTGTGGAACCATTTTTTAAATGAAGGATGTTGGGTTCCTTGTTTCTTTGGGCATTTCAATTATTAGGAATTGGATACCACGGAGTATTTCTTGATGAGATAGTATGGAAAAGGGCGCATTTGGATAGAGATGGCGAGATCATATGGACTGAGTCTAAGGATGGGGCCTTCTTAGAGGAATCCTTGTATGAGTCTTTGCAAAGCCTCTAGGCGGCGGGATGCTTCATTTCCCATCTAGGGTAATTCGTCACTTGCAGAGGAGAGGGTGGTTACTGACTAATAGATGTTTCATTTGTCTTGAGGAAGAAAAACTTGTTGATCAAATCCTCCTTAATTTTGATAGTGTTAAGAGTTTTATGGCATCTTCTAATCTCCACTTTTTGTGTGATATAGGTTCTTTTCTTCTATTAAAAGGAGTCTTTGCTTGGATGACATGGGTGTTTCATTGTTAGTACTGAAAAAGGAAAAATCTTTTGTTTATGTCTGTGGGTGTGGTGCAAGTTTTGCATCTTTCTCGATTCTCTTTCCTTGTTAGACCTTGTAAGCGCTTGAGTTCGCTGGGGAGTTGTTATTTGTAGCTCCTCTTTGTTTTTATATTTTGCTTTGAGGTGACTTCTTTATAAATGTCCCATGCATTTTATTACCTTGTTGGCCTTTTTAGATATACTTCTTTTTTGTTACCTATCAAAAATAGATTATGAGGGTGATCTCTCTCTTTCTTTTTGTACCATCTCATGTTTATGAAGGTTTTCTTTTCTTCGTGGCTCCTATATCCTTTCCTCTTCCATTCAAAGGGTCCATTCTAACCAGCTTGGATTCAAATGCTTGGTAGTCGATTGGGAAAAAGATCAGCTCGTGTAAATGGGCATTTGCCGGATTTGGGAGGAAGGAGTTGTGAAAGAAAAGCGCACAACGTTGAGTGTACTAGGGACCCATGTGTGCTTTAGCAGAGGACCTATATTATCCCGATCGATGAAATCAACAAAGGCGTTGTAATGCGCTTAGTGCCCCTTTGGTTGGAGCGCTTTAGTTACGTGTTATTCCTTTCAGTGATCGGTGTGTTACTCAAACATTTTTAATTATGAGTGTTTTAGGACGTGTTCTTACTTATCAAAGAAAAAAAAATGAAAGTGTTTTTGGGAAATCATCTACATCAAATGTTTTCTAAGAGAAAATATCATAGCGAATTTCAACATTACAGGTGATTTTTTAGATTTTTAAAAGTGTCTCCTTGATATTGCCTAATGCTTATGTATTTATTTTTTTAAATCACTTTTAGGTTATAGGCTTTTCCTAAAATCATTACGAAATGGATTCCAATTTTTTTTATTGGTTTACATCAATTAGCTTTATTTATATAGGCTTCTCACAAGATTCCTAACACTTTAGGATTAGATAATCTATTGTCACTCTAATTCCTAAATCATTTACTTATTATAGTTCACAAAAAATTGGGAACTCTTAATTCAACTCTAGCAAATACTAATTCTACTTCTAACATACCCATTTCCTTTCTTGAGTGTATATTTTAGTAGAGATTTATTCTTATTAATAACCTAAATTCTAGCTATTTCACTTAACTTTCCATGCCTAGAACTTAAGTTTTGAATTAACCCATAAAGCTATTCATTGTACCAAATCTTTTGGCACATCTGTATTTAACCCGGAGATTTCAATAACTATAAAGAATTATTTGTTTACCAAAATCTTACGGTACATCCGTATTGCTCAGACTGTGACGCCTCGACCAGCACCGATGGAATGTTCTAGCGGGTATCACACTTGAGTAGAGCTCTTCAACCTTTTCTTTCTCAGGCGACACTTGTACTGTTTCTCATTCATATACCTGATTTTACGTAATAATAAAAAAATTCTTTTACATATACATTATACATACCACCATATTATTATTCATGTTCTATACATCCCGAGTCCCATTACTTCTCAATAAACAAAGCTTATACCTATTCAAAAATACAGAGATTGCGGAAGCGATGCGGTGTTTCTATCTACGAGTTAGCTTCTTTCTGACGTGTGGGATGTCACATCCACTATCCTTGTCTTACCTTACTGTACCTACACGGATTAAAAACCCGTGCTAAGCTTTACGCTTAGTGGGAAACATATACAGGGACGACCAATAACTATGATCGTCTCAACAGACACACTTATCTTATCATTTTCATATAACATACAGACGTTTGACATATAACCTTTCATATCATTTATTTCTTATTCTAGTGCTTATCATTTGATCTATTATCTTTCTAATGGTTCATATTACATATCTAATGCATTGTATGTCATATTCGTATACATATATTACTTTCATGGTTATATACTATACAGTTGTTATGTTCTATTTTCATGTCTTGTTATCATGTCTTTGTTATCATATCTTGTATTCATGTCTTGTTTTCATGTCTTATTCATGCTCTTATTCCTGTGTTTTCTGTTATACTTTTCATATTACTTTCCTTTCATGTCGCGTACTTGTTCATATACTTTTCGTGTCTTGTGCTGTACTTTACCATATCTTGTATTCATAACTTTTCAAATCATTTTACATTCTTATACATTTTTATATATCATGTCGGTCGTATAATCTCATGTTCTGAAACTTATCGTCACATAGTAGTGCTATGCTTCTCGGATATAATATCTTTTCACATGTCATATGCAAATCATTTGTTTATGTTTCATGTTTCATGCATAAACCTTAAGTAGATAAAGGAAACTATAAGGGCGAAGCGGCACTCCTTTGTCTTGAAAGCATTGGTCTATAAGGACGAGCGTTATCATTATGCGAGACAATGACCGTCTATAAAAGGGCCCGGCGGCCCCATTATCATTATGCGAACAATGACCATCTATAAGGGCCAGTATTGTAATGACCAACCGGGACGGCCCGATCGGTATCTTTGCCGGACTTATTTTTCCCTAATAGGCATGCCAATCTAACATCCTCTACCGGGTTCTAAGCCGGACAATCGTTTTATTACGTTTTACGTACATATCTCCTTCACATGAATAGCATTATCATGTATCAGACGAATATACTATTATTTATTTCGTCTGTAATACCTTCACATATTTCTTAGTTTCGTACTGTTGTTCTCATATTTCTTTACAATACGTATATTCATATCTTTTTCTATCATTTAGTTTTGTCTTCGTATCATATATGTAATCCTATCATATATCATGAATGCATCTATGCACTCTTATATTCATATATTCCTATATATCTTTATCTATTCATATCCCTTTATCATTTATGCATCCTTATCCTTTATCGTTATCGTAGTTGAAATTATTCATGTACTTTACATATTTACATCATGTATGCTTTTACTCATTCATGTGTTCCTATCATGTTCCATCTATTCGTTTATGTATGACAATCATATATTCATATCATATACTCTTATATTCATATCATGTCATCTACTTGTAACATCTTATATCTTGTTAACTTATATCTTCATGTACTTTGCTCGAACTATCATATCTTATGACCTATACCTATACATTCCTATACTTGTATGTTTCTTGTTCTTTATGTTGTCCTATCTCCGTAGGAAGTCTGAGACGAGACTCTTCCTTTGATACACAATAGTGCTTTCTTATCTATACTCCTTTACATATCAAATCTACATATATTGCTATTTCTTGTTCATATCTACATCCTTTCTTATCATGTATTCCAATTAACTTTAACCAAGCGATTAGTACACTCGGTACAACAATTCAATTTTAAGACAAGATGTGGGCACCAAATGCCATTAAATAGCATATGGTTAGATTCTAGACTCGATGAGCTTTCCATTGAATCGAGAATACCCATGCGGAGTCTAACGAATGACTTATGCAAATTGCAAGCCATGAAGAGAAAATCAACGGCACGCACCTGCAGTATAGCAGCAGCAGCTACTGTCTTTTGTCATTTTCAGGTGTATTATAAGATCAATATTATATCAAAATATATATGGATGGATTCTAGACTTCCAAGGGCTTTCCATAGGTCGAAACACCAGCGGAGTCCTAACGAAGGAGTTATGCAAATTGTAAGCCATGAAGAAAATCAGCAACTTGCAACACCTGCAACAGCAGCAGCCACTGTCTTTTATCATTTTCAGGTGTATTATAAGCTCAATATTGTATCAAGCTATATGGATGGATTCTAGACTCGAAAAGAGATTTCCAGAGTCTAGAACACCCCAACCCAGTCTAACGAAGGAGTTATGTAAGTTGCAAACCGTGAAGAAAATCAGCAACTTGCAACACCTGCAGTAGCAACAGCAGCTACTGTATTTTGTCATTTTCAGGTGTATTATAAGCTCAATATTGTATCAAGCTATATATGGATGGATTCTAGACTCAAAGGGCTTTCCATAGAGTCCTAGAACACCCAACGGAGTCTAACGAGAAGAGTTATGCAGTTGCAAGCGTGAGAAAATCAACAACTTGCAGCACGCAATAGCGGCGGCGACTTCTTGTCTTTTGTCATTTTTCGGGACTTATTATAAGCTCAAGATTGCATCAACATGCAGCAGCATGGCATAAAACCATCCTGGTAATCCCAAATCACACCCCAGTAGGAATAAGCGAGCTTCCATATCATATAAATTCTACAATCCATCACTAAGGGAGATTCCATACTCTAACAAGTAATTTCACTCTCTAACACCTCAAATCTTAGCTTAATGAGGATTTCATATAAAAGTCACAAATTCACACTAACCCATAACCATCCATACAAACCATACATAAATTCTTAATTTCCATACTCAAAACCATACTAAACTCTAACAAAGTCCATGCAAAGCTATACCAAGTTCCATATACAAAACCATACCAAGTTCCATACACAAAACCAAAACCACAAATCAAAGAGGTAAGAACCCTATACCAAGGTGAAAATCCTATAACTCCACACATATTCTATATAAGACCAAGGATCCTTACAAATTCCATACAAGAATGTACCAAGCTCGGAATCGTATAAGTTACACTTATCGCGTGTGTTAAATGTTCTGTTTCATGCCTATTTCATATGACATTTCATATACTTGTACAGTATGATGTCTCTGTATTCACACATCATTCATATATTCTCATTCCTTTATGAATCTACTTTACTCAGAAATTGGAATCATTCCAATTGAAGCATCCAAACTAAAGTCATGACATTTTCATGTCAACTAGTCGGTTTATCGATTTTACCCGAAGGACAGTTTGTAATATTCATTTTCTAGTGCCTAGTCTCCATATTTGACACTGGTTCTTTGTACTCCTTTAAAGTTAAGGTGCTAAGGGTTCTCAACTGGAATCACCGTCGAGCACGAAACTCAAGTTCGTCAGAAACGGACTTCTCTATGATCCAAAGCGGGAAGCAGAATTTGGCTTGCACATGTCTCCACTTTGAGTGAATTTCTGGGCCACTTAGAGACATAATTTTAAGGTACCTATTTGAGGATGTTTATTTCTCCTTGAAGTCTATTTTAACCAGCAACTTGAATCACTCAAATCGGATAAGAAATGAGCAAGTTATGGCTAAAATACAAAAACTGGTCGAAATAGAAAAACAGGGCACTACATGTACCAGTACATGTGCTCGAATTTTGCCCAGAATGTGGGCTTTTCTGCACTTTTACCATATTTTTCTTACCCAATTCAACTCTATACTTCATATACACCTCAAAACCATTTACTATGCATCTTGTAATCTCTTTTCTACTCAAATCCTCTTTCACTACTTATCTTATTTCAAAAATCTATCATGAATTACTCTCAAACCCACTATAATATGGATCCTAACCCATACATAACCCTAACATGTAGATTAGTTAGGGTTTATTCTAAACCTAACTCAATTACTTGCCATTGAACTATGAAGCCATCCTCAAAGAGAGGATTTCATATGCTTCTTGTACTCTTTAGGTTTTATCCACCTTACTTTCCATAATTATTGGTTAGGATGAAATCTAGCAAAACCCTAGGTTTAGGCAAGATAATAATCATACAAATTCCATATGATCCATACTAGGAACTACCCAAGGTTAGTTCCATACAAGTCTAGACAAAATGGAATCCATACTTTTTCCAAAAATAAAACTAGAATTCCATACAAAAAAAAATCATAGAAATCCATACCTTTTTGCTCCTCCATCTTCTTCCTCTTCTCTTCTTCTTCTCTTCCTCTTCCTCTTCTTCTTCTTCTCTCTTTCTCTCTTCTCTCCCTACGGTTTGTTTTTCCTCCAAATGAGACCAATTTTTGGTCTTAAATCCCATGTTTTGTTAAGGCCATGTTTGGCCAAGTCAAAAACCCATTTTTTGCTTTTAACTTTTCATTTTTGCATTTTGGTCCCCCCATTTCTCTCTTTATTTCTATTCAACTTTTCTCTATTTGCCTTTAATCCATAACTTCTTCCTATTTACATTTCATTTTTAAACATTTCATATATATTAACCCTAGTCTTTCCCTTTTATGACCACTAGGTCCTTAAGTGGTAAATTACATATTTACCCTTGGCTTTATTATTAATTCCGAGTCTCTCGTTTTTTTTTCCGAATTCATATTTAGCTTTTAATATACCCTAAATAAGTCCGAAAACTGCTAGGTTATATTTTGGGATGTTACAGAATTAGAGATGTATCTTGCTTAGTTTAACATGTTAATGGCTTACATACGCATGTGAAAGTCTATTAATATGTGTGTACACACACACACTCACGCACACATGCATACACATGCCATAGTTTTTTACCTCCTAGGCAAGTGCATAACCTTTCTCATTGAGCCAACTGTCACTCTAATCTCACTTATTGCTCTAAGACATGGCAGCGGAATAAGAATCAGGATGAACTCTAATAGAGAAGAAAAGGAATGACTATTGTCATTCTAGATTTATTCGGATGGACATGAATGATTTGGAAACCAGTTGACATTTGCTTAATGTAAAGGTGGGTCGGATGAATCTCACCGAGGAGATTGAGAGGACTTCATTAGAAATTTTGGAGACATTGTCTTTGTTATACGCAATATATGGAGCTCTTGATTGGAATAACATGTATTATATCAGGCTAATATTTTTTTCTCTTTTCTCTTTATCTGTTTAATTGTTTTATCCTTGCGAAGAGCTAGTTCGCGGCTTAGTTACGTGAGGCGAGTTCGGATGGCTACATTCAGTGGCTATGTCTGTGCCAGGGCAGGCAAAGTTCTAAAGGAACATCGGTCATTAAGCTGTGTGTCATTGCGGGAGATAAATTAGTTCTTTACGGAGATGTGAGAGGACAACTTGGAATTCCATGCCAATGAGAAGCAAACGTTGGAGTGTTCAGCATCTGCTAATGAAAAACCAGAGCCCATTGAAGGAAGTAACTTTGTATTCATCAACCACGGTTCTGTGTTGATTTTCTCTCATTGGAAGTGTTCTGTGTTGATTTTCTCTCATTGGAAGTGTTCATATGTTGCTATTTTGAGTGAATATCTGTCCAAGAATGGATTGAATTTTCCTTTAAAATTGATGTGGAGTCAAAGCCTAAGGTTCCCTTTACACATCAAACATAGAGACATGTGACACCCCGTCCGGTCAGTTGACTACGAATCAACCGCGAATACAAGTGGATGTCGGGTTATCAGGCGCCACTTCGGAAAATCGGGTAAGTCTCCTTTGTCTTAGGAGCTCTACCCGATTCATACACATGAAACACATCCCAATGATCGATATAATCACCCGACATGAGTAAAACGGCCACTTGGGCCCATAATACAATATTCATAAAAACATACCAACTATATCCAATAGTTCTAAGAGTTAGTAAATTACTCTTATACAACATATATCAAAATTAGAGAATTCTAATACATGTGGAGAAATCATCAAAGCCACACCCGGCTTTCTTCACAAACTCAGCCTCTAGGACGAAGCGATCCCTCGCCACGCTCCCTATGCGAAAATATATCCCTCGCGGGGTAGGCTAATGCTCGTTAGTGGAGATAAAGCCTAAAGTAGGCTCTCTCCACCCTAAGTGCGGTGCAATGTTCCAAAATAAACATACATTCAAGCCGATGATCTACTTGAATGTCACACGGCCAACTCGAGATCTAAAGTCCTCAGAGCTCTCTCTCACACTCACTTTTCAGCCTCGTACTTAAGGAATTATTATTTTAGTTGTGGACAGCCCTCCGATGAATATATATATATATATATATATATATATATACTATATATATATATATATATATATATATATATATATATATATATATATCGATTAAGTAAGCTCTGATGATTGATATATTATTTGTTTGTGGACTACCCTCCGATGAATATCAATTGGAAGCTCAGAAATGATTGATATTTTTAGTTTTAGACTATAGATGGGTAACATTTTGGGCTACCCTCAGACCATTTTCTCTAGACTCATCATGCACTTTATCTCCTATAGTCCTAGGATGTTAAGTCACGTATGGAATGCATATACCCGATTCAATCTGATCTAATCACATGCGAATATATAAACATGAATATCTCGCATAATTCAAATCCACACAATCATGTATGTAATTATACATTTCATCACATCAAAATTAGCTCGCCAGGCTAATGATCAAACACGAGCAATTCAATTTAAATCCTTTCGATCACGCATTTTCATACAAAATAGATTTTTCGTATCCTTTATTCCTGGAGCAGTAAAACCCTAGGGTTTCACGGTTCCAACTCTCAACAATTCATCAGTTCCTTTGTGAATCAAGCATTTCCATGACCATTTCGGCCTCATCCAAATCAATCCATGATTTAAAGCATAATTTAAGCTAGCCAAGACCAAACAGTCCCTCAGTTCTGGGCTGCTCACATTAGGTTCAATCGTCTAAATGAATTCGGTCCCAGCTTTGGGTGATCAAGCGGTCGTTCAAGGCCTCGAGCAAACGAAGCATTGTAAAACACTTAAATAAAGCATAAAGCCCGAGTAAGGGAGAAACCCCTACCTCTCGGAGTTGAAAACTCCACAAATAAAATGCCGCCTTGAAGCCCTCTCTGCGTAGAAGCGGTTCTCCCTCTTGTCAGGAGCGAGGTGAAGCGGTTGGATCGCGTACAAATCTGAAAGTGACTCTCTCTCTACAAAACCTCTCAAAAAGAAAGCTACTAGATCTCAAAATGCCTCTCATGTTGTTTTTTTCTTTGGCTTAATGAAGGAGAAGAAGAGCCCCATTCCTTTATCGCATCCTTTCAGGCAACCATCAGGCAAAATGACCATTGTATCATCATTCCCGATTTTGGCGTTCGGGCTCTATCTCGGCCGTGTTTTCATCGTTCTCTACTCATACCACTTATGGCACATGAGTACTTGTTATATATGACTTTCGTCGCGTTGAAGGGTCGTTTCTGGCTGAAACTGATGCCTCGAAAAGCGTGCCAACCGGTATAAGATTCAATGGGGGAATTTTTCGTGCTACTTAGATTTCAAGAGACGATTCCAACGTGAAATCCGTTTCTTCATCTGAAATCTAGAGGAATATTTGGATTTTTACCGAATCCATGATTTTATGTAATCGAAATTACGATTTTGCCTTATTAAATTGGAATTTCTGGTCTTACAGACAAATGTATATTACCATGATTATATCCCTCCGCGATGCCTAATTAAGATATCACATTTATAATATACGAATGCAATGAAAATTTGGTAATTATTTTGATTAAGAAAGATAAGAAACTAATTTGAAGGTTACGAGTTGCCAGCCAATGGATTTTCTTTCTTTGCCATCCTCTGGATGTTCATTTTTCCCTTCTTTTTCATACTTTATTTTTGTTCATTTGCAGTAGTTTTCTAAGTGTGATCCTGGCATATATACCTTGTAGCTGCAATTTCTTGGCATGAGAAAGTGGGTTGGAGATCAATCTCAAAAGTCACAAAGCAAGAAGGATCCAATTATAAGGTATTGACATTTTGACATTATTTTTGGGAGATCTTTCATTTAACAATGCAAACATCATATTTAAAATCCCATATTATTAATCTATATAACTTGGGAATGAGTCTTTTTAAAGAACTCCATGCTATAACAGTGGTAGTTCCTGGAAATATTTCCAGTTTTTTAGTGCAAACTGAATTTAAAATTATAATTGCAGAAACTACCTGGAAGAAAATTATGCCATAATAGTATAATAAATATTGTACAGAATGGTTAGTAAATTAGTAGGAGAGTACAGAATGGCTGTTCGCCTTTTAGCTGTTCTTTTGTGGGCTTGTCCTCAGGATAAAAATGCAAAAGAGAAAAAGGAAACACATAAATCTAGTCAAAATCGCATGCATATGGGTCTGGACTTTAAAGGGCTTCAACGATTTCTCTTATGTTATATTTCAATTATGTAGAGCACTGCGAAGTGTAAACCCTGTGCTTTTCAATTTGAGTCCAAGGGCATGTGTTTGATATTTTGTTATTATGTGAAAAATATTTATTTTCTCGTATTATAAATCTAGAAAATTTATTTTCAGCCATCCGAGATTCTAGAAAATTTCGATTTAATCGAAATTATCATTTTACCATTTTTCAGAAAATTAGAATTTGTTCGGGTTTTACATACCAGTCCATAATGAGTGAGTACACCCGGTTCCAAGAACTGCTGCAACAACAAAGATGATGAGGAAGGTATGTAAACAAGGTTTTTTTATTAACAATTTTATCACAAAAATGAGATGGAAAAATGCATTCTTAGACTATGTACTTTCACTTTTTTTTTACTTTTACCTCTACACTTTAAATCTAATATATTTTTTTGCCATTGGTAATGTGTTTTTCTTTAAGAAACACTTTCTAAAATTTTGATAACCTTAAATTTTTAACTAAAGTGTTCTTAAACTACTTTCTAAAATTTCGAATTAAGAATTAAGTTGAAAGTGTATTTTTGAAGTGATACTTCTAAAATTTTTAAAATTTTGATTTACATTGAAAGTGTTTTTGAAATTACACTTTCTATAATTCTTAAAATTTCTGAATTGAATGTTTGTCTTTTTAAAAAGGAACATTCTATCAAATATATATAGAGAGAGAGAGATACATGATACTTAAATATGTTGTACGGAAATACTTTTATTTATTTATTTAAAAAGTAAAACTTAATATGTTATGTTTTAAATAATATTTTCAAAACTTTTATAATTGTTGCTAACTTTTATTATTGTTATTAATCACTTAGTAGTTAATTATTAAAATTTAATTGGTAATTTATTTTATTAAATTTATTTTAAATTATAAAATATCATAACCTTATTACTGTTTATAGTATTATTATTATTATTATATATTAAGAAATTTAAAAAATAACCATATTTTAAAATATTAAAAAAATATAAAAAATTAAACAAAAGTAAAATGATAAATATAAAAAAATTGGAAAGTGCAAGTATAATAATTTTTAAGATGTTAAATTATATTTCAAAATAATAGGATAAATCATATGGTCATCATGCATAGCTCGTGATGGTAGAACGCTCATCGCTTATAAAATATATGATATAGGAAGGAATCTGTTCCGGTTCAAGTCCCAATTGATAGTTTACTTTATTGTAACTTAAAAAAACTAAATTTATAATTTATTTAATTAAAATTGAGTCATGGATGAGGGAAGTTTTAAATTAAGGCTACGTGTTGAACCAATTTAAAAAAAAATCACCAACTTTATCAGTATATCCACAACTCCTCTAGGCGCGTGACTCACGCTCATGTTCTCTAATTGTGGCTAAAATATCGGGCTCATGACCACCGATATATCGACGAAACATCCGCTTTTTTGCCCATTTTCCATTCAAACAAGCCATAATCATTTGGAGTTCGACCGATACATATCATCAAACGATATTTCACGATTTTTTTTATCATTTGTTCTAATAAGTTTAAACTTTTTTAAAAATCTAGATCATTGATTTGTAATTATTTTTAATGTAAATGAAATCTTTGACACTTCTTATATACATTTTAAAAAATAATAATAGAAGCAAAATTCCCAAACCATTAAAATATGTATAGTAATCCCTTGTTAAGACAAAATATCATGTAACGAAATAATAATCCCTTTGTTAAGACAAAAATACTTTAACCATCGAACATGTAGGTGAGATAGTTATGGTCTCTCTTATTTTAACCAAAGGTCTCGAAGTTCGAACTCGAATGCAATGTGTTATGTGGTAGAACTTTACTGCTCTTGTGGTCTATCCCGTTTTGAATGAGGATTAGTCTGGATATATGGTAGAACGTTCATCGTTTATAAAATATATGATATAGGAAGGAGACAATTCCGGTTCAAGTCCCAATTGATAGTTTACTTTATTGTAACTTAAAAAAACTAAATTTATAATTTATTTAATTAAAATTGGAGTTGTCGACGCAGGAAGTTTTAAATTAAGGCTACATGTTGAACCAATTTAAAAAATAGCCAATTTTATCGGTATATCCACAACTCCTCTAGGCGTGTGACTCACGCTCATGTTCTCTAATTGTGTTGCCAAAATATTTCCACAGTGACCACCGATATATCGACGAAACATCCGCTTTTTCCCATTTTCCATTCAAACAAGCCATTAATCATTTAGAGTTCGGGACCATATGTATCATCAACGAGCTATTTCGATTTTTTTATCATTTGTTCTAAATGTTAAACTTTTTTAAAATCTAGATCATCGATTTGAAATTATTTTTAATGTAAATGAAATCTTTCGACACTTTATATACATTTTAAAAATAATAATAATAGAAGCAAAATTCCCAAACCATTAAAAATATGACATAGTAATCCCTTTGTTAAGACAAAAATATCATACAATGAAATAGTAATCCCTTTGTTAAGACAAAAATATCATACAATGAAATAGTAATCCCTTTGTTATGACAAAATATCATAACGAAATAGTAATCCCTTTGTTAAGACAAAATATCCCTTAACCACCGAACATATAGGTGAGATAGTTATAATCTCTTATTTTAACCAAAGGTCCTGAAGTTCGAGAACCAGAACGCACTGCAGCTATGTGGTGCAGAACTTACCGCTCTGTGGTCTATCCCGCTTTGAATGGGGATTAGTTTGATGTGGTATAACTTAAAAGTATCTTTCGTGTGTGCATGAGTCTTCGTCAGGACACCTCTCATGTACCTACAAAAAGACAGTATCCCTTATGTTAAGCTTACATAAATACATAACATAACATATCTATTATATTAAATGCATTTACAAAAGTTTATTATATGTACACATTATGCATTTTGATGAATATTACTTTTTGAAGAAAAAATGTAGAATATCCACATTGAATTTCAAGCTATAATAATAATATCATATAAATAATAATTTTCACTTATTAAAAGTATATTCCCACTTTACATAGTTTCAAGTTGTAAATATTTTTATCGCCTATAAGAACATGTATCCGGCATATTGGTGTATGACTTGAAACCATAAAAATGTATAAATTATTTTATGTAGCTTCAAATTACTAACATAATAATTATTTTATTATATAGAGCCATGTAATGTAATAAAATACTTTTTTGTACATTTATATTAGTTATGATAAATAATATTTCAAATTATCAAAAGATAAAATAATGAGGAATTATTATAAACTCACTCCATCAAATAGATTAAAAATAATGAAAGGATAATTTTTCATTACTTATCCTCATAAATAATTTTATAAAATAAAATAAAATTTGTATAAAATCAAACTCATTTAATATAAAAGATTGTTTAATAAATTCATTTTCAAGAACAATATATTATTTTCTAAATAAAGTAAAAACCATATTTAAAATATCAAAATTGTTTTTTATATTATGTTTTTTTTTTGATAAAATTATTTTATGTTCTTAAAAATAGAAAATGTTATGTTTTTAAATAACATCTTTTTGTTAGCCTAAAAACATTCGTTTGTTACTTTTTATGGTTTTCACTGTTTTAAATGATTATTTATATATATATATATATATATATATATATATATATATATATATATATATATATATATATATATATATATATATATTCATGCAAACAAATAAAATGATTCATAATAAAAACAAAAAAATATAAATTTATTTAAAAAATATTTAAAATATTATAGGTTTCTCAAACAAATTCCTGTTTTATAAAATATCAAGGAACAATTTTTTAAAATTTTTAAAAATATTTCATAATCATGTACCGCTTATACCCCAAGATTTTATGAAATTATTAACTAATAGCCAACAATAGTTTTATATTAGACATAATTATGTTTTTATAATTAAACACTTTAGTTATAATGTAATAAATTATATTTATTAGACTCCAATAAGCGAATTTCTTTCCTTATGCCCCGCCTTTTTGCATGATGAACACGTAATTATAAATTTTTTGTATAGGTTTTGTCGGTCAAGGACGCCCCAAAAACCGCGTCCGCTTGACCATCCGTCAACCCGCGAAATCTACATGTCTCATGTTATGAGACCCATACACGTGCAAATATGGCTACTGGGCCTACACATCCTACTCATACCGTATATTTTATACAAAATGATTTAATTATTTGTTTACAATTTATACAAAAAAAGGGTCTCTTGCCTGTAATTTTAGAAAATACAAGATAAGACCATCTTGGCCGCTTTCTTCATTTCTAAGGTCTCGGATGCGTGCCCCATCCCTGGGCACGCCTTCGCACCTAAAAATATATTCCTCGACAAAGGAAGAATGCCCTAGTGACTTCCCTACTTAGCATTTCTCCACCTAAAGGCAATGCAATGACACACAAACATTCAACACATACCAATATATCACTCATGCATATATTAATGTAATTGGGCTTCCCATAAATCATGCTTATTCTATTTACAAATAATAACATAAACTTAGCCACATGCAGCTAAGCGCATAATCCGACAGTTCATCTTGGAACTGCCCACAAAATCACACTTAGCATGTTATTCACTCATGGCAATAACACAACATCACACACAAATCACCCAAACAGTCCGTGGACCGTCCAAAACACTCTAGGGATTTCTTTACTCGGACCAAATCTTTTGGAACCGAAACCACGGCCATCCAGGCCTCAACAAATCCCCATCCATTACATGGCCCTTAAGCAAAAAGTAAAGCAAGTAGGAGAAAAACCCCTACCTTTCCGGAGTTTGTCGAAACTCCCCAAAACCGGTACCCACGTGTAGCCCTTGCCGTGGGGAGCAACTTTGCTTCTTGCCTCGTTTGAGCTCGCCGGTCCGATCGCTGGGAAACTTAGAGAGAAGGTGGAGCCTAAAACCCTCTTTCTATCTCTTCTACTTGGCTCTCTCTCTTCCTTTCCCCTCCCAAACCGGGACTGGTCAAGATCAATAAGAGAAAAGCTCTCAATGCCACATGTCAAATTTCCTATCGGCCGAGATGATTACACCTTATCCTCTTATCCAACCACTGAGATTTCCAATTACATGATGCCACAGTCACATGCGAGCTCTACTGTACCTCAACGCTTGACTGCACCGCACTGACACGTGTCGCCTTGGCCACCCAAACGTGTCAAGTGTCCTACATCCCTCTCTGTTCTCGAAAACGGAAATTCGATTGTCTTGGAATTCGCTAATTTAAATTCGATTTAGTAGCTAGATTTCGCGAGACGATTCCAACTGAAGTCCGCTTTCACATCCGAGATCTAAAATCTTGATTCAACCTAAATTACCATTTTATCATTCCTGTAAAACATGGATTTTCTGTGGTCTCATGTATATTATTAATTTATTTTTTTGATACTTAATTATTATTATTATTATTATTTTGAATGCTTTTTTGTAAAACGGAGCATTAAAAATGCTTAATCTACTCGCTGCCTTTTAAATTTTCTGTAGTTCATAATTGTTGGTATATCTTTTTTTTCAGGAAAAGTCAATGTTTTAAAAACCAGACCGGTGATTGAACCGGAAAAGTTACCGGTTCATGGTTCACTTGTCGGACCGGCGGTCGAACCGCGGTTGAACCGGTGACGTCATAAATATATAATTTATATTTTTTTTAAATATAAAATTATTTTAAATATATATAATTTAATATTTATAATGCTATTTATTTATTTTATATACAGATTTCAATATTTTAACTTTCATCAAAAAAGAAATTTCAAATACTATAAAAGGAGAATTTATTGAAAATTTAAATCTTTATTGGAAAGTAAAATTTTAAAATTTTTAAAACATAATTTAGTATTATAAATTTCAGGAAAACATAAAATTTATTGAAATGAAAAAATAATATTTACATTTATATTGTAATAATTTTAAATGAATATTATAAATTTGTTTTACAACATTCATCAAATCTCAATTCGAATAATGTTTAAGAACCTATCATTGTCCTTGGAGGACTTAGGTTCGAATCTTACAAGTTGAAATTTTTCTTTTATTCTTCAAACTCTAATTTTGTCCCACATGGGATAGAGATAAAGAATTGAGGGTCTTTATATACCCTTCCATTTTCATAAGGATACAATGACTTCTTGGGCTACAGGTTAGAATTGGGCCTATGATATGTAGGCTGAAATTTAAGAGTTTCATTTAAATGTATAATGAGTCAATTTAAACTATTAACGGTCGAGTTTGGCCGACCATCCGGGCCACATAGAACCGTCTTCGGGTTCGAAGGGCCTGACTGGCCCAACCGCTGCCCAACGGTTCATGACTGTCAAATGGCACCCGACCAATGGGTGAACTCTGACTGCAAAACCTTTCTCTGCCGACTGGTCCGACCTGTCTAAAAGTATATATAGAAGGAAAGAAATTAAAAATACATATAAAAGTCAATAAGTTATTTTTTCCATCCTCAAATTAAATAAATTGAAAATACATACAGTTCTTTGTAATTTTGTTTATATTTGATTTTTTTGAGATTTTTTATTAGACTTCCAAATAAAATAAAATAATTTTCCTAATAAATTTTTCCTTAGTACTTACAATAACCAAAACATTACTACCTAAAAGAAAAAATGGAAGGAAAGAAAGAGGTAAAAAGGAATATATAAATTTTCTCTTATTTGGTTATCCATGAATTTTAAAAAAAATAAAGAATGTATTTTGTATTTTTCCTTTCCAAAAACTTTAATAAATGTTTCTCTTATTTCATATTTTATAACCATATAAAAAATACATTACTAAAATAATTATATACATATAATATAAAACAACTTTTTTGTTTCTTTTCCTTTTTCTTTTTTTTTTTTTTTTTTTGAGAAAGAACAACTTATTAATTTGGATCCCTGAGAGACATGGGGAGGGGTAAGAAACCTTTTCCGGGTCGCCGCACCAAACCTAGTTTGTATAGGTTTTAAGAAATTATTAACTAATAGCCTTTCAACACAGTTTTTATAATAGGACATAATTATAAGTTTTTTTTATAATTAAATACTTTAGTTATAATGTAATAAATATCTCTTATTAGACTCCAATCGGGACCTCTTCTCCTTATGTCTCGCCTTGCATGATGAATTTAATTATAAAATTTTATATAGGTTTTGGTCAAGTATTAATTTATTTTCGACAACTCCTAATTATTATTATTATTATTATTATTTTGAAATACAACTCACTATTAATCTATAATATTAGTTGTTATAGATTTTTTTAATGGTTAATTCTTATAAGTATTTTTAGGCCTAAAATACTTTTTTAAGTGTTTTTTTGAGAAAAAAAAGGGCATTCGTGAAATTATGAAAAACGTTTTTGAATCCTAAAAAAAACACTTAGAAACCGATAATATCTTACATTCCTTTTAAAAATCAAATTATATTTTCATAAATTATCTAATTATTTTTCCTTCCTATTACATTCCTTTTTTAAAATCTAATTATATTTTTTTGAAATATCTAATTATATTTTTGGAAAAGACGAATGTTTTTTTTAATATACTGATAATATCTTACATTCATTTTAAAAATCAAATTATATTTTCTACAAATTATCTAATTATTTTTCTTCCTATCGCATTCATTTTAAAATCTAATTATATTTTAAAATATCTAATTATTTTTTGAAAAGACTAATGCTTTTTTTAAATGGATATGAAAATAAGCTTAACACTCGCTTGCCTTTGGGGTGTAAACTGAAGTTGAGTCGAAAGGTAGCATTAGGCAAGCTTGGCTCAAATTTCTGGGCTTTAAAGGAGCAGGTTCGAGCTTATCCACGAGCCTGCGACGAGCCGACGAGCCGAGCCTGAGGGTGAGCCTGCCCGGCCTCGCTTAACTTACGAGCCCCGTTCACGAGCCTAGTTAACGAGTTGCTCACGAGCCCGGTTAACGAGCTTGCCTACGAGTCATTTAAGAGTCGACGAAATGAAGTTTGAGAGGCCTGTGCCCGCTCGCTTAACTTACGAGCCTCAAATGATGTTCTGAATTAAAAAATGTTCATCTAAAATAGCCAAATATACAACTAAATTAAAAAGATAAGACAATAAAAGTTCAATTAACTGGATTGAAGTTCAAGAGTTAAAATATTCATTATGTTCATTTGAAGGAAATTTGTTGTGCATCGTTTTCCATGTTCACGAGCCTCGGTTAACGCAGCTTTGCTCACTTCCAGCCCATTCACAAGCTTGTTTACGAGCCGATGAGCCGAGTTTGAGGTTGCTCGTGCTCGGCCATTTAACTTACGAGCCTCAAAATGATGTTCGGGCTTGGCTTGTTTAACTTAATAAACGAAGTTCGAGTGAGCTTCAACTATCGAATCACGAGCGTACCTTGGCTTGGTTACACCCTGGGCTTCAGTTCCTTTAAATTTCCTCGTAGTCTATAATTGTTGTATATTTTTTTTTTTCCAGAAAAAGTATATAAAGAAGGAAAGAAAATTAAAAATACAGATAAAAGCTTCAATGTTATTTTTTCCATCCTCAAATTAAATAAATTGAAAATACATACAAATTTCTTTGTAATTTTGTTTATATTTGATTTTTTTTTTTGAGATTTTTTATTAGACATCCAAATAAAATAAAATAATTTTCCTAATAAACTTTTTCCTTAGTACTTACGGTCAACCAAACATTACTACCTAAGAGAAAAAAAAATGGAAGGAGAGAATGAAGTAAAAAAAGGGAATATATAAATTTTCTCTTATTTGTTATCCTACAGAATTTTTTTTTAAAAAACTAAAGAATGTATTTTGTATTCTTTTCTCCTTTCCAAAACTTCTTTTTTAATAAAACAAGCGTCTCTTTATTTCTATATTTTATAACCATATAAAAATACATTAATATTTATTTATTTTATATTAGTCAGATTAACATTTTAACTTTCATTGAAAAAGAAATTTCAAATACTATAAAAGTTGAGAATTTATTGAAAGTAAAATTTTAAATTTTCTTTTAAAACATAATTTAGTATTATAAATTTCAGGAAAACATAAAATTTATTGAAATGAAAAAATAATATTTACATTTATAATGCAACAATTTAGAAATGAATATTATAAATTTGTTTGCCAACATTCACAAAACTCAAGCTTCGGCATAGTGGTTTAAGAACTTACTTGTATCCTTAGGACCTAGGTTCGAATCTTGCAAGCTGAAATTTTTTCTTTTATTCTTCAAACCCCCTTAATCTTGTCCCACATCGAAAGAGATAAAGAATTGAGGGTCTTTATATACACTTGCCATTTTCATAAGGATACAATGACTTCTTGGGCTATAGGTTAGAATTGGCCCAGGATATGGGCTTAGGGACTCAAGAGTTTCATTTAAACCGAGAATGGATCGGGCTCCTTAAATGGTTACTGGTTCAAGACTGCTCGCTCACATAGAACCATCCCGTCAATGTCGGGCCACGACCCGAGTCAAAATACATTCCAGCCTGTAATTTTGTTTATATTTGATTTTTTTGAGTATTTTATTAGACTTCCAAATAAAATAAAATAATTTTCCTAATAATTTTTTTCCTTAGTACTTACGGTCAACCAAACATTTCTACCTAAAAGAAAAAAAAAATGGAAGGAAAGAAAGAGGTAAAAAAAAGGGAATATATAAATTTTCTCTTATTTGGTTATCCATGAATTTTTTTAAAAAAAATAAAGAATGTATTTTGTATTTTTCCTTTCCAAAACTCAATAAATAGCTTTATTTCATATTTATAACCATATAAAAATACATTACTAGAATAATTATATACATATAGATCTCCAAATAAAATAAAATAATTTTCCTAATAAATTTTTCCTTAGTACTTACTGTCAACCAAACATTACTACCTAAAAGAAAAAAAAATGGAAGGAAAGAAAGAGGTAAAAAAAAGGAAATATATAAACTTTATCTTATTTGGTTATCCATGTATTTTTTTAAAAAAAAATAAAGAATGTATTTTGTATTTTTCCTTTCCAAAACTTTAATAAACGTTTCTCTTATTTCATATTTTGCAACTATATATAAAAATCATCTCAACTCAAACTAGTCGCTCTAATGGAGAAAGAGAAATCACCCGCTGTTGTCACCATCAATGTTACGTGACGTGCTCTTAAAAGCCCTGGAGAATGTTGGATTCTATTGTACTTCAAGTAAGAACGTCATTCCTAGTGTTAAAAATGCAAGATTATGCCTTGAAGAACTCGTCATTCATCTCTCCTACACAAAAAAAAAGGGCTTTCAGGCTAGTGTCCATGAGGTATAGCAATTGTTTCTTTCCTTTGGTCTATTCGCTGACCAAGAATTTTCATTTGTTATGGTTTGTCGTCAGATTCGATAATCAAGCGGTGACCCGTATTCTCTCCTCACTACTTATAATAACTTTATTCTTGTTCTCCCGTGACTATTAGGTTGCATACTTGTATACTTGTTTGTCATAAAAATATATTCCAATAAAGTAAATTTTTTTTTCATGTCGGATAAGCCAATGTGGACTGTAAGGAGACTGTTGTCGCTGACCGCTTGAAGGAAGAAAGAGGGCCTCAATTTCTTCTCGAAGTCCCTTTTCACTCTATATTAAACAAAAAGTAGTAGTGATGCGTAAACTTCTCGAACTCATGTTGTCAAAGAATACCGCTTTACCTCCCAAATATACTCAAGATCCAAAGATGACTGTATAAATTAGCTAGCTCTGCTTCTTCAACATTTGATACAAGAACTCCAATTAAAGGAATCAATGTCGCCTCCTCCCGCCCCGTGTTTAGTTTTGACTCAAAAGATGTCAAAAGGCTCCACCATTTTCTTCTCGCCTCCCATTACAGAATCTTTGGCCTAAAATTTGGGGGCTTTCTCGTAACCAAACCGTAAAGTTCGCTGTGCTCAAGATCCACTTTTCAACGTTTGATTATTTGTTCGGGGAAATATTTGTTGTTTGATTACTCCATTCCTTTTGCTTTGAACATTGTTTAAAATGCCCTTTTCGATAATAGATGGAATTCGCAGGTCGCACTTAATCATCCTAACATACTAACAACATCAATCAAGCCACTCTCACATCAACCCAGTATGTTCTCCTCTTTTGATCTCCTTCCAACAATGCTAATCAAAACAATGGATTAGTTACTTCAAGTTTCTATGTTTACTTCCCAAGTCAAGTTCTCGCCCAATGCTTCAAATCAAAGTGTCTCCAACAAATTTAACATTAATAGCTGCAACTCATAAGAATGTTGGTCAGACAACTAGCCACAAGAGCGTACTTCCTCTTCAGATCAATCACGCACCTCATTTTCTCGCACCATCATCCTTTTTCACATTTTGGATCCTCTGCGGGTTCCATTAACTCAAATTCTTCTCCAAATGGGCCCCTTCAGAATCGGGATAATAATACTTTCCACCTAAGCCAACCAAGTCCAGCTTTTCGCCTCTAGTAGTCTAGATTTTAATACAGCCGGTAGCTTCTCTTCTCATTGGGAACTCAAGTGCGTATGATATGTCAAATCTGAGAATGATAAAAAGTTAAATCCGTGAGGGTCCTGCTGACAATATTTGTATGATCAGACAATGGTTGGAGAAATCAACATCACTAATGTAAGATATACTTTGCTCAAGTAATTATATCTCGCTTTGCTATCATTAATTGTGAGAAGAACAAAAGGAGGAAAATAATGTTGGCAATTTTCTATTCATGTTAAACAACAATTTTCAAAGAGCTCAAGTTTATATATGAATATCATGTTTCATAGTCATCTTTTTGTGTTAGGCGTTAGGTCACATAATACATACTGAAGTTAAACAAATCAAACATAATTTATTATTATGATGATGAGATTCTTTACCTCAATGTTCATATTAATTTGTTTCAACCAAGCCAAATTCAATCTCACATCTACTCTTCCATGCACTCATATATATCTATATCTATATCTATTTGTGGCTTATTCATGAGAACCATGCATATAGCTTTTGCACGCATTACGGATTCAACTCGACTCCTCTTGTTTCAGAAGCTAGTCACGCCCCAAATACCTCACTGCAATTTACTCCATTCACTTTCCACAAAGTTGTCTTTTATCCTCACACAAGTTAGGCATGTTTAATAATTAAAAAAAATTTTAACTTTTTTTTTCTTAAAGACTTAAAAGATGATATTCTCTTTAATTATTTTCACTTATTTTTAAATTATTTACAAAATAACACGCTATGTAAAATAGTTAAAATAAATAAATATTTTTAACAAAAATTTCTTATAAAATATTAAATGCAATTTCAAAAATCATTTTTAAAAATAATTATCAAATATATTTAAATGATTGCCTCTATGGTTGTTTTTTTATAACTAAATATTTTACCTGTAATGTAGTAAATTATGCTCACTTGAACTCGAACTTATGACCTCCTCTTATACATGTCTTTTGAAAACTAAGCATTTTATTATATAAATTAACCATATTTAACCTCTCATGCTTGTTTTATTTTCAAAATATATTTGATAATTAAAAATATACTTTAATATGATATTTTGAAATGCATTTTACCTTTTTTTTTTTTTTTTTTTGTTTTTTAACAACTTACCATTTTCACTGATTTAGGAAAGTGGTGGCACATTGAACTGGGCCCCCTTGTGGATGTCTCCGAAAAATGAAAATAAATAAATAAATAAATATATATATATATATATATATATATATATATATATATATATATATATATATATATATATATATATATATATATATATATATATATATATATATATATATATATATATATATATATATTCTTTGTGGTTTTCCAAAAATAGCCGGAATGAGTAGTGAAATGGAAAAAATAATAAATAAATAATAAATTTTAAAATAAAAATAAAATCAAATCAAATAAACGAAATAAAATATTTTAAAATGAAATTTTATAAAATAATTTTTTTATTGCAATGATTTAATATATTGAATTATTGTCTTGCATACCTATGCATGCATGGACATTGTGTATGAAATATTTTTCTATATATGAATAGTATCTCGGGGCTATGTTTACGCCTTAGAGATACTTCATTAGAATTTAACTTGTCATTTGACTTGTGTAGATGGCTAGTCGAGGCGAGGACGTAGAGGGCGCCCACTGGTACCTGGTCGACACTACTAGTATTTCCACCAATGTGCCTGTGAGGTCGTAGGGATTAAGGCCGCTCGCTATTGCATGTGCCAAACAAGAAGAAAATCAGGAGGTCCGAGGTAACTCAAGAGGTTTAGGCACATCATCCTCCGACATTCACAGGGGAGAGATCCGATGAGACAGACTCATTGGTTCATGCAAAATCGAGAAGGCTGGAACTTAAGGTTTGTTGAACCATTTATCAAATATTTTATCTTTTTCACTAAATATTTTTGAAATCAAGAGATTGGTTCCAAATTTCTGGGTCTTTCAAATAAATTGGAAAAGATGACCTAAGGAAATAGTAATATGAAAAATGGAGAAGGACAAGTAATGTGGAGTGAGTAGGAGTCAATGCTCCACTAGCCTTTCTTTACTTGAATACCCAATTCCGAAATCTTAAAACTGTAATATTAAATGTTAAATAAATACAAGCTTGTTTTTTTTTTGAGGCAAATGACCCACTTGGATCACCGGGACTTATATATGTGGGATCAATTAAAAGAAGCAACTAAGGATAGGCATGAGAAATGAGTAAAAATAAAGTATTGAAAAGGCAATTTTGCTTGCATCACCAAGCATACTAAACTATCAACCATAGAATTTATTGGCCTAACATCAAGAAAGAGGAAACTTCCTTTGGAAACAAGCCTAAACATAATAATGACTGCTTTTTTTTTCTTTTTTTCTCTTTTTTGGAAGATTCAAGTATATATATTATATGATATTAACTACTAAGTAACCTAACACTCAATGAAGTTGATTTCTTTGATTATGATGAGGATGAGACATATTTGTATGATGAGTTAGATTCGATGATGATGGTGGTAGATAGAGGGTAATCGTGTCCATGGGTCGTGTTAATGACAAGGTTCTATTACTTATCAACCCGATCCGGTTCAAAATAACAAATTTAAACATGACTTAAGTAATAAATAGGCAACACGATACAACACGATAACTGCTTATTAATTTCCATTTAAAATCATATGAATTATAATCAACCCATCAATATTTAACACAAATAACCTATTAAACGAGTTAATATGGGTTAAATATTAATTGATATAATAATTAAATCGATCAATTCGGATCAATTTCGTGTTATGTGGATTAATATGAATATAACCTCGCTGAACGAGTTAAGCGCTACAACACGAATTTGACTCCAAACACAATTATATTCAACCCAAATACACAAAAAGGTGTCTGCCCATAGTTCATCAAAGTTCGCTGCATCTAATGGTAGTAGTAGCAGCAGCAAAGAGGTGAATTAGATGCAAAAGATTGGAAGATGATCCTTTGCTTTCAAGGATAAGAATTTGATGCCTACTCCACCCAAGTTTAGGTACACACACAACTCTCGTCCTCTCTCTAGTCTTTTCCTCCCACCACACATTTGCTCAACTTCATGAAAATCCCTACAAAAGCAACTAAAAATGCAACTCTTTCTCTATCGAGATTCGAATTCAAATCACAATAACCACTAAACAAGACTTTTGATTATATAAATCAACAAGCGTGCAAGATCCATGATGTTAGTGATGAAGCTAAATAAAAAAAGAGTCGGGTTTGTCAACTGGACAAGACATTAATATGAGGGGTTCAAATTGTCATATATGAGAAATAGAAAATTGAGACATATAATCACATGGGTATGGTGGCATTATCATGTTCTTACCTCATTTTTAGGAGGGACTAAATCTGATAGACAATATCTCCAAGTATATATATCAGCCAGGAAAATGGTTGTTATACCAAAAACATTAGTGATTGCGATATTTACAGGTAAAAATCTCGTTGTCATATGAGATGACATGTGTACTCCAGATAAGGTGCACAATATTCCTCGAGTTTTGTGCGTATGGCCCATTTTTGTCCCCGATCTTTTTTTTGATCCCAAGATACCCCTAACATTTATTTATGTGGTCACCATGCTCATCTCGTTAAAAGTCACAAACTGGGGCTGCAAATTCTAACACGCGTGTTTAATGTGCTTAACGGCCGCTTGTCCATCCGCGTGACCTTTCTAAAGGCGTGGCATGGCCGAAGTTATGAAAGTAAACCTCAAGAGTATCTTGAACCGAAAGTTCATGTATGCGGACATAAACACAAAACTCTGGGCATTTGTTCACTTTATCCTCACGAAAATCCCAATCTCATTCGGCTTGGTTAGTTAGCCGCATAGTCCATGCATCTCGCAATTAGTTCATACACCGCAGATAGAAAGGAGACTTCGATTTGAGGTTGTATGGCTTTTGGACAATCAATCTCAATTGATTTTCTTTCCTATTTTTGGTTCAACAATTAGTGGTAACCGAGGAATCCTAGCAAAACAAAAACGGGCCATCTCCGGAAGAGAGCATCAAAAGATGCTGAAGAAGCTTCAATGGTTCATCCAAACACTTAGATAAACATAAAAATTACCCACGCATGCAAGAATTGAAATCCAAAGTATGAAACTTCAAGGTACTTCAATGACATAATACTTCTACTTGAAGGGCTCGCTAACTTGACTGTCAGGACCTTCAAGAGAGAACCTCGAGAAATATCTCGGGTATAATGAATCATGGCATGCTTTGAGCTCATTTCCATAACCAGAGAGCAAAGATGCCCATTAAAGCTTCCCTTTCTCGTCTCTAGGCTAAACTCTTGAGGAATGGATGACATAAATGTTCTTAAGTTCCTTCACAATATGCGCTCATCCGCCCGTTCGTCTCGCGGCCCAAGAATCATGGATTGATAAGCAACGCAAATGGTGTTTGATTATGTTAAACGACCAACTCTCCTAAAAGCTCGAGCTTATAGGATTTGGGTTTAATATGAATATCATGCCTTTAACACCCTCCTTCACGTGCAGTCTCATACCCGCATGTGGCGAGTCAAATAAACAAATAGAGTCTTCTATGGACTTTCAAATTAACAAATGAGGAATAAATTGCAAAGAGATCTGCTTCGAACCTACACTCTTTACTCGAACTAAAGCCTCCGATATATGTAAAACAACCAACTCTCCGAAAAGCTCAAGCTTAAGATTTAAATTAAATATAAATATCATGCCTTAACATATTACAAAGAAGATTATAAATTAATATCTATTTCATCGACCAGGATATAGCAGACAATGCATTCTATTATGAACATACACTAGATAATTATGCTCTTTCCGCAACATTCACATTTGAGTAAAAGAAGGCTTTGTGAGAAACAAACACAGAATGTCAGGTTCATTGAACCTCGAATCTCATAAATCAACTGTCTACGTATCATGCATGCCGACGACTACATACCCGGGGTCTTCGCCTTTGTTGCATGTCTACTGAGCTTCAAAGATCTTTCTCCACGATGTATTTCCTTAGCCCGATGGCTACTTTGAGTACGCTCAGTGGATTAGAACTTCAAAAGACCTATCATGAGACAAAATAAATAAGAAAAACAAGAGTAAACAGCTTAGTAAGATAAAAGAATGCAGGAATTTACAAAGAAATTGTAAACATCAGAGTAAGCTTTGACTCTCCTTACGGTTCACAAAGAAGAGGGCTCCCAATGTGGAATCACTTTTCAAAGTGACCACACAGATCATGTCGCTTCTTGTTCGACAACCTATATTGAAAGAACCTTCTTCCATACAAGCAGAGATGATTTGGGTTTCACAAGATGATGCAACGTCGAACTGAAAAATTTATGCTAAAATGAACAAAAATGGTCAGTGACAAGTAGGAGCCACCATATGGTGCGTAGGCTGATCCACAGGACTGGGGCAATTCCCCACTCAAAATTTGGAATTTTTCTAAACCGTTTAATAATATCATTTTACCCACCAAAAGCAAAAAACAATTTTTTCCCCAACCGTAAGATTTGAACCTTGGACATCAAGTGTGGAATGGCAAGGTTTCAAACAACCAGCCAACTTATGTTTATCAAGTTGGATATCGCTTCCACCGAGAAAAATTCCTGGGTTCGCCCCTGAAAAGTGTGCATATAAAAATGAGGTTGTCGCTTATTTTGTGATGCATCCGAGCAATGACTAGGTGAATCACCAACTCGACTTCAAAAGTTCCTTAATGGAGAAAAGGAAAATCAAATAATGCAATAATTGCTTAATTAATCATTGGCATTTGGAAACAAATACGTAAAGTCCTATTATTCAAAATGTACCAACGCCAAACACCATTTGATTATTTCAGCTGCGCATTCAGATAACATTTTATGAAGACCTCTTGATTATTTCAACCACAAATATAGATAAATAATTGATGATTCAAATGGTTGGTTAAGAATAACCAAGAAAATATACTACTAATACCTCACAACTCACATCACAACTCCCGTAACCCATCTTCACAACGCTACTCTCAACGGCCTGCTGCTTCACCCTCCACAAGAAGCCTAGAGAGCCGGGGTGTACCACCGCTGGGGAACATCCAAAGTTCTCGGGCTAACCTTGGCACGTATCGCTGGTAGGGATGCATGCTACTCGCATACCCTAGGCTCAACAAACACGCATGTCGCCCCGAGGCACAAGGAAGCATCCCATTGATGCTACATAGGTTGAGTTCTTGATAACCTCTATCGCTTCGACATTAATCGCATCAAGGGCCCGCATTGAAAACGCTGCTATTGCTAGTTGCAAAACCATCACTGATGGATAGAACATGAACGGGTGACACACCCCACCCTTCCTGGGCTGGCAAAGGCAGCCGGGCCACTCCAATAGTAAAACTCCCACCCATTACCTCTAACAACTAGAAATCCCCGTGAAGCTTAAGCCGCATTGCTTGCTTAAACCTCCTATAAAAATTTCCTTTTATTTATAACTTAGGATTTGCAAAATCTTAGCAAATGAAAACCCTGGCAAAGATGATCTACGCATAGTCTAATTCCAAACTCAGATACATCCAATTTACACTATATCCAAAATATGGCAACCAAAGATACCAACACATTCCCATAAACTACTCTATGTACATACATATGTTCCATTACAAATTCAAAGTATGTTCTACAAATATAATTATCATTACTAAAGACTTAAATCGATGTCGACCAATCCTATCAGGCTCCAAATAGCTCCTATGTACTTGTACCTGGAAAATAGTTTTAAATGGAAACTAATGAGCCAAACGAGCCTGAGTGTATGCTTTTATGCTGGTTTTGCTTTTTCCTGAAAATATCTTAAAATAAAACCTCTTTTACAATTATTTTCCGTAGTTTCCTTTGCTTTGCTTGCTTTAAAAGTTTTCAAAACTTTTCTTTGCTTGCTTGCTTTATTTTGCTTTTCTTAAAAGCTTGTAAAACTCTTATTTCTTGCTTGCTTAGAAGTTTATCAAACTTATCATAATTTTTCTTTCTTGCTTGCTTTATCTTGTTTGAAAAGTCTCTTAAAACCTTTCACAAACCTTTGATTTAAAAGTTTCTCAAAACTTTTTCATAAAAACGGGAGCTTGGCTCAACCGCATGCTTTGAAAATAAAACCCACGGGAGCTTGGCTCAACCGATCGTTTTGAAATCTAAACGAGAGCCCGCTCAACCGACATTGCTTTAAAACTCTCCTCCGAAGCTTTGCCATTTCTGAAAACCAATGGCTGATTTTTCAAAAACAGCGTATCATGTTTGTAAAACATCAACCAATGGAGGCCTATTTTGCTTATCATGCCCTAGTGAACACGGAACCTATACCAACCAAGTGTTTCTGGAAGGACCTTGTCCTCGTCACCTTTTCATTTTCCCAAGTGAATATGGTGGAATTTACTCTCAGGTCGCCATCACCATACTTAGTTAGAGCTCATAACCTTATATATACCCCGTACGTGCCACCCGCCTCCTTTAAATGCATGATATGTCCTAAGCTTTGCCGAATTGTGCAAAACTACAATGCATGTATGAAATCCTAACACCACCGTGCACGTACGGGATACCTCTGACCGGTTTGCTTGCTTAAACTAGGGAAGGCCTTGTTTTCACAACCTTTCATTGCTTGCTTGCTCTTTATAAAATGGTTTTACACTTTGAAACCATTTGCTTGCTTGCTTGCTTGAAAAATGGTTTAATTATTCAAAACCATTTGCTTAGTTGCTTGTTTGCTTCAAAAATGGTTTAACTTTTCAAAAACCATTTACTTACTTGCTTGCTTGCTTAATTATGGTTTTACAATTTAAAACCAATGCTTTCTTTTCAAAAATGGTTTAACTCAAAACCATTTGCTTGCTTTCCAATTCATTGCTTGCTTCTTGAAAATGGTGGTTTGCACTGAAAAACCATGAAATACCAGTGTAAACAGTTTGTAATAATAATAATAATAATAATACACTAGTATTTGGAAAATGAGTTTAGAACACTCACCTCTTTGCTTGCTTAACTTGAGCACCGTTCCACACTTATCCTGCCTTTACTTTAACCTACAACTCAAACGAATACGACGACAAATTAATCGCATAACTTAACGTACCAGACTTAGTCACACTCTTCATACTCTTTAGTTAAGGTGCTAAGGGTTCTATCTAACTGAATCACCTAATTCGAGCAATCAAACCTGCTACGCTCAAACAACCCGGACTACTCTATGTCCAAAACTGATGCAGGAATTTTTCTTGCACATGGCCCCACTTTGAGTGAATTTTTGGGCCACTTAGGATCAGAATTTGAATTTCCTACTTCTTAAGTTTTGTTCTCCTTGAAGTCTATTTTACGTAGCCACTTGAATCACTCAAATCGGATTAGAAATGAGGAAGTTATGGCCGAAATACGAAAACTGGTCGAAACAGAAAATTGCATCAAGTTCTACCGGTAAAACTTCACTGCGTAACTTGGCCAAAATCGAGACCGAATCAAAGTTCCCATCGGTAGAACTTAACTTCTACCCCAGAGAAGACACCCGAAATGCCCAGATTTTGTTATTTCTCCCACTTTGATGCCAATTCACTCCATATAACTTCTATAATTCATAATAATTCCTCAAAAACCAACTTGGAATTTATCTAAAAACAACTCCTTAATAACATGTGAATTCGGTGTTTTGGAAACTCAAAACCCAAAACCTTAGGTGAAAATCCAAGAACACTACCTAAGGTCCACCAATTCTTTTTAAACATCATAATTTGATGATTCCAAGTTTTTACATCAATTGGGTTTTACTCACATAACCCCCAACCATTCAAAGGCTTCATGTGCTCTTGCACAAAACCTAGATCAAAGGAGAACTAATCTCCATACCCAAGCCCTAGAAATCTAAAATACACTAAGGCAAACACATCAAACACATACCTCGATCTTCGCTTCTTCCTCCTCCTCCTTCTTCCTCTTTTCTCTCTCTCTTCTCCTCGCTCTCTTCTTCCTCACCAATCGTGGAGCCTCTTAATCTCTTGAGACCAAATGACATTTTGGTTTTTAATTCTCCTTTTTGTTAAATTAACTTTCCATTAATTGCAAATAACCCTCATCTTTTAATTATTGCAATTGTAACTTATTCAATTTCCACTATGGCCCATCTCTACACCTTAAATTTTGATTTTTTTCAAATTCATTTGCATAATGACCATTGTACCCTTGGTTTAATACCATTATTCCGGGTTCCATAAATTTATCATTTCCCACTTTTAGTCTCCAAATATTTCAAGCAAGGACACTTAGCATTTTATACACCCCTACAAAATACATGTAATTGACTCTCTGGATTCGGTGTTACAAACTACCAGACTGTGATCGATGCAATTGTAGAGTTCTTACCGCAGCAAGTGTATTAGCAAATTTGATCCCAGTTGGGCTTGGATTGATGATGACAACAATATATGAGTAGCCGCTTGGAACAAAAGGGTGAAAACACTATTATCCAATGAGATACTGACACTGCCGCAATAAGTGAGAAGCAAAGAAATTTAGTTTACTCACACAGATCAAGTTGAGATAACCTGTGGACACCTTCATGGCCATCTTCAATGCTCATCACAATGATGCCAGGACCCACGATGGACCAAGATATGGAAACGTAACTGCCCGAAAAGGAGTATCATAGAAACTTGTCAAAGAATTTCCGTAGTTCACTCCGATGAATGCCGTGCAGACATTTCAACAAGCGTCGCTCATTAGTCAAGTGCCCGGAGCCGCAGCATTCCGGGCCATAAGAAGTTGAGAGAAGAGGAAGAGTTGTTATCAATGCGGTAAATTCAAATGGCATGGTTTCCATCTCTTCAACTAGCCCGAAGTAATAAACTTACAACATAGAGATAGAAAGCAAAATGCCAAAATGAACAAGAAGATTCAAGGAAATGTCGACAATCTAATCTACTATGTATACATACACACACACACACACACGCAGTCCATGGAAGCATTCATTCTAAGTGGGCATCCCTCAAATTTTACATTCTTCCATACCGTAAATAGAAGATACGGGAATCCAGCCTTCTTTTAATATTTTTTTCTGCTGTATTAAAGAAGATGTTCCTATCTCCGACATGTTGCTTAAATCCACTCGCATGATACCTAAGAATCTCCAATAATGTTCTATATAAAAATGTGTGGATAATATTATCTCGTAGTCACCTGATAGCATTGGTCGCCCTTAAGCTAAGAGTGGTGAAGAGTACCTAATCTTAATACATTTAAAAATTCTCAATCGCAAAGAATGATGCGGACTTTTCGAGGCTTAAAGGATGGATCCATTTCAATCTTGGTTTAACTCAAACAGAGACAGTGGTTCAATATATCATGAAGCTTGTTCAGAACAAAATGATAAGGAAACAATAATCGCATCCGATTCGCTTCACAATGTTAAATCTAAAAGAAATCGATCAGATAATCTCATTGTATTTTTGAAAGTAAACAACAAAATGATGAATATGAAAATTAATGAATGCTTACAGAGGCCAAATTTTTCGTTTTTTTTCTTTGTGGAAGGCCAACACCCCGCTTTGTTGGAATTGTAATAAGTTCAGTCCGAAACACAAGATACAACATTCGAGGTAAAATATATCCACAAGAACCGAGAGGGAAATCTATTTTATATCATATAACCAGGCGTAGATTTCTCTATATAATTCCATCATCATGGTATTGTGGAATTCACAAGATAATGAACTCGTGAAAGGCAAATGTATACAAAATAATTGGTAAAGGACTCATAAACCAAATTCTCGCAGTTGTACGAATCAATATCAATAGATTTTGAACGTAACATCTCATCACCAAAGATGGAAAAAAAGGTATTCCCTAAAAATTAAATTTATTTAGCATGGGAAGAATGGATAGACAAGAAACAAAACAATGTTGCTGAAGACACCATTAGATGTTATGAATGAATAATATGTGCTTTAAATGTGAAATAAGTATTTCAAAGATCAAACAAGAGATAATTACAAATATTAGCAATCCTTCAAAATCAAAGAAGAAAAAAGAGTACTAAAATAAGAAATAAAAATGTACTTCCAAAGTGCGTAGTATACTCCAAAATTGGTCAAAGGAAAAATCTCAACAAAATCCTTTTAATGTGTAGGCTTCATGATTTGCCGACTAAACTCCGCTAGTCGGGGTTGGTTGGACCCAGCCTCCAAAGGAAAGTAAACTCATCTCTTAAAAGAAACCCAAAATTTCACTAAATCTATCCATTCTATCTTTCCCAGGGACCCCCAACAAAAGAAAATTGCATCCCATGCCACAAGAAGTCCGGTGAGTACTCTGCAGACTTCACCTCCAATAAAACTTTCCTGTAAAGCTAGACTCCACTTTAATTGCTAAATCAAAGACTATTACCAAGCATCAATCATATCAGTGTGATCATCCAAAGATGATATCCCTCCAACACACATCTAATAAAGATATATGGTTTGTTCAATCATTTCCAACCACATGTCAATGATGGTTAGAGTTGCAACAAATTAGGTTTCAAACTCTTCGTGGACAAAGAGAGAATATATTAATAGGGAATTTACTTTAATCAAGAAGAAATTTGAGTATGATGTAAAATCAAGCAAACATGGACCACTCTCCCATACCCTCTTGCAGCTTTTGTATGTAAAATTCCGATACCAACCCAATGACGTCTACTTGGCATCCATGGGACTCCAAACAAGGAGAATAAAAATTAAACAATGAGGCACTCCACAATAATCAAGGATATGGTCACCACTTTCATTATGCTTGCACAGCAACACCAAAATTTGCAAAAAACAACTCCACTCCATGAGCTGACATGAGGTAAGATTGGTCACTAATAATGACCTTGTCAGAAAGAAACCTTACAACTACCGCAGTTAATTTGTGACCACCAATTTCGTGCGCTCATTACTATGAAAGAAGAAAGTTGAATAGTGTTAGCTTTCTAGCTCTCAAGCAAAAATATTAGGAGAACAGCATAGAGAGTTTCTAACTCAATTTTATTGAGGATTCATGTGTAGAAGCTCTTTCCTGAGCAAACTTTCTTCTATTGATGAGATTCAACAAATCTTACCTGCACTGGAGACATAGTTAATGGCCAGTTCGTATGGGACTTTTACAAGCATTAATTTGGTGCAAATAGGAGTGCTTCATCCGCACAATGAAAACAGCCAACCTCAAGCTACTTGAAACAACCCATCTCATCTGCACTCATTCAAAACTAGCAGCACTATTGAGCATGTACAAGAAATTATCGCAGGTTTCAAAGCCACCGTACATTACAAGAGATAACGCACAATCAACACTCACTCATGGACAATTTTCCTGTGAAGGTTCCACTTTGCTCCGGGTGACTACTATCTTACTATAACCGTAAAAGACTACTAAAAAAAATAACCCTCCAATGTTATTCGTGAGATATAAAAGTGATCGTGACAAAATGAGCATTTAAAAATCATTTATCAACATATTAAATACAGGTGAACCTCGTGAAAGTGTTATTATGCTTGTTGCCAAATGATTCATCCCGCATCTCTCTTCTACGTAAATCGCATTGGAGTCTATACGCGAGAAGGCATTAGGAAAGCATATGCGACATCTCTTTTGATGGACAATGAATATCTCAACTTGGTATATAAAATATTGAAATAGCGTATTTAGTCTACCTTCGTACTCGCAATGTCAAATAGAGGTTTCATTATCACGAAAGCAGAAACATAGTTTGATCCGAAACAAGAAAAAATGTTATGTGACATGGTTCCGTAAAAATGATGTCCCTATTAGAACACAACAACGTACTAGATTAATTAAAACTGTGTTGGAAAAGAGAATATTTGGAAAGGAGAAAATTTTGACAATAAATGAAAAATAAATCAGCAACAATCATTTGTTGATTTATAGGGATTGATTAACTCTGTGACTTCTGTGTGTAGCCTAACTTCAGACTTAGAAATTAAGAGTTATTCCTAATTTAGTGCTCGCATACCGTATATATTTCAAACTATGTAAATCAATGAGACATTGATAGTTTTTCCTATTTTCTAAGTCGGATCAAAGAGTTTAATGATTACACTGACTTTAAAAGTTTCAGACTTACTCCAAGAACTAAACTTACCCTTCGATTATGTCCGATGTATCTTCCGAAACTATATCCTCTTCCTTGAACACGAACTCTTTCAAAGAAACCTGTGTTTCGGATCCGAATCGCACCCTTCCAGACACAAAGATTCGTCTCAATGGAGATAATTTCCTACGCTCAATGTCTGTACGAATGTCTATTCGAGGAAGAGGGAAGATTGGATACCTAACTAGAGAAAAAGAAGGCACCCGCAAAGCATGATGCGGCTTATGCTACTCGATGCTTCAGAACTCTATGGTTATGGTCGGGGCTTGTTAATTCCATGGATGAAGACATTGCCTCGACTATATGAATTATCCCATTGCTAAGGAACTCTGGGACAACATTCACCAAATGTATTCCGATCTCGAAAATCAATCGCATCGTATGAATTACAAACTAACTTGGTGAACTGCTGGGAGAGATGATATAATGTCACCAAATACTTCCACATGCTGAAGAGACTGTGGCAGGACCTTGATTTGTTCAACACCTATAAGTGGAAATCCCCTGAAGACTACAACCACCATAGGAAGATGGTGGAGAATGATCACATCTTTAAATTTCTTGTAGGTTTAGCGGAGTCTGATGAAGCGATCAGGAGAATCATCGTCAAGGGTCACTCTTCACTAGAGGGGTTACTGGGTTCGGGAGGGAGGAAAGCCGCCGAGTGTCATGCTTGGGAAGAAGGGATTGCCGCACCAATTGAGAACTCGTTTACTCACCGCGATGCAGCACCCAGCTCATGAACAATCAACATGGAGATGAAAACCGAGGAGCTGCAGCGTATTTCTACAACAAACCGTGGCACACCATGAGACCTCATTGAAGATCCATGGTAACCATCAAATCAAGAGTAGTAAGCTTGAGAGAGGTTTTATCGCCCAACACCCTCTCTGCAAATGAGGGGCGCATACTACCGCCGGTCCTTTCAACAAGGAGCGTATGGATCAACTTCGATGTTGCCGAATCCAACTCAACTGCATTCCCAGTGAGTTCTTGGCTCAAATGTAGGAATTCTTGTGCTTTCTCGTGTCATTCAAACTCTACACTGTGGATCATTGATTCTCGTGCTTCTGACCATATGACAAGGCTCTCAGATGCTTTCCACTCTTATACACCATGTTATGGAAATCAAAAAGTTCAAAATGCGTATTGGTGACTTTCTCCAATAGCAAGAAAAGTGGTCTATTAAAATCTCTCCGAAACAATCACCTTAAACTCAACCCCGCATGTTCCTAACCATACTTGTAACCTTTATCCGTCACCAACTATCTAAGGACTCTAATTGCAGTGTTATATTCTTTGATTCTCATTGTGAATTTCAAGACTAGAGCACGGGGATGATGATTGGCAATGCTAGGATGGTGGGTGGACTCTATTTTTTCGATGACAACCTTTTTTGCAATAAACAGGCTCAAGGCCTTAATACTAGTATTAGTTCTCTCTTTGTTCGTGAAAAAATAATGCTTTGGCATCTTAGACGCAACTCTAGTTTCTCATATTTAAAATATTTGTTTCTCGCTTTGTTTAAAAATATGGATTGTTCATCTTTGAATGTGAAAGTTGTCATTTACTCCGAAGAGTCGTCAGAATACTTATAAGCTCTAATCTTATTAGGTATCAAAACCATTTTAATTGCTCATAGTGATTTTTGTAGGGCCTTCAAAATTTCAACTTCCTCGAAAAAATGGTTTGTAATGTTTATAGATGATCACACTCGACTTTTGCCGGGTATACTTAATGAGTGATAAATCTAAGGTTGAAAACTATTCAAAAATTTTACACCATGATCGAAAATCAATTTCAAACACAAATAAAAATTCTTCACTTAGATAATGGAACCGAGTATTTCAATGACGTTTTGGGAAATTTTTTACAAGAAAAAGGCATCCAACATTATTCCACATGTAGTGACACTCCCCAACAAGAAAGGAAAAACCGTCATTTGAAGTTGCTCGAGCCATTATGTTTTCCATGCATGTACCAAAGTATTTATGGGGAGATGCAATTTTAACAGCCTCTTATTTGATTAATAGAATGCCAACTCGTGTTTTACAGTACATTACACCTCTCGAGCCTTTAGGAAAATATTTCCCGAATGCAAATCAATGCCTCGACTTTACCATTAAAAGTCTATGGTTGTACTGTGTATGTTCACTTACCTAGCAGATTGTGATCTAGACTTGATCCTAGGGCAAAAAAATGTGTCTTTGTTGGCTATGCCCCAAATAAAAAAGGGTATAAATGCTATAATCCTTGGTCCAAAAAAATTTTTGTTAGCATGGACGTGTCATTTGTAGAGAGTTAATCATATTTTCACCAAACCGCTTCGAGGGAGAGTAGTTAACAACGGCACATTGGGAAACCGATCCTTTACCTACACCTTTTTTTCTCTCTATTAATGATAATCTTGTGCCACATAATCAGGAAATTAAAAATATGAATATGGAAACTAATAATCTATCTCAGCCAAGTATAGAAACCTCACTTTTAGGGGAGAAATACTAGAAAGAGATCCTATAAATCCTATTGTGTATACCAAAAGAGGAACTCAAAGAAAAAATAAAGACCTACCAGCATCTCAAGCACATAACCGCTTATCTTCCCCATGCGATGGTTCATCGAATGACACAGGTAAATCCAACTCTTCTTTTTCTAATTCACAACTGCTTTCATCAGATATTACTCCTACCATATCTAACCTTAATATACCTATAGCACTTAGAAAAGGAGTCCGTACTGAACATCCCATAGCCAAACAAGTGTCATATCATAGACTCTCGAAATCCCATAATGCCTTTACCACAAAAATCTCTCACTTGTTTATTCCAAAAAGGATCCCTACATTCTAGGAGAATCCCGATTGGAAATCACTCGCCTTAGAAGAGATGAACGCCGGCTAAAGAATAGACTCGAAATTAGTGGATCTACCAAGGGAGAAGAAAATTGTAGGATGTAAATGGGTCTTTACTGTCAAGTGTAGAGCTAATGGAAGTGTTGAAAGGTATAAAGCGTGTTTGGTAGCTAAAGGATATACACAAACACACGAGATTGATTATCAGGAAACATTTGTTGCTGTTGCAAAAATCAATTCCATTCGTATTCTAATATCCTTGGCTGAAAATTACGACTGGCCTTTACACTAGTTGGATGTAAAAAAAAGCTTTTTTGAACGGAGACTTAGAAGAGGTCTTTATGGGTTTACCGCCGGGATTTGAAAAGCAACTAGGAAGTCATAAAGTTTGCAGGCTTAAAAAGTCCTTATATGGTCTAAAACAATCGCCTCGAGCATGGTTTCCGAAAGGATGGCAAAATCGTTAAAGGTCATGGGTACACACAAAGTCAGTTTCCACTCATACCTTGTTTTATGACACTCAAAGGAAGGAAAAATTTATTTAATTGTTTATGTTGATGACATAATTCGACTAAGGATGACCATGTTGAGCAGAAAGGCTTAAGAGGAGTTCTTGCTAGTGATTTGAGATTAAAGACTGAGGCCTAGAGTACTTCCCTTGGAATGGAATTCTTCCGTGATCCAAGAGAGGTATATTCGTATCTCAATGGAAATATGTAAGTTAGGACCTCATTGGTCAAACGGGTTTACTTGGTTGTAAGGCACTCGAGATACCAACAGCACACTCGGCTTCAACCCGCCAAACCTGAAGAAGTGAAGAACAAGGAGCAGCCAGTTGGGCTGGTTGGTAGACTCATTTACCTATCACACACCTGCCTAGATATACTTTGTCGTAAGTGCAGTGAGCCGCTTCCATGCACTCACCAAGGTCATAACACTTTGAAACTGCATATCGGATATTGAAGTATTTAAAGGGATCGCCAGGAAAAGGATTATTGTTTGAAAAGAATAGTCATCTACAAGTTGAGGTTTATATAGACGCTAATTAGGCTGGTAGCTTGACCGATAGACGATCAACCTCTGGCTACTGCACATTTGTTGGAGGTAATCTGGTTACATGGCGCAGCAAGAAGTAGAATGTGGTGGCGAGGAGCAGTGCTGAAGCCAAATTTAGATCAGTTACTCATGGTATATGTGAAGTATTATGGATTAAAAGAATCCTTGATGAACTAAAGGTATTAAGCCAATCTCCAATAAAGGCGTACTGTGATAACAAGGCAGCAATCTCGATAGCACACAACCCGGTTCTTCATAATAGAACAAAACATGTTGAGGTAGATAAGAACTTCATCAAGGAAAATAGAAAGTGGATGATTTGTATAACCTATGTCCCAAATTGTAGATGAATAAAGTCATACATTCTAACAAAAGGACTACTAAGAAAGTAAATGGTAAGTCGACAAGCAAGATGGCTATGAAGACATCTTCAAACCAATTTTTGATTTGAGTGTTGGAAAAGAGAATATTTGAAAGGAGAATAATTTGGATAATAAATGAAAATAACAAAGAAATCAAGAACAATCATTTGTCGATTTATAGGATTTATTAATCGTAATTTAGGTGTAGTCAACTCGTATTCTAGAAATTAGTGTTATTCCCGATTTAGTGCTCAAAGATACTGTATATATTTCAAACTATGTAAATCAATGAGACATACAACTTCCTTATTTTCAAGTAACTGCTAATGAACACAATGAGGATTCAACACCACAAGCATATAGTGATGTTGTAGATATGTTCCTTAGTGCATGTCTTGAAAACATAACTCAAAGCACAGCCAAACTAGAAATGCAAATGTATATGATCTTGAGACATCTAATTGTGAATATAATGAAGATTCTTACTGTTTCTGTGGGGCATGTAGCATATGCAACAGGTGTCCCATCATATGTTGAAACTTCAGACCCTTTCACCTGAGAAAGAAATAATATCATATGATGGATACATAAGGTTTACAAATTGTACATAAAGACGAGAAATGAGCTTGGTAGAGGTTCATGACATTATTAGGCTACTTAAACAATTAACCATCAAATGGTATACTCTAAAAAGTCATACACAAATGAAAGAGTTGCAGACTCGTATGCAAAGTGAAGTCTTGATTTAAGGATGTGGAATGCACATGTAAGCTCTACAAATTAAGGTCTCTGTGTGTGTATTATATATAAAAAGAATGTTTGATGAGGAAATTATGGACATGACCAAATCAGGATTGTGTGTTTCCAATATGTTGCTATTTATATTTGGCAATAGCATGTGATTTGCATGGAAACAAAGCTAATCACGTTATTTGTATATTCGCAATAATGTGATTTATAGTGGGAAATTTGCAGTAATAGTAGCTCATAAATAGAGACCTCATCTCCTTATTATATTCATTTCAAAGTAGTAAAAATAAATAAATAAAATAGTTAGTGTAACCTTCATGAGTGAAGTGAGGTTGTCTTCGAGTTTGAGAATTATTATTCTCTTGGCTTAATCAGATTTACATTATGAGGAGAGAGTGAGGTTAATACTTGTGGTAATGTAAAAGAAAACAAAACACCTAAACAAGGAGAGGTCTTAACCCTCCACCCCCGCCTCATTCACCACTAAAAAGATAACACCCACCGCCTTCGAAGACAACCAACATTCTACGGCAATCATAACAACAAATAAGGAGAAGGGTCCTTGTCTTAACCCCTAGTGCCTTGAAAACATGGTTAGGGTTTCATTGATAAGAACGAAGAACTTCTAACCGTTGAGATGCACTACTTTAAAACAACCAATCCACTTCTCTCCAAATGCCATCATTCGTGGTTCACAGCAAGAAATTCCAATTTACTTTAATTTCTTTAGCCACATCCACTTCCGTATGAATCTATACATACAAAGTTGACTTGATTTCTTTATCCATTTAGCTAAATTCAAGGAGGTCCTTTGAAAGATCTTCTAAGAATGACTAGGCCTTTAAAGGCTATATTTGTATGTATCTGGCATGTACATCGACAATACAAGTACAAATGTACATTTGGCAGTGTTTAGGTAAGAAGTATATACGCATATTCATGTATCTCGATATGTTGGTATATACATATGAATACATGTCCACTTGTACACAAGTACATATGAATGTGAACATAGGCACATAGGTATGCAGATATGCATACATGTAAAGATTTGCATGTATATATAGGTACATATGTATCTGCATAGGTACATAATTAAGGATGTAAGTAATTGGCTTATTGAAGGCCAAATAGGAAATAACTGCAAAAGATAAATCCGGATGATGTAATAGATAGACAAAACAAACTATGTCCAATTTCATAACAAACAGAGGCAAAATGAGAATAAAATCTTATTTAAGGTAAACCTTCCATAAAATATTACAAAAGAAGCACAAATTTAAATAGCATAAGAAAAATGCAACTGCATCAAACTTCACCCAATGCAATCCTATTCTTTACCTCTTCTCCTTCACAATTAGTCAGCACAAAGTCCCTTAAGTTTGCAAACCATCCCAACTCGAATGGTAAGAAATTTGCTAATTGGAAGTGAAAATGAAGAAAGTACAAGTAAACTGGAACTTCAAAACATATGGATATGGAAGATAAAGATTCATCTCACATTGTTGATAGAAATGACAAAGAATTTCATTTTTCCCTTTTGATCCATTTTTTATTTCCATAAAGTTCTATACAAGATTCTCAAAATCCCTGAGGAAGACTAGGCAATAGATGACTGTCTTGTGTTTACCAATATTTTCATCCTTGGATGATCGAAAGTTAGTGTTCCACATTGATTGATTACTAAGATTGGTTAGGCCTCCTATGTGAGGCTACTCTCCACCGCCCTCCCCATTATCTTAAGCTTTCAGTTTGTGACACACCTCATAGAAGAATGTTTAATATATATCACCCACATTCTTATAAAGCAACAAAGAGTTGGAAAAAATTGGAAAGCGGGTCCGTTATTTTTATTTTGGACAATTTGAAAGGCAATGAATAATATTGCTTTTACAAATGAAGCGCTTTCCATATAAAGACTCAAAGCATTTTGTGTCTTCTTCATTGGTTAGAAGCTAAAAAATTTATAATTGATAGTCTTTTGACTTAATTTAAACTTTTATTAGGCAGTTTTCTAGTTGAGAATTAGGTTTTTTTTTTTTGCATATCCTTTTACTTATTTCAGGCAATCGAGGGTGAGTATTTCATTCTTGTAATCTCGGACCACCATTAGGTGCTCTTTTAATGCCCCTTCATAATTTGGTTACTCTCAATTATCAGGAAAAAAAAAACAATACAAAGGAACGAACTACAAACATCTTAACAAAAGGCCTATCAAGACAAAACTTTGAGGATCTAACATACAAATTAGGACTATTGGGCATTTTACCCCAAATTAAGAGTGTGTAGACATCAAGTTTGTTTATGTTTTAGTTTACTAATATTTTTTTTTTTTTTTCAAAATTCAAAAATGCTAGTGATTAGGAAGCTTTATCTTTTTTAATTCTTATTCCAATTTTCAAAGATTTTAGTTAGCCTGCATTCAATCTTCTTGCTTCCTATTTTCTAAATATTTAGCTTAGGTTCCGCTATGTCACCCTCGTTCTCTACAGCCATATGTTCCCGACTTTATTAGTACGGCATCAAAAACACATTCCTTTATGGTGATCTTGCTGAGGAAGTGTATATAGAGCAACCACCCAGTTTTGTTGCTCAGGGGGAACCTGGATCCGTGTGCAAGTTATATCATTCTTTATAGGGTTTGAAATACTCTTCTCAAGCATAGTTTGGTCAATTTAGCTCAGTGATTCAGGAGTTTGGCATGATTCGTAGAACAACAAACCATTTAATCTTTTATCATCATAATTCTTCAAAGTAATCGTATTTACTGTTGTTTATGTAGATGATATCATCTCATTACATGCAAGTGGGTTAGGGATGGTGTCTTAAACCAGTTAATGCTATATTTAACCACTTTCAAATGAAAGGCTTGGGGAAACTCAAGTACTTTCTAGGCATTGAGGTAACTCAATCTAGTCCTGCAGGCTACTTTCTGAGAAGTATACTTGACATCTTGGTTAACATGTATACTACACTTTAAGCGTGTGGACACTCTTATGGATCTGAATGTCAAACTTGTACCAAGACAAGGGAGCCTCTACGAGATCCTAGGAAATATTGAAGACTTGTAGGTAAACTCAACTACCTCCCCATCACTCAACCAAACATTTCATTTCCCATAAGTGTCATTAATCAGTTCCTACAATCTCTGTGATAGCCACTATGATGTCATTATTCGTATTCTCCGCTATGTCAAATGAACACTAAGACAAAGTGTGTTGTATGAGAATAAAGGTCATACCTAAGTTGTTAATTGTCGAGAATCATAAGATATTCTTAAGATATTATCTGGTCTATCTCCTTCCTTTCTTGCACATTATTTTCCTTCCTTTTTGTATTGTATTTGTTTCATTTTTGAGTTTTCCTGGCCTATATAAATAGGTAGGACCTATACTGTATTTTACTCATTCACTCATTCAATAAAGAAAAACATTCTTTCCTTCTCTTATTTCACATTGAATCAGAGCCATAGTTGGTTATGGAGTGAGTCATCTTCCCGCGAACCTTACTCCAAAGCCTCTCCGAGATGCATCTTCTCCACCGGGCCTTCTTGTCGACATCTTCTCCCCGTCCGACCTTCTCCGTAGGATCTTCTCCATTGAAGCTTCTCCGTTAGACCTTCTCTGCTTCTTCATTGGACCTTTTTTGACGGACCTTCTCCGACGGACCTTTTTCGGCGAACCTTCTCCAACGGACCTTCTCTCGTCGACATCTTCTCTCCGGGTTTCTGGATCTTCTCCGTCGGACCTTCTTCTGCCGGCAACCTTTCCATCGAACCTTCTAACTTGTCCATATCATATCTTATCCGACGATCTTCCGTCGGAGCCCGACATACCTTCTCCGCCGATCTTCTCCATCTGATCTTCTCCATCTGACCTCTTCCTAGCAAACCTTTCCATCGGAGCCCGCCTGAGTCCGACACCTTCTCCGTCAAACCTTCCATCGGACTCCTTTTCGCGGACCTCTTTCCCTGCATCTCTCATCGCGAACACTTCCATCGACCTTCTCCGACGCACTGCCTCCTGCTATACAAATGTGTGCAAGCTGGGTGCATGGCCTTTATGCTCCAACTTGAGGGGGAGTGTTGAGAATCATAGGATATTCTTAGGATATTATCTGGTTTATCTCCTTCCTTTCTTGCATATTATTTTCCTTCCTTTTTGTATTTTATTTGTTTCTTTTTTGTGTCTTCCTGACCTATAGAAATAGGCATGACCTATACTGTATTTTACTCACTCACTCATTCAATAAAGAAAAACATTCTTTTCTTCTCTCATTTCACATTAACTATAGTGTAGCAGACTAGGAAGGCTCACCCACAAATAAGATGCCCAATTTTAGATACTGTGTTTTTATTGAAGGTAACCTAATATCCAAGAGGAGTAAGAAATAGGATGTAGTGGTCAGGTCTAGTGTTAAAGCTGAGTATCGAGCTATGACTCTGGCATTGTGTGAACTCATATGGCTAAAACATTTTCTCCAAGAGTTGAGATTTGAAAATGACGAACAAATTAAACTCATTTGTGATAATTAAGTTGTGTTACATATTGCGTCTAATTCAGTCTTCCATGAAATGACCAAATATATTGAAGTCGACTATCACTTTATTAGTGAGAAGATCACATCAGGATGCATGACTACTAGTTTCATCAATTCAAATGACCAACTGGTAAACATCTTCACTGAGTCTCTCAAAGGTCCTACGATAAAGTACATTTGTGACAAGCTCGATGCACATAACTTGTATGCTCTAACTTGTGGAGGAGAGTTGAATATTATGTATTTACTATTTTCCTTTTTTATCCTATATATGTGTGTGTGTGTGTGTTTTTAATTAATGAGCACGAGAATCCTATTTCTCTCTATTCACAATATTCCACAACCCTAATTATAGGATGATGTTCACTTTCGATTCTAAACAAGAATTTATATATTTTGAAATTCCTAGCCAAAACTCATGTGCAACACATTGGTCATTGACAGCCTAGAGGGGTGTTTAGCAAAATATAATGAAGCCCAATCCACCACTAAGGAAAATGGTTTATTGAGGGGGATATATGTAGTTTTAATCATAAAGGGAAATGTAGTCTCTATTATCAAAGTAATTGAGAGAAATAAAAAAGAGGAAATCTCTGAGCAACAAGGTTTGTACTGCAATCGAGCTTATACAGCGAAATTACAAATTATGGAACAAGATCTTCAGAGGCGCAAATTCACCATTTCATTAACCTCGATCCTAGAACGGTTATAGCTTTTTAACACCTACAATACAAGTAAAAATAGGGGAAAGACAAACCCCTAGTTAGTCCACAGTTACAGCAGTATGAATGGTATGGGAGCCCTCCCATTTTAGTTCTGTGAACATTAAGGTTAGCAACTTGCTAATGCAACTTGATTCACATATTACTTTAAATATAAAAGGTATGACTAAGACATATTAATAAAGAATTGCAATACCAATATCCAACATTCTCAATGAAAATGTATTAAGATGATGTACCTGGATGTGATCCTTTGAGACAGCAAGCATTTGCTCTGCAACTTCTTCACCACCATGGTCATGATCATTAGGCTGTAGAAGTACAAGTAATTCCATTTATTGAAGCGAATTAAATGTAGATCATATAAGAACCATATAGGGAAAAAGAATCATTTTTATCTACAGATCAACCTCCAAACTGTCCATGATGAGACCGTCACCCAAAACTTTGTTTACATAAATAAATAAATCATTAACCTAAAAGAAGAGATGAAGATGAATCTTTTTAAATATACATTGTTAAACGATCAACTCTCCAAAAAAGCTCAAGATTGTAGGACGGGGGTTTGAATATGAATATCATGCCTTTTAACACTCCTCCTCACATGCAAACATACCCGCATATGGAGAGTCAGTCGAACCAAATGTAGTCCTTCATGGACTTTCAAAACGGGAATAAATCGAAAAGAGATGGTTTCAACCTGTGGACCTTCGTCAAAAACCAGCTCCAATACCATGTTAAATGATCAACTCTTCTTAAAAGCTGCAAGCTGGAGATTTGGGTTTAATATGAATATCATTTAATTTTAACATACATCAAGAAAGAGAATTTGTGTTAGTCAAGAATTAGAGTCAATTAGATTAATAGTTTGAAGTCAAATTAGGATTAGTATTGGAATCAAATTAGAACTAGAGTCATAATAGGTTGTTAGAATTTCGCACACTTTGATTTTTAGAGAGCCTATAAATATACAATTGATGTAAATCAAAGAAGATCATTTTAGTTATTACCGATATTTTCTTAACCATCGGGGGAGTAGCTGTTGGTCAGCTTATCAAATGATCACCATTTGAGTCCTTCAAGGCCATTTGCAGAGGTTTAACTACCTATTAACTCACAGTCCCGTGATTAGTTGAGGTGCACGCAAACCGGCCCGACAGCCACTTGTTATAATATATATATATATATATATATATATAGAAAGAGTAGTATATATATATATATATATATATATATATATATATATTGTTTTCTTTTACAAATATTGCACCACTACGTATGTGGAATTCATTGATTTTCTTTCTCTGGGGTAGTTTCTCTAGTGTTTCTAAATAAGTTTGTAGTCCTACAGGCTAATAAGCCAATTTCTCTAGTGTGTCTAAATGCAGTGGTAGTTGGTGAAGGTCAATGAGCCAAACTAAATAATATCTATATAATGTGGCAATTGTACAATGAAAATATCCCTAGCTCAAGCACATTTCACAATTATTTTCATCATCCTAATTAAATATTCGCTCCATAAAATGATCCTGAGAGAGAAAAGAACCATATAAAAATTTAAACAACAACATGAATCCCCACAAACAGTTGATTGACTACCTGTAAAAATAGACCTGTTACAAAACCTTGTTGAAGAGGAGGGCCAAACGGAGATCCACCAAGCATTGCATCTCGAATTCGATCATTAAAGCTGATTAAGAGTTTCAAAATAATAAGAAAGTTATCAAGACTCCATGCAAAGAGTGAATGAAATTTTAAAATCAAGAAATTAGATTCGGGCCATTCTGCACAACCCCGATTCTATATAAACCCGTGATACATAGCGTTCCGCAACGTTGCAATCAATGGAGGGTATCCACCGGATTCACGCGGTCTTTTTATGATGAAACATCTCCCTGTTAAATGACCAAATCTCCTAAAAGCTCATGCTTGTAAGATTTGAGTTTCACATAATATCAGTGTCTTTAATAATCTCCTCACATACTGCCTCATACCCGCATGTGGAGAGTCAAATAAACCAAATAGAGTCCTCCATGGACTTTCAAATCAACAGATGGGGAATTAATTGCAAAGAGATGGCTCAAACCTAGGACTTCCTGCCAAACCAGGGTCTGATACCATGTTAAACGACCAACTCTCCTAAAAGCTCAATTTTGTAGGATTTGGATTTGATATGAATATCACGCCTTTAACACTCTCCCGTACAACTTTGTTTGAAACAAGGTTGCATCTCAGTCTCCATCTCTTAAGGAAGAGATATTGTTTGTCTTACTATTTTGAGTCTAAAAGACAACAGTAATTAATATATCCTTCTATCCTTCAAACATGTCAGTCATGGAGCCAAGATCAAGTATATAGTTTCATTACGCTAATCCCTACTACAAAATTCGAAGAGAAAGCAAGAACAAAGGAAAAGTTGGGAAATAGTCAGAAGGCTGTGGGAAAAGAAAGTACCTTCCAACTCAAATCCCACAAAGATTTGAACTCGTGATGCATTTACCCACATCCATTTTTTTTGCTATCACCAAAGTCCTGTACCTCTTTCACCATATCTATAAAGAGAAATAAGGATAATGGAGACAAATAAATCCAAATCTTACTGCTTCGTGACGAAAAGATGCAATTTGATAAGTGAACACTCACATATAGATACTTGAACCATCAATTCCATCCATACCCTTCGATAGACTGTGGAGCAAATTTTTAGCCTTCACCTATGATTGAGTACACGCTTATCTCTCAATTGCACATCATTTGTACATTGCTCATAATTGCAATAAAATAAATTATTGCAGAACATAAAGTCCAATGTATTCATTTTTTATCAGAAAGTCTAATTACATTCAAATTTATTCTTTTCACCATATACATTGTCGGTTTTTGTTTTTTACCATAATAGTTATACATAACTTCTGTTCTGAATTGAGGTTATTCATATTCATCTATAACTTTTCATGCCTTCTATTTAAACTTCAAAATGAGAAATCGTAAAACAATTTTTTTCTAAAGCAATTGAAAAAAAAAAAAGGCAGTGAATGCTCTTCTTTCCAGATATAGGCAACACGGATCTGGAATTAATTTTCACTTCTAAAGAAATGCCCAAGAAAAAAAAAAGAAATAAGTAAAAATATACAGATTAACATGTTGTAGATTAGAAAGAATATTGTAGAATAAATATGAAAGGAATAAAAGGTATAGAGTTCTTTTCCTTAATTCTTTTCTATACGGAGACTCAAACACACATACAAAACATCTTAGCACCAAAATTAGGAACATTCCTAACTCAATTACAACAAATTCCTTTAAATTTCACAGGATTGCCTTATTCTCTCTGCATAAATCACAACTCCCCCAATTCAGTGCCTCCTCACATGTCAATATCTTCTTCCCAACCAACACAAAAAATTTATCAAGTTTCAAGATGGGATTAAGAATGTGTGTCAGTGTGTGAATACGTAAAGTGCAAGAGAGAGAGAGAGGATTTCCGGGGCTTCCACTAGAAAACACAAACTAGCATGACAATCAAAAATGATACATAGAAACTAAAAAGCAACTATAAAGTCAAATTTGTTAATCAAAGTTCAACTGACAAGAAGATATAGCTGTTTAGAAGCAATCAACACAAATCCCCTAGATGTGATACAACTGGTTAGAATATCAACTAGCATTTTAATATGCACTTTTCCTATGGATTTTAAATTGGCTTTCTAAATAAGTTTTTCACATATATAATGCACGAAATGCACTACCTACACCCTTTTATTATAAGACCCATGAGATCAACTGATCCATCAACTGCTAACATATGTCACTTATTAATCGTTATAGAGTCATAAGAAGGTCTGGGTAAGAATAACATGTGATAGTAAGAACAGATATTATGAGTGCTTTATTTAAAATCATGACTTACTCATTTAATATTGATTTGAATGAATAGTGCTGGCGTAACATTTGTCAACCAATGGAAATTATCAAACTTTGCCCCATATGATAGCATGATTGCAAGTCATACAATTGTTGACTTCAAATTCAAAAGATCAACTTTTGTCCTTGTTCCAATTTTATTAAAGGGAGACCTTTTATGAAGCATTTAACATTTCATAAGGCTTTTATATAAAGCATTTAATGGGGGAAAATGTGATTATGAGAAATAGAAGAAGAAATGAACTGTCATGAGAAATACCTTATAATTAACTGCCAAGCACAAAAGATCATCGAGAATCGACGCTCAACCATAAAAATGTTCACTCGGCCGTATTATTTACACATGTACTATTCTCAATGCAACCATTACAACGTTTCAAATAGTAACCCGGAACAATCTACAAGGAAATGTACCGGCCGTAAAGGGAGGCAAAACTTTTAAGGAAAAAGGACAATTTTGACAGGCGCCCTCTCTATCGAGGTGGCACGGCACAATCTCAAGAACACAACTCAAAACAACATGAAATTAGCAAGTCCGAAAGCCGAGGTTAATCATAAACTATGTTATTTTTTGAGCCACCTTACTTAACCATTTTATTAAACTGGGCCAGGTTAGAGTTCAACCTCAAACTAAACACAACCCATTTTAACACATCTAGTTTGTCATGTGTTAACACAATTATGACTTCACCCCATATAGACCCTTACTCATATAGTTGTAAATTTTAAGTTGTTTTTTTTTTTTGATAGGCAAAAGTGAAGAGTTATTTAAATTTTCTAAAGTCACCCTTAAGATTTGACTTTAAAAAATAAGTAATTTGCAAGAATTTTATTATACTTTGATAAATCATTTTGGAAAATAAGCTACCCACTCGTTAAAGTTCTTGAATGAGTTAAACAAGTCATAATTTAGGTATGAGATTCAAAGCAAATGGGTTGTTCATGTAATTCCATTAATTAAACATATTTCAACCCACCAAACTCAACCTATTTATCAAATGGGTTAATAGGTTTTGTCCTGTTACCCATATACAAAACAAATTGCTTTCATATCAAAGAAATTTGACACAATTATTAAATAGCTCATGTTTATATGGACTAAATTTCAAGATTTTTTAACCATGACATGGCCTAATCGCCACTTCGCTCTTCAATGATGATCCCGGAACAAAAGTGAGCTAAAAACACCATTTGAAAAGCAAAGTACAAATAGAACATAAGAACCGGAATTACACTTGTCCAAAACAGAGTTCTCATCAAATGGCCCACTTCCATGCAAATGATTGTAGACAATATCCAACATGCACTAAAGCCAATACGGTTAAGTTCGAAATTTAGAAAACAACTAAAGCTGATTAAGTTGAATGTGGATACTACAAGATAGCATATCCGGCGTCCCCATGACAGAAGACGTAAATTAGACTGCTATTCTTCATGCAAAACAAATCCAAGACCCTCAATTGCACTCATCTTTCTAAATTCATGTACGCTATGGACTCAATACTTCGTGATAGCTTCCTTTAGGAACCCCCCAGAGAACAGGATTGTACCTTTGTTAACAAATGATTAATTAGCACATGCAAATTTATTAAAACATAAAATAATTCAAATTGACATGTAGGGCAATTCTATCCTACCCCCAGTTGTACCCATCCTCATCTTGAATAGCCACAATTTCAGCTTGTTGCCTAAATCAATCAGGAGGTACGTTTGATCTTAGAATCTGTATAATCGTTATGTCATTTTGAGGAATGATGCCAATAAACATGAAACAATTTAATATGGTTTTGAATCAAAAATATATATTTTTCTACAAGAAATTTAAAATAAAAAGATCTTCCAAAATAAGGTACAAGCATAGGACTACAGTCAAAATTAATAACCTATCTAGCTATTCAAAGCAAGTCAGTAGAAACAAAAATGTGACTTACAATATTTCTTGATATATATATATATATATATATATATATATATCCTAAATCTTGATGTGTAAAACATAAAATAGTGATGTTTAAAACATATGTGCAAATAGAATATTGAATCGTATTCGAAAAAGAAACCAACTTATGTTAAACAAGAATTTAGGTTTCAAGTCCCTCGATAATTTTTACACATTATTTCTTTGACCAATCTAATTTTCCAAATTAATATATTTCTGTCAGTCCACATAGAAATTTCAGCTTCTGAAAAACCCTCCATCTTTTCCATGTCAAAATTCCATGAGGTAAAAAGGCAAGAGGCTAAGCCTTTAGGCATTAGATGCATGACATTAAGCTTGATCCACTTTTTCTTTTTCTTTTTGTTGTTTTTTTTTTTTTTGTAAACAAGCTCCCTTAAATTCAAACAACTTCAATTTTCCAAAATGAAACTATAAAATACAAATAATAATAATAATAACAATGATAATAAATAGAAGACAATACAAAAGGTTTTAGACTGATATACCGATTAGTGCAAAGAAATGAAAATTACAAGAAAACAAGAAAAGGGAATTTTAGGTCACGATCCATCATAAGGAGTCTTAAGAGACATTGGTTTGCACCTGAATGAGACAAGGCATCCCAATACTATAAATTCATGTCGATTAATGAAATATGGGATGAAAAGTGATAAAATTTGTGATTTTAGATCTACTCATGGACCCCGTGGGTTATAGCGATTACATGCCAGTTAAAAATAAACAAGAGACATAAAAAGGAAACTAACTTATTCCTAAAAGTAAAAGGAAACCAATCAATCCTCAATTTAAGTGATTCTAAAATAATTCTCCTATTCTATTTACAAGTCAACATTCTATTTACAGCTTAATACTCCCCCCTCAAGTTGAGGAATAGATGTCTTCCATTCCCAACTTGAATACAAGATCGTGAAACATTGAACTGTTCAACCCCTCTATTAGAATATCAGCTAATTGATGTTCTGATGGAACATAGGACATACACACTACTCATTCCTCCAATTTTTCTTTGATGAAATGTCTATCAACCTCAATATGTTTTGTCCTATCGTGTTGAATAGGGTTATGTGCAATATTGATAGTCGACTTGTTGTCACAATAGAGCTTCATAGGGTCATCTCACTTTATTCTCAAATCATCTAGAATAAGTAGTTCACAAAACCCTTGAGCAATGGCCCTAAACTCTGATTCTGCAGATGACCTTGTTACCACATTTTTCTTTTTACTTCTCCATGTTACCGGATTACCTCTAAGAAAAAGTACAATACCCTATAGTTGATCTTCAATCCACTATGGAACCTGCATAGTCATGATCGGTATGCTTGCAGCAAGAGTATCGTTCTTAAAACAAAATTCCTTCCCGAGGTTGCTCTTCACAATGCAAAGACCTCGTAGCACTGAAGATGAGGTCTTCTCGATCATGGCGAGTCTGACCGATCACACTCATCAAATAGGCGTATGTCCGCCGAGTGCGAGCAAGGTATACGAGCATACCAACCAAATCTCTAGTACATTCTTCTTTTTACCCACCATTGGTTCTTTTTCTTAGCTTCTCCCAACTTGTTTGGATCCATTGGGGTAGACCGGTTTACACTCCAATCTTCCCCGGCTTTCTCGCCAATAAATCAATCACATACTTTGTTGAGAGATGAAGATCCCTTGTGTAGAATATGCCACCTCAATACCGAGGAAGTACTTCAGTTTCCCTAGTTCCTTTATCTCAAACTCTTTTGCTAATCTTTGCTTCACATCATGCTTCTCTCTCTCATCATTTCCAGTCACTATGATGTCATCAACATAGACTAGAAGTTATTGTTACTCCCTACAGCCAGAAAGTGCAAGCTCGATGAAGAGAGTGTGGTCACCTCGCTTTGTATGTACCAAACCTTTCAGCTATCTTTTGCAAATCTCCCAAACCAAGCCCTAGGAGATTGTTTTAGCTCATAAAGGGCCTTTTTCAGCTTGCACACCTTGTTACCCGTGTTCCCCTCAAATCCTAGTGGGATGTTCATGTAAATCTCTTCATCTAAATCACCATGAAGAAATGCATTTTTAACATCATACTATGTGAGCTACAATTATAGTAAGCAACCAATGACAACAGATTCTTACATTATTCATTTTTGCAACCGAGCAAAAGTCTTTTGGACAACTAACTCCATGAGTTTGAGTGTACTCCTTTATTAATGATCTTGCTTTATGTCTCTCAAGAGATCCATCTCACTTTATATTTTAGTGAAAAATCCACTTGCAATCAACAATGTTTTTCCTTCAAATTTCAATGATCTCCCATGTTTTATTCTTTTCTAATGCACTCATCTCCTCTCTCATAGCATCCTTCCATTCTTTTTTGTCATGCCTCTGTAAAATAGTGTTAGGGATGATAGTGGTGTTTAAACTCACAATGAAATTCTTATGGGCTGGTGATAGATGCTTAAGAGACACATAGTGTGATAGTAGATAAAGTGGTCGGTTAGTGAATTCTCTGGTGCCTTTTTTGACAGCAATGGGAAGGTTTAGGTCTAGGTTGTTTGTTGAGTCAATGGAAGTTTCACCAGGTTGTGTATGTAAAGGTGGGTTTGATCTTACCATGATTTCATTCCTAGGGTCCGAGTCGGATTCTTAGACCTACTTCAGTTTGAATGGCCTTTTCCCTTGAGTACACCTTAGGAAACTGTGGAAAATTGCGAGTGACACTGGCTGGAACAGGGGATGAAACGGGTTCAGTGGTAGAATAAGGTGACTCAGGTTCTTCATCACCATGGGTTGAGGCATGAGGAAGGTCAAGAGGTTTAAAGGACTCACAATGACTATCTTCATTCAATGAAATCTACCCCTGAAGAAAGGACTTAGGGAAAAAAAGTTGTTTTCGATGAAGGTGACATCTGCAAAGATGTAAAATTTTCTGGTTGAGGGGTTGTAACATTTGTAACCTTTTTGAGTGGATAAGTAACCAAGGAAGACACATTTTATGGCTCAGGGGTCTAGCTTACCTCTATGTTAGTTGTGGACATGAACAAATGCAGTGCACCAAAATACCCTAGGAGTGAGCCCGTTTGAGGTTCTGAAGTGTGGATAGAAACTCTTAAGTACCTCTACGGGGACTTTTGTTGTCTAACACTCGTGAGGAAATTCTATTTATCAGGTATGTGGCAATAAGAACAGCTTCCCCCCAATAGGACTTAGGAGCATTCCCTTGAAAGAGTAAGGCTCAGGTTGTGTTAAGTAAATGCCCATTTTTCCTCTCGGCTACCCCATTTTGTTAGGGTGTGTTAACACATGATGAGTCATAGAGAATACCCTGTGATTGAAAATAGGGTGACAAAATCTGGTTAAAGTAATCTCTAGCATTATCTGTCCTAAAGCTTTTTACTTGGACCCCAAATTGGTTTTGAACCATTGAGTGGAAATTAGTATAACAAAGACTAACATCATATTTGTTAAGAAGAAAGATCCATGTAACTCCAAGTGTAGTCATCAATTAAGGATACAAACCAACGAGCCCCAAAACACGAGGTATAGTCATGACCCCATATGTCATAATGAATTAAATGAAAAGGATGAGAACTTCTTTATTGCTAATAGGAAAAGATACACGAGCATACTTACACCACAGTTTCGCAATGAAACTCATAACATCTCGATCCTTGTAACAAATAAGGAACATGACCTTAAAAACCCTAAAAAATGGATTACTCAGACATAGGTGATATAACCAAATGGTATCTTTATTTGAGGAACTAAGAAAAGACAGACAAATTATTACTAGTTTTATGAGATAATTCAAGGCGGTAAAGACCGCCTTTCCTATGTCTAATCCTTCCCCGAACCCCGTTCCGAAAAACACAATAAGAAAGGAAAAAAATAACATAACATTTAAGATCATGAGTAAACTTTTGAATGGAAACAAGGCTGGATGACAATTTTGGTACATGGAGGACATTTTTAAGGATAAGGGTAGGTGTGATATATATGTCTCCGAAACCTGCAATAGTAGCTAAAGAGCCATTGGCCACTACAATTTTCTTGTTACTGTGCTTAGAGTATAGGTATGAAAAAGTTGAGATTTGGGTGTCATGGTCTATGGCACCGGAGTCTATTACCCAAGAATCATCATAAACCTTGTTTGAGGCATTTATGAAAAAAGAAAATGAAGGTGTACCTGAAAGAGCCAAAGAATAAGCCCCGTAGGTTCTGTCAAGGATCCCAACAAGCTCTCGCCTTCTTCATTTCTTCATTATTGAACCTACTCATTGCCAATTTTCCTCAGTTTTAGGCTTGCTCGCTTACTGTGCTTGAGGCCTTGCTACCCTCCACTAGCTTCCCATTCTCTAATTGTGTGGCTTACTATCCGCCTTCCAACACTTCTCAGGTGCCTTAGTTTCATAACAAAGCACCAAAGATTGTCCTTGTTCTCCTTCCACTAATTGTCTCTACCTAAGTGTTTAGGCAAATCATTTTTTCCTTTCTCTGGATATTCTATTTTTGCTACTAGGGCTAATCCATTCAAGGTTGGTGGTTCAAGCATGACACTCCTTCAACTTTCCTCTCCTTGAATCAGTGTCACCACCTCATTAAAGCACGAAACCTCCCGTCAGCTAAGAATCCGCACGATTCGCACCGATCAAATTCCAGGTTGCCTAATACAGTAAATCATAGACTCTATCTTACTCAATGAAATCCTTTTAGAACAAAGAAAGATCCTCAAGACATTTGGTTTTATCACCCTATAATGATCAAGTTCCCGCTACAAAGTTTTCAATTGATTAAAGATATTCAGAATCAACGCTTTTTAATTCCCTCGTTTTGCAAAGAATCATCTTCTCACTCGACCATATACTTGAGCCGCATCTCTAGCTTTTGAATATGTTTGTTGGATTGCGTCCCAAACATCCTTAGCCGTAGCCAAGAACATACATGTGTCGCTAATCTCATGAGTCATAGAATTCCACAGTCACGCCATAATCATATAATCTTCTTCATCCCATACTTCAAAATGGGGATCTCCTAGTTTCGGCCCTGTACCCATAAGATGGCTAATCTTCCCCTTCCCTTTCAGCACAGTGAGAACAAGGTAATTTTTTCCATCCAACCTATATGCTGCCTAAATATTTTGCAATTCCTCAAGTTGCTGAGATCGAACAATCTCCTCTGTTTGTGCAGTAGTCATCTTCGTGAACCACCTCCACATCTTTCACGAAAAACCCCATCAGAGAAACACCCGCTTTGCCTTTTAGAAATCAGAGCAAAACAAAGCAGAGAAAGAAAAACGTGAAAGAAGCAAAAAAATCTAGCTATGAAGGCCAGAAAGAATGGCAATGAAAGCTAGAATGATGCCCGTGTTTGTAAACCATCAATGAATACCATGACATGAAATATGGGATGCAGCGATACAATTACGTATTTTGGGGATTGACTATACACCCTATTTATATAGGGAATTACAAGATAAGGAAAAAGGAAACAAGAGACATAAAAAGGAAACAAACCATTCCTAAAAATGTAAAAGGAATCCAACTCGAATCCCTCAATTCTATGATTCAAATAATTCTCTTATTCTATTTACAAGTCAACACTCTATTTACAAACTTCAACACATGCATCCTAAATTAGTTTTTGAACTAGATTGAAATTCTAAACTCCCTAGAAGCTCAAGGCTATGTTTAATTACTTGAAAATTCTGAGGAATGCAAGGGAAAGAAAATGGAGAGAATAAATAAAAAGAAGAAAAATGGAAGGAAATTATTTGGAAAAATATGTGTGAGGGAGTTAAAGATCATAAATTATATTTTCATTTTCTTGAATTTTTAATACAACAACTAAACATGAGAAAATCTCATTTTATTTAGTATTTTGTCCTTTCCTTAAGTACTTTCCAAAACAAAACATAACATAAAGGATTCCAAGTTATTCAAAATTCCAAAAGCTTAGGAAAAGCTTCCTTCATTTAGCTCCTTCAATGAAAAGCAAAGAGAGAAAATCGCTGCGGGAAGCCATAGCACATCTCAGTTCGTTGGAACCTGGGTCTAGGTCGTTTATCTTTTTATTTGCCTTAATTCTTGTTTGGATTGTAAGGGATCACATTCAAGACCAAGCCATCTATATACAACCCATTTTGAAGTTTGGTTTTATTGGGTTAGTTTTACTAGAGGTATTTCTGAATAATTCAAGTTTAAGGTTGATGGATTCCATAATTTTCGCTTATTTGTGTTACTTTCCAATCCCGTATAAGTTTCCCTTTGATGAGTCCATGACTCTTAGGTATAAAAGGGCCGATTCCCTTTAGTGTGTAGAAGTTTAATCAATAAAAAGGTTCTTTTTTTTGCCAATATTGTGTCTTCTTCTTCCCGGCTCTTCCAAGACCTAGATAGTTTATCAAATCTAATAACATAATATTCAAAGTTTTGGTAACTACCAAGCTTCTTTAGAACATGCGATTGTCTTCTCCTCACAATACGCATAGAACTCCTAGATCCTAGGTTTGATTCCCAAAATTTTCTTCTTTTTCTAGTCTCCTAATTCCTTTCACCTTGTTATGAACTCAAAGTTATATAAGATATATATATAGTAGAGTGGGAATGGTTGTAGTACCGAAATGTTATTTTATTTTGTTTTGCTTTTTTTATAAGCTCATAGTAATGAGAATTGAAGATATCTTATCCACACATATCGCAAAATTCAAGAAGATGACTCGGTTTTCCCCGCCACCGATAAGCATGTGCAACATAAATCACCATGATCATGAATTAAAGTTTTTATCATATGCAAAGCCAAGTTTTAGATTGAAATATTTTATTTGAAAATTTATAAATTAGTTTGAACTCAAAACCACGCCCAAAGTAGTGCGTGACGGAAAAAGCAAGAATTGGTTTATCAAATGCCACTATCCATGACAGCTGCAATTGAAATTTTTAATAAACGCCATATCATGGACAACGGCATTTGATAAAAATTCCAATTGCCGTTATTTATGACAACGGCATTTGCCAGCCTTTCTAATCCACGTACCCAAACACACTTCTTTCGGGGCATTAGGTTGTGTTAAAACCCACTTTATAATTTATTTTTTTCAAATGAATTATTTGAGTCTACAACTCGAGTTTTCTCTCCATTACTTGCTATAATCTTAGTTCACAAATCAGTGAATAAGACCTTTTGCATAAGCAAAGGTATTACTTTCATAATAATATCCAATGTCTGGAATTCCATCTTACAAAAGTATAAACACAGAAGTAATGATAAAAATAAAATATAATTAATTAATAAAAAAAGAGTACTTCAAGTATCGAGGTTGAAATAAGAAATTTACCCACACATTTCCATTTCTCCTTCTCATCATCAACACTAAAGAAATTGAAAGTCAAGTAAAGATGTAAGTGAGAGATACCAAAGATTACATAATCTTTTTAGATGAAGAATGCCTCGCCGAATCCTTCAAACATCATATCTTAACTTAGTGACAATGTGCTATTTAAGTCTTAGTTTAAAATAATTTTTGAAAATTAGATATTAATGTTTAATGATTTTTCTAGGAATATAAGCAAAGGAAACTACTAGGCACAATTGTTTTGTCATAATCTGTGTAAGGACCATAAAAGACATAGTAAGGATGCCTAGAAAAATATGTGGAACTTACATAATTAAGATCATTTATTATCAATATATCATAGTAGAAATTTCTATTTAAAAGGATTATTTAATAGAAAATAATAAAAACAAAATCAATTCAATTTACTACTTAAAAAATGATAAAACTTCAATGAGTTCTGTCACATAAAAATCAAATGTAGATAATCCCTACTCATACCTCAAATACTTTTGAGGTGAAACCCCATATCAAGGACGCCTTTCTTTTCCTTTCTACCTGCTGAGAATCATAGGATATTCTAGAATATTCTTCCGGTTTATCTTTCTCTTCCCCTTCGTACATTACTTTCTTCCTGTATTTTATTTTTGTTTCCTTTTGTTCCATTCTTTGTACATAAATAGGTAGTTCTATAATGATGTAAACCGACTCACTCATTCAATAAAGAAAAGCATTCTTTTCTTCTCTCATTTCACATTACCTAGTAAAACGAACATTTTCCTTACATGATGCCAGATTTCTAATCCTTCCACAACCTCTCTGAAGTCAGTTCTGAGAGCAAAATAGTGAATTGCAATCCAAACATTCACAATTCAAAGAAACTAGGTTAGATCTCTAAGGTTAACGATCAAAATTCGCACGCGCGCACACAACGTTTTCCTCTTGTCCACTAGAATTTTTTTACTGCCCACTTAGGCAATTTCCAAATATTCGCTTAAATTCCTCCCATAAAACCCTCAAGCTAATATGATATTTTCTCGCCAAAATAGAACCCATTCCTTCGTCGAACTCAAACCCCGATACAACACTAATCCGACGGTCCATTTCTGCTTCTCAGAATCAATCCCCCTCAGCCTAGAAATTCAAGAAATCGCACTATCCAACCCATGGCCAAGATCAAGCACAATGGGTCTGACAAAACCATTGAACAACCACTCACCACCCGTATCACACATATGCTAACACATACAAAAACCACAACCAAATCTAGCTCTACTCAAGTCGCAAGATATTATGAAAACAGATAGTCCAGAGACTTTATTCAGATCTTGAAAACACTCTAAACACTTTAGATGTACCTTTGTACCTCCTAAGTTGAGAAAAGGAATTCTCGTGGAACATACATATTTATACACAAGTGTTAGAGAAGAGAAAGGAAACAAGGTTAGTCAAAATTGGAAACTAAGGAGAAATAGAAAAAAGAGAGGAAAGATCTCTAATAGGATTAGGAAGCTAACCCTAAAACCTCCTTCCCAAGAAAATTTTTCTATCTTCAATATGTAGCAAAGAGAATATAAAAGAAGAGCATTTTTCTTTCCACACCCTATCTAACATACAGACAAAGTCAAAGTGATCAACCAAAAAACAAAGAAATTTTACCAAGTTGCTTTATAGAAGAAAATAGAAGAAAATAAGTCAAGATAATTGCTCAACATCCTCACCACATAAAGTAAGACATTGTTTACTTTTTTTTCTTTTTTGATATGAAAATTTATAAGATAGAGAGGGGGAACCATACACCAAGGTATATTGGACACAGTTTTTTTTTAACCTATATTAGCAATTCATTGAAACTAGAATTCTCGCTTTATCAGTCCAAGAAAAACATTCATAATTACAAATTCATAATATTTTTAGAGAAAAAAACCTCTTCTAAAGTCTGAAGAGAGATAGGCAAAATACCTGAGAAGTGAAGGCAAGATAACCACCACGAAAGTCAGGATGCACTGTGTGGTCATTGGCACTGCAATAGCAAAATAGAATATCCCCCAAAGCAGACTCATGTAAATAAAAAGTGACAAAGAGAGTGAAAGCAATGAGAATCCAACCACTCCTCATAAGACTATAATAGTGGACAGTTCAAATGAGATTCAAAACTATAATGCACATGACAAAGGGATGTGTCTAAATGAGTCACCTCCCATCCTCGACTTACCCTCATCTTGTTCCATACAACAAAGCTTTGTTGGAGATCAAAAAGCCCTTTTGTTAAGTTAAGGTCTTTGCTTTATTGGTACTCATAGGAAGGTAAACACCAATGACTAGTTACAATTGAGACAACCTTATAAATCCCTTTGTGACGCCCCAGTAACTGGGGTCCGTTGAGCCACCCACAACTCCGCGGAATACAAGTGGGAGGTCGGTTACCTGACGCCACTTTAGAAAATCTACGAGTCTTCTTTGCTACGGGAGCTCTACCTAAAATAAAGACTCGCATATACTTGTCCCAAACAGATTCAATATATGCAATATATATCCACACGCCACTCAAAGCTCATAAACGCACTCAATATCCATGTCAACTATGAATCCAACTATATACTCAATAGTTACAAGAGTTATTATGTTTTTACTCTTATACAATACATACATTAAAATTAGAGAATTCTAATACATGTATACATCAAAGCCACAACCCGGCTTTCTTCTAATACAACCTCCAAGACTTAACCGTCCCCCGCACTTACTCCCCGTACCGTGAAAAGGGGATCCAGACGACGGGTGAGCCAAAGCTCAGTAGGAGAATCTCCCAAGCGGGGCTACTCACCACCTAAGTGCGCAATGTCTATTCACCACACATTCAAGCAAATGCATGATCCTACTTGAATGTCTACATGACCAACTCAGATCCCGAGTCCTCACCGACTCTCTCACACTCGCCTAAGCCTCGTATGAGAATATTATGTTTTATTTGTAGGCTACCCTCCGATGTTATAAATTGGGGGACCTCTCCGCTGTGCCATATTTAGTGGATCATTCCTCCGAGATATATCACCACGCCCAACGATTGATATATTTAAGTTGTTTGTGGACTACTCCTCCATGAATATATATCAACTCGGGCCGTCTGACGGTTGATATATTATTTGTTTGTGGATTCATCCGATGAATATCAATTGGCCGCCCGACGATTGATATTTTTAGTTTGACTACCTCCGATAATTTAACATTTTTAGACTACCCTCCGAACCATTTTCTTAATTATCTCATGCACTAACTCCTATAGTCCTAGGATGTTCCAAAGGCATATGAAATGCACGAGCGCTCCAATACGCCAATCATATGCAAATATATAAACATGAATATACTCGCATAATATCCAATCACACAATCATGTCATGTAATTAATCAATTTCAAGCATCAAAATTAACTCACTTGGGCTAATGATCAAACACGAGCAATTTAATTTAAATCACTCGGCCAAACACATATTTCCACAAAAATATATTTTGAGAATTATTTGAATAGTGAAACCTCGCTTACTATTCTAAAAATCACAAAACATCGTTCACTTACGGATTTCACGCTACTTCCGGCCCTATAAATACCAAACACCATTTAATCCATAAATCAGCACTCAATTTATCCAAACAGCCCCTACCCACGGTTACGGCTGCACCATGGCAAAACAATTATTTCCAATAATTCGGTCCCATGTTTTGGGACCGATCCAACGGCCCCTAACGGTCTCATTCAACCGAAACATTAGTAAAACATTTAAAATGGGAATAAAACTCAAGTAGGGAGAAAATCCTACCTCAAGGAGTTTGAAGAAACTCCCGATCCCGGAGTCCACGCGTAGTCATCTCCGCAGAACATTTCTCCTTCGCCTCAAGACCGCCACGATCGTGATCTCCCTAAGATTCTAGAGAGAAGTGCCTTCTCTCTAAAAGCTCTCAAATCAAGTAGTTTTACCGGATCCCAAAATGTTTCCGCTTTGTTCGCTTTGGTTTAATGAAGAAGACTGGTCTTTATTTCGTCATTTGTGACTTAAAATCAAATCCCATAAAGACCATTATGTCCCTCTTTTACCAGATTTGATATTCTATGACTATTTCTACCAGTCCATTTTCATCATTTCACCATACCACTTATGGCACATGAAAGATTGTTACTATACGCTGGCTTTCACAGACGAAAAACGTTTACTCAAGACCCGAAACGATGCTCAAAAACGGCCGAATTAACCGTTCGAAAATTACGAAATTTTACGTGCTAACTAGATTTCCAGGACGATTCCAACTGCATAATCCATTTCGTCATCCAAGTTCTAGAGAATTAATTACGGATTTTTAACCGAAATTACAATTTTGTAATCAAAATTACGATTTTGCCCTTATTCCAGAAATTGAAATTTCTCGGGTCTTACATTCTCCCCTCCTTAAAAGGAATTTCGTCCCGAAATTCAGAACAATTACAATCACGCACATGCATATGCAATGCACACTCTATCATGCATGGAAACTAGTCATTTAAACCTGAACGACTGAACCACGTACCTTCATCCCTAAACAAGAAGGGATAGGTAGCCCGCATCGTGTCCTCGTGCTCCCACGTTGACTCCTCCACTCACGCTACGCCATAGCACTCACTAGCCTCACCCGCCTGCGCCGCAAAACCCGATCACGCTACAAACAATGCACACACCGGTCCCTCCTCGGCTGGGTCCCATCCGTGTCAATTCACCGTCCTCAATCCACTCCTACGAGCCGGATCTCGAGTATATCTCCGGAGTATGGAGACATGAAATACCTCGACACCGACACGGGCTAAGAACACTAACCGGCACGTTAAAGGTGTCTATCCTCTCGAGTATCCTCGAAAAGTGTCCAATGAATCTCTACGATAGCTTCATGCTCGGCCAACCCGATCATTTCCCTTAGGAATTTTCATGAAACGTGATCACTAACTCGAACCCTAAGGGCCTATCGCCGCATTAATAGCATAGCTCTTCTACTCGGCCCCAGCCGTGAGAAGACGCCATCGTATCAAGCCCACCTTCCTAGGTGTCTCCAATCGGGACCCACCCTGCGATGATTCTCTCCCACCTCGGTCCATCCTAAGGGTGACCTACATGGCCTCCCATACAATGTCTCATATGGTGTCATTCATACACTCGCCTGATAACTGTTGTTGTAGGCGAATTCCACTAAGGGCAACCAATCCTCTACCCTTATGATCTAGGACACATGTTCGCGACATGCCCTCTAACACCCGTATGTAATCCATACACACGTAACCCTACACAACCCTTACTTGGTGTGTAAAAGCTGACCTTCTCAAGGTCACTATCGCTGACAATCCAATGGACTGTCAACCTGGTCCATGTCATGAATGACATCCCTATACCGAGCCATTGCCGGCTCAACAACACCCAATGCAATCTCCAAGGGGTATCCAAACCTCGAGTCACTCCTGACTCCTATCACTCACACTAAGTCTACATGATAACCATGTCCGTGTGTTTTCATCTTGGGCAGATAACTCTTCGGCTTACACTTCGAGCCTCTTAATATTCTTCTCGATTCAGCTATAGCTACTGGACGTAGTCTCAAAGACAAACTCAACCTCCTTCACCAAGAAAGTTTCTGAATGATCATACCGCGCACTCCACACCCGACTGACAGGATGTTACAGCACACAACGCAATAATTCCATATTGATACACTAATCCAGGGTCCACCATGAGGTAACCGGAGATCTCTCATCGGCAATCCCGACTCATCGTCAACTCTCACCCTACATCCTAGTAAGAACATCTATATTTACTTTCTCTCTCTAAAGGCCTTAACCTCTAAGCCCAAATCCAATGCCGTGTCGAGTATGACAACCGGGCCTAGGTCTCAATTACTGACAACCCGATGGTTGTCAACTCATCCATGTCCAACCTGACAATCAACAACCAATAGGTCTACAACCCTAAGGTCCACGCCACACTCCGCTGCGCAACTCTCGATTCGCGCCGACACCCACACTCCGCCCCTTCCGGCCTATCCGTGTTGCTGGAAGTGCTTGTATAACACCCCGATACTGAAACTAGTTCCTCTTAATTTACTAGGGTGTGGAGGAATGAATCGTATACTTCTCGTCCTACGGCCAACTAGACCGCATTGTCCCAAAGTCTCGGGATCCCCTCGTCTCGAGCAATCCGCCACTCATGCTCAACCTCGCCCTAGTCCCGAAACTAGTGTGAGCGTGTCTTCGCTCTTCGAACTAGAGAACGCTGATCCTCCCTCTTGCTACCAACACCTGGATCCTAAGTGTTCCAGGTATCCTCGATTTCCCTCTCTATGGTCAGGGCCGTCCCACCCATGGAGTCCATATCCCATAGGTGAAATCCTATATCCCGCTCAACGGACAACTTCTGCCCATTCTCGAATCTCCTGTAATACCCAGCCAATCCCAAGGAACTACGTATCTCAAAGATTGACATTCGGTCTCTCCTAACTCATCACTGCCTCAACCTTCTCTAGGTTGACTGACACTCCTGATGCTAACACCACGTGTCCCACAATCTCACCCCGCAGAAGCTCAAACCGCACTTACCGAACTTAAAGCATACCGATGGTCTCAACAGCCTATAAACAATCCTCGCGATACTCATGCTCCCACTTTGACGGGGAGTAGATCAAGATGTCATCCACATAGACTACGACAAACTGATCTAGATAAGGTTGGATCACCCTATGCATGAGGTCCATGAATGCCACCACGATCTATCACCCAAAGGGCATCATCGTAAACTCCAGTGCCCATAACGCGTCCTAAGCGCTGTCTTAGGAATATTCCAGATCCCTAACTCCTCAATCGATGATAACTCGCCATGTAAGGTCTATCTTAGCGACTCGCACTCCTCTCAATCAAGTCAAACAACCATCACCCTCTAATAGGTACCGATCTTCAATCGTGGACCTCGCTCAACTGCCCGTGAGTCAATGCACAAATGGCGGGTCTTGCCTCTCTTCTGTGAATTCAGGAACCGAAGCGCCCATGGTGAAGTGCTCACTAATAAAACCCTTGTCCAATAGCCTTAATCGGACTCGAAGTTCCTACGACTCAACTGGTGCCATCCTATGCGGAGTCATAGAGATGATTGTAGTACCAGGGTGTAACTCAATACCGAAGTATACATCCCTATGTGGAGGTAGTCCAGGTAGCTCATCCGGAAAAACATCCACATATTCGCAAACCACTCGAGGTAGATCCAAGCTCCACCAATTCGCCCTTGTGGTAAAGTGCTCATGAGCCAACCTCTAATCAGTCCCTCGACACTTGACTCGCATACCGTCCGGGGGGAAAAAATGTCATGTTGTCCGAAATACCAGCACGAAAATCGGGCCCCAGGTGTAGGCGGTAACTCTCCTACGCTCACAATCAATAACGATCCTGTAAGCTATAAGCCAATCCATCCCTAAGATGACATCGAACTTTGACATGTCCATGATCCTCAGGTCCATTGTGAGTAGAGTCCCCGAGATCTCTAACTCGCAACCTCGACCTATCTTCCTTATTCTCGCCCTAATCCCCAGGGGAGAACTCACGTATAACAGCTCCTCTAAGGTCTCTAGAGGTCCTTGCCCATTTCCACCATATTTAGGCCTCATTCTCTAGCTAGAACGCAGCTAGTCTAATCCGAGTCGCGCCGCAGGCACCCCCATAGCCTCTAACACTTTCTCGTTTCGCATGAATCCAATGGTCTACCACCATCGATCTCTTCCCCTATGAATGTTCGAGGATGATACGTCCTAAACCTCCTGGAGGTTACTTTCAGGATCTTCCCGTCTACCTACCATACCATCCCGTGCTATAACATTTGGCCGTATCATCACAAATTCTCCTCGCAAAGTCTCGCCGATCCAACACCTGCGGCCGACCAAGACTCGCACGCCCTCTACGCCCCGCCCTATTAGCCATTTACACCGTTACATGGCAACAAGAGTCTTTTAATTTTCATTTCAGTCTAACTAGCAATGCACATGCCAATTACTAGTAGACTTGACAACTATGAACCGACCCGTTCATTTTCTAAGTGGCGTTAACTCCCAACCACTCAATTCATTTATTCCGATAAAATTTTAAGCTTTCCTGTTCATTTCATTATCAAAATCCCTAAGGTCATAACCCATAACCTTAGTATTTACCCTTTTTCCTATACGCATTTCACCATGCATATAATTTCCTATGCAACTACCACGCAATCAAAATTTCAAATGGTAGTTAAATACAATACAGTATCTCTAAGGCACAAACACAGCCCCGAGGTACTATTCATACACATAACTCAGTGTATACACATTGTCCTTGCATTTACAAGTAATGCAAGACAATTAATTATACATTTAAAACATTTTTATCAACAAAAATTTCATTTTTGAAAATTTCATTTCGCTTTTTTTTTCAAAATTTGTCTCATTTTATTAAATTTTATTCATTTGATTTTTCAAAAAAATTTCCGAAAATTACCGTCACAGCTGGTCTTGGCCAACGCTAATTGCTCATCGATTACTATTCACTTCGCCATCGTCATGATTACTATTCACGGATACCGCTCATATTTAATGCTCATATCATCAGAGATCTGCCATCGCTTGTCACAATACAAAAATTGTATTGCAATACACTTTTTCCACTACACTTGCAATACAATTATTGCAATACAATTTTCCTGCAATACACTCTCAACCTCCCTCTACAACACAACTCTTTAAATAGAATTTCGCCACACACACTTTTTTGTATCAGGACACAACATCTTCCTCAAGCCAGCCACTTCCACCGTAATACAAAATATCAGACAGAATACAATTACTGTTCTAGTCACTTGCAATATAAACTCAAGCAATACAATCCTAGCCCACACAAGCCTCAATCACGATACAAAAATATTGTATCAGTAATACAAATAGCCCTCAATTTTTCTCTCGCAATACAAAACCGTATTGCAATAGAAATTTTTTTTTTTTTTTAACCCAAGCAAGAGCTCCAAACGATTGCCAAGCCAAAAAAAAAAATTTTTTTCTTTTTATTTTTCATTCATTTCCAGCAGTATGAAAAATCACTAAAATCACTAAAAATCATTTTTTTTTTTCATTTTCTTGGACACTCAACAAATTTCTAAAAATTTATTTTCTCACTTTTCTTCACTTCACACCTTGTAAAAAAATCCTAGAAAATCTTATTTTCTCCTCCTCTCAACCAAGTAAATTTTTATAAAATTTATTTTCTTTTTCCAGCTTTTCCATTGAAAAATTTTTCCACTAAATAAATTTATAAAAATTTATTTTCTTCTATTTTCTTCAATTCTCATCCAATAAATTTATTAAAAATTTATTTTCCTTCATTTTTATTCCCGGTTTTGTACACTATACCACTCCAAACATTTTCTAAAAATATTTAACTCATCTATGTGCTAATCAACACACACAACAATATAACACATTACAAAACCATGTTATACACACAATCACTAATTAATCTGACAAAATCACACAAAACACATCAACACACGTGCACGTAGTGTCCTGTTTTGTTCCGTGATTTTCCTAGGTAATCCCATACCCAAACTCAATCGCCAAAACCACACCTAGTGGTGATGTGCTCTTAATCGGCTACACCTAAGCCCAAATTTTCTATCCATAGACCCCATAAACCATACTCCACCATACCACCTAGTGGTGATGGATACCAACCCGAGCTCCCCAGGCATTCGTGATACCCAAGCTCGATACCGTCGACGCCCCAAAATCGGGTCCGTTGACTACCCGTCAACTCGCGGGAATAGATAAGGGAGGTCGGGTTACCCACGCCACTTTAGAAAATCTGCAAGGTAGCCTTTTCAGACTGCAGCTCTACCTAAATCAAGCACTGCGATATACCTGTCCCAAACAGTCCAATATATGCAATATATATCCAATACGGCCACTTGGGCCCATAAACAGTACTCAATATCCATGTCAACTATGAATCCAACTATATACTTAATAGTTACAAGAGTTAATATGTTTTTTACTCTTATACAATACATACATTAAACATAGAGACCCTAATACGTATACGTCAGCCACAACCCTATTTTCTAATACAACCTCCAAGACGAACCGTCTCCTCGCACGCTCCCCTGTACTGTAAAAGGGGGATCCCACGACGGGGTGAGCCAAAGCTCGCAAGAGAATCGCCCATGGGCTACTCACCACCTAAGTGCAGTGCAATGTTCCACTTAAACACACATTCAAGCAAATGCATGATCCTACTAATGTCTACATGACCAACTCGCATCCCGAGTCCTCACTGACTTCTCTCACACTCGGGCCTAAGCTCCCAGACATAGAGAATATTATGTTTTATCGGTAGGCTACCCTCCGATGTTATAAATCGGGACCCTCCGATGTTATATTTAGTGGACTACTCCGAGATATTATATATCACTGGGCCAGCTCCGACGATCGGGATATATTTTAAGTTGTTCGCGGGACTACCGATGAATATATATCAACCGGCCGCCTCCGACGTTGATATATTATTTGCTCAGACTACTTCCGATGAATATCAATTGGGCCGCTCCGACAATTGATATTTTTAGTTTGGACTACCCTCCGATAACTTAACATTTTTAGACTACCCTCCGAACCATTTTCTAGACTCCATCTCATGCACTAACTCCTATACCCTAGATGCTCCAAATAAGATATGAAATGCATGTATGCCGCCAATACAGTCTAATCATATGCAAATATATAAACATGAATATACTCGCATAATATCCAATCACACAATCATGTCATGTAATTAATCACTAAGCATCAAAATTAACTCACTGGAAGCACGATCAAACACGAGCAATTTAATTTAAATCACTGCCAAACACATATTTCCACAAAAACATTTTGAGAACATTATTTCTCGGGAATAGTGAAACCCGCTACTATTCCCGGGTACCATTGAAACATCGTCTACTTAGTGAACCCGGGTTTCACGGCCATTTCCGGCCCTATAAATACCAAAACACCATTTAATCCATAAATCAACACTCAATTTATCCAAACAGCCCCTACCCACGGTTACGGCTGCACCATGGCAAAACAATTATTTCCAATAATTCGGTCCCATGTTTTGGGACCGATCCAACGGCCCCTAACGGCCTCATTCAACCGAAACATTAGTAAAACATTTAAATGGGAGTAAAAACTCAAGTAGGAGAAAATCTCTGGCCTCAAATGAGCTTGAAGAACCCCGATCCTCGAGTCCACGCGCAGCCTTGTCCCGCGTAAAACATTTCTCCTTCTTGCCCCGAAGACCGCCGACGCACCGGATCTCCTGCATTCTGCAGGCGGCCTCTCTAAAAGCTCTCAACCGCAGCCTACTGATCCCCAAAAATGTTTCCCCCGTTTTTGTTTGGCTTTGGTTTAATGAAGAAGATCACTATTCCTTATTTCGTCCTTTGAGACTTAAAATCAAATCCCATAAAGACCATTATGTCCTCTTTACCGCATTTGATATTCTACACTATTTCGCCGGTCCATTTTCATCATTTCTCACTATACCCACTTATGGCATGAGTACTTACTATATGTGCCTTTCGTTAGATCAAAACGCTTTACGGCACCAAACTTGATGCTCAAAAACGGCCGACTCCAACTCGTTCCTTCGAAAATTACGAAATTTTACGTGCTAACTAGATTTCGTGAGACGATTCCAACTGTACAATCCGTTTCGTCATCCAAGGTCTAGAGAATTAATTACGGATTTTTAACCGAAATTACAATTTTGTAATCAAAATTACGATTTTGCCCTTATTCCAGAAATTGAAATTTCTCGGGTCTTACACCCTTAGTCTTCAATGATGGACTCTTTGCAAAGGAGATGAAAACAATTCCCATCACCTTTCCTTCTGTCATTTCACTATCGGGTCGCGGCACGAGCTTTCACCCTAGCAAGCTTAATGTAGGTTTCTCCCAAGGAGTATAGAAGATATGTTATCATTGCCTTTAAAGGCTTGAAATTCATTAGAGGCAAGACTTTGTGGTATGTTAAAAGGCATGATATTCATATTAAAACTCCAAATCCTACAAGTTAGGTTTCTTAAGAGTTGGTTGTTTAACATGGTATCAACTGGGTTTGGCAAGAGACCTAGCTTTTGCCACCTCTTTGCAATTTATTCCTCATTTGTTAATTTGAAAGTCCATGAAGGACTCGATTTGTTTATTTGACTCTCCACGTGCGAGTATGAGGCTGCACATGAGGGAGGGAGTTAAAAGGTATGATATTCATATTAAACCCAAATCCAACAAGCTTGAGCTTTTAGGAGAGTTAGCCATTTAACATGGCAAATTGTATGCCTCTCTATGGTATGCTTTGTTTGGCAAGAGAGAAATGCAAGAATTTTGTAGAATAAAGAAGGATTGGAAGGGGAATTGTGGGAGTTATTTTACATTTATTCGTCTTTGTGGGCTTCTTGTACTCCTATTTTTAGAGGAGTTCCACTATCAGTTTTACAACTTTTTTTTATATAGATAAACATAGATACAGAAAAAGTTGCACAGTTTTACAACTTAATTGGTTTGCGGTTTGTGATTCTCCATACTAATTTGGGTAACATTGGTATTGAAAGTACTTTTTGTAAGAGGGATTTTTGCCTCCTTGTTCAGGTTGTTTGTTTTTGAAGGAAGGAAATCTCTTCCTTCCTTTGTACTTTTTTTTCCTAACATATCATACTATTTTTTCTACTCAAAAAAAAAAAATCAAACTAGTCCTTAACCCATATATCGTCGTCTCAAACCCATCCTATTAGGGGTGAGCACTAGAAAGAAACTATCCTCATTGCCAGCTTTGCATCTATGGATCAAGATAATCCTCACTTTACAATTTTAGGTTGCAGAGGACAAAAAAGAAAAACCATAAATGGATAGACAAATTAATACCCATGTTTTAAGTTTAGCAATTCTAGCAGTTACTCAATATGCAGGAAACTTGAAAAGTTGGTTTGCAACCTTATATCTCAGTACTGAGTCCATAATTTGTTTACAGATTACAATAGATTCTAGAATACATTGAACTCCAAAAATTTTTGAAGGTGCAAAGGAAAAAATTTTAAACAATGCCAGATCTAGATATAATAAAGAATGTTTTTTTCCAATCAGAAACAACAAACTTCCATGAGAACAGGTTTTGGATCAGAAACACAAGGAGAATTGATTCTTACCTGAAGTCTCTTATATGCAATTCATAAATACTAATATCAGAGAAAGAGTTATGTTGGTGCTTCTCATCTCCCAAATTATCCCATCCTTCAGGTTTTAGATCATCAGAATTAAGATTCACGAATAATGTCCGCCTGGCATCTGCAGATAACCTATCAGAAGAAGACAAACAGTTATAAAGATGATGTCTAAATTTGAATATGTATGTGCACCATACATATGTTGATACAAACTTGTTAAGGTTAGTGATACGAAATTTTAGAATATAGAGACACCTTAGTTATTTTCAGAGAAGTATGGACTAACTGAAAGCCTGAGACAACCAGCATACCCTCTCTAGCATATGGACTGGGCTGGCAGTGCATTTTTCAATTTGCAGTGTGCTAGGATGATAGACAGAGACTTCATACTCATAATAGCAACCTTCCCAACTTTTTGGTCCCCTAGCACTCCAAACACCATTAACCTCCTCGAGGCTGACAATGTCTAAAGGATCACCACCTGATGGATCCTCAAATGCAAGCACACAACCTGTTCGATACTGTTAGGAGAAAAGAATTTATACAGAAGTAATACGAGAATTAGAGGGGAGTGCTGTGGAGCAAAGGAGAAAAGCATAGACTGGGCAATAAAAGATTTCTCAGAATGTAATATACTTGAGCAGTGGGAGCCCAGAGGTGAAGTGTTACAGCTTCTTCAGAGAAAATTGCACCAAGAGGGCCTCTTCATATGAGAATAATTCATCTAGGACACCAGGTAACTGTAAAACCAGCAACATTGTTGCATTGCCCATCAGCTGTATGAAAGAGAGGAATTAGATGTGTGGTTGTTACAAGTTGAAACTTAGTAATTATGCCAAAGGTGGTTTACTGGCTAAGATCATAAAAGCCATTATGATCTGCCAACAAACAGAAAAAAAAAAAGGTAAATTCATTTAAACATTTCAATACTTAGGAATTGTACTTAATTAACTCAACTAAACCATGCAAACTACCATGAGGATGATATATACTTCAAAATGGAGAAAGAAACACCCAGCTCCAAGAGAAGCAAAATAAGTAGAACTATTTTGGTTGACAACACTGCAGCAAAGAAGAGCAAGACAGGACAATCCTGTAATATAGAACCATAACTACCTCCTCCAATGAGTGACACAGGATGAATAGATGCAACAACTGTTGGTTAAACCAATCTTACCATCTTCCAAAACCACTAAATAAATGCCATAATATCAGTTTTCACTACATTTCCGAACACATACTGAATTAATAAATGAAACAAAGAATGGCCCACAGCATTCGAAATGTGCCATATCCCTATTGAAAGTGCAGCCAGCGCTTACACTTACTTGGAGGACAGAGTCCATAAGAATTTAAACCAAAGATATGGAGAATCAAAAGTTCCTAAGAAACTGAGGCTCAACAGGATGCATGAAACTGATTTTTTTCAAACTCTGTGACAATAGAAATGCTGCAAAAATAACTTCTTTCAGCACAAATAAACAATATGACCTAAACATTGCACATCACAACATAGTAAGTGTTGCTGCAATTAAAAGGTAAATTTTCTCAAGCAGCCTTTATGTGAATGCCAGTTGCAAAAACCAACTTCAATAGCCACATAGAATATGGCGATGATGTGAGATGCAAAGTAAATACTAATAAAACATTCCAAGATGGAAAGTTAACCTTGGCAGTGATGTTAGAGCATTTTCTTATTACAAAAAAATGATACATTATTCTTGAGTTGATAGCCAATGTCTATAACAACTATAAAAGAAGTAAATACAGAACCAGGTTTTGATAACCTAAGGCAGCAATTGCTAACTGGCATTTGATGAGACTTTTTAGCATCTACCGTCAGAGGGACTTTAAAAAGCCTTATAACCTTGAAGTAGAGGAAATTTTCAATCACCTAGAAAAGCAAACAAATTTAAGACAAATCTAGTACCTGGGGGCAACCCTATGAAAAGGAGGTTACAATTGAGCAAACCACAAGAGTACACCAAACGTAATAACACTGTAAATTTATATGGAAATGCAAATGTATTACATTTATAGAAGCCCGCCATTGTCTTCTTTTCTAGCTTAATCTTCACATCATAACCTGTTCACATGGATGTGCCTTCCAACTAAGGTTACTATCTCAGAATTTTCTTTCAGTTATACAAATCGCCACAAATTGGCAGTATTGTAAAAATCCAAACCTATGATTCACCATCCCCAATGGATAAAGCAGCAATTTTACTGGAATACAAATAGCAGGAGCCATCTCCAACATCCACATCTCCATGCAATTACAGACTCACTGACCCAGTATGCCTCTAGAGTACGACAAACTGTCCTGCAAACTGCAAGATTTCAAGTTCATTAAAAGCCAGTGTACTTTAGCACACCAACAGATAATCACATTCTTATATGAAGCAACTCTAAAGTCCCAACCCATAAATCCAATTCAAGGGCATAAAAGCTAATCACAGGATTCAGATGCCTTTTTCAAGCACCCATTTGTTTATACAGCTCATCCAAAAGCATTCGACTCAAACAATAATACATTCAAATTCTTAGAGGCATCAATTTTTCTTAATCAGTGAAATGTACAGTGCTACATTCCAGTAAAATTAGAGAAAATGATCAAAACCGTGAATAATTGATTTTCATAATTTTGAACCATCAAAAGCGCTTACTCAAATTGAGTTGGCGACTTTGGTTACATTGCAATATCACAAAATGATAAATTTAATAATAATTTTGTTGCTCGGAAAGCCAAAGAAACCCCCAATTTATAACTCAAAAAAAAAAAAAAAACAGTACAAACCTGTGAAGCTGAAGGGAACTCAAGGCATGGCGAGACAGCTGCAGAAATTAATGGATTGACTGTGAAAGGTTCTGGAAAAGGTGGGAAGAGAGAGTGGGGCGGGCGGGGTTGAGAATGATTTGAAAGCGAAACGAGAAGGTAAGAGACACTTGGGGTTTGTTGAAGGAGTGATTGGCAGGATAGAAACTGGAGGTGACAAAAGAGCCATGGAAGTGGCAATCTACTTTTCAGATCCCTCTTTAGATGTGAGAAAAACATCAACAGCCATGTCATCCTGAGTTGAGAAAATATCCTGGAATATCTTAAACAGTATGTTCTTGGTGAGATCACTAGTTGTCCTGAGGCCTCTGCACAATTAACCCACAGAATATTAGAATAATCCTAGTATGAGTCAAAGGATCATAAAAACGATAAACATGAAGCAATTATATTTTTCATGCTAAAAATCTGAACATCATGGATCAAATCTATGAGAGACCCCAATCATGTCATCTATATATTTATAATACAATATGTTAGTTTGTTAGAAAATTAAGGACAGATATCTTGATGTTCCTTAAATCAAAAGGCATCTGATGGAAATATATGTTTATTTATAATCACTAAAATTCATATACTCAAAAACTTGTCACGGTTATATTGTTTCTCTTGCCCTTGATTAATTGAAATTTTTACTTCTTTAAATATTTCAACCATGATCATATTTCAAAAAATGTTTCATCCTTTTTTGGATAGGGAGTGATAGTCTAAAGTTTTGTTCCAAAATAATATATTTTTAAAAAAAATTATCAATCTAATTTGTTTTTGAAAAAAATACTTAAACTATTATGTCCTCATCAAAATCGTAATTAATGACTATAGTTTTAAATTTTTTTAAGTTAAAACCGTAGTTATTGACTATAGTTTTAAGCTTAAAGTTAAAACCGTAGTTACCAACTAGGTTTTAAGTATCGGTTCGAGCATTGTTTTTAATATATTAGATTTATATTATTTTTTTTTAAATGTATTATGGGATAAAACTCATAATCTATGTTCTTGAGATCTAAATTACATGTACCAACTAAAAGAATGATGAGATGGATTACGAAGCATAATAACAAAGAAAAAAGGCTCCATACAATCATCCTAAGGCATAATGAATGGGAAATTTTGTTCAATTTTTAATTGTATGCTTTTTTAAGTTTAATAAATACATTCAAGAGATAATGACCCTTTTTTCTAAGTCATCAATATATTTTCTTGAATTTATTTATTTCTCAACTAAAATAAAAGTAAGAATTTATTCTTGAGAGCGTTAATACTATGTATCATATAGACATCAAACATTATGTTAAAAAGACCTTCTTTCATAATTGTTTTAGCTTATGAAGTGATCCTTCTAACCTCATGTTAAAGAATTAGCGGACGAGGGATCCAAAGGGAGAAAATATGCAGAAACTGACATACATGGTTTTTCACTTAATATCAATTTTCGAGCTTAATGTCGACAAGACGACAGTTACTAAGTATTGTTGTTTATTTTTTAACATTGCAGCGAGTAAGGATGACAACGGACTCGACATTCGGAGCTATCGCCCGCCTCGCTTTTAATGAGACGGATTTGGTTTAATTGTAACTTAGGCCTTTACCAGGTTTGAGTTTATTTTCTCACTGGTGACGGTTCAGATAGGTTCGTGTATTGTTACTCCCATCCCGCCGAGCTATATTTTAAAAAATAATTTTTATTGTTTTATTTTATACTTAATATAAATAATAATAATAATAATTAGAATGTTTTTTAATAAATAATTTATAAAATATTAATTTTAATATAATAAATATAAAAAAGCAAATATAAAAAATCAAAATCGTAATCAAATGTAAACGGACGGGGTTTGGGAATTATCCCCGTCGCCCGCCCGCCCTAAATTTTTAAATGAGACAAGTTTGGGAATTGAAAAATAAACGAGCCCGGTCTCGACGGGGCCGCTTGTCCCAAAACCTTCCTATCACATCCCAAGAGCTGCTAGATTACAAGACTTTTATTTGTTAGGCAACGATGAAGTTTTTCTTTTTTAGTGGAAAATGAATTTTTCTGAATAAAAATAGCCAAATATTTTCACTTTTTCTATTAAGAACTTTTTTAAAAATTTTCAAAGAATAAAGCTTAAGAATTTTTTAAAAATTAAACAAATTTAATAACAAACCGACAGCTTTCAAGATTAAGTCAAAAAACAACACCACTCCGAAAGTGTAAGAAATAAATCCTTCATGGAAAGAAAGGTCCAAGGTTTACCTAAAGGTACATCGGCATTATGAAGGTTGGTGTAATTACAATTTTTCGGTTTAAGGTTGTTAAAGGCATGATATTCATATTAAACTCAAACCTTATAAGTGTGAGTACCATGGTCTTTAGACCCATTACTCAATGGACTCAAAGCCTGTTTGGCCAAAGGCCCACCTGACCCGTAATGTGAAGCGGTTCAAACACACTTACCATATTAAAACTGGGGGGCACTACTACAAAAGGATATTCTAATTTGAATGCTAATGATGTAAGTGTGATACATTTATAGACTAAAATTTCTTTCGATTTTAGTTTTTGTGTAATAAATGAGTACAGTTTCCTTCTCCGGCTATAACGTTTGTCAAAATGTGTACCTGTAATGAGAACATATATCTATAATGTTGTGGGTTTTATAAGTTCTTGAGATCATTTTAGATATTTTTCTTGAACCTTTTATTGACTTAGGATCTCCTTACAAGTTTTAATTGAATTATTATGTAAAATTTTCAATCAAGTATTTGGTCATGGGTTATATATATATATAACCCATGGACGTCATTTAGGAGTGTATGTCTTGGAATGGGGTAAATAGCAGGTAAATATTAAACAACATGACATTTATTAATAGTCAATAGGCTGCATAAAAATTTGTGTTTGAAAATTTGTCTTTGTTATTTTCCTTATTCTTGTGTTCCTACTGCTTTAGGTTGGTTCCAGGATCCTGCTTCACATGCCCACTTTATTTAGAATAGCTCTACCCCTTAATATATTACTAATCAGTTGCTTATTCCAAAAAAATGTTCCTTAAATGTTTCCTTATGCATATTTCATTTATGCTAAGACAAGTAATTGATTTGCAGTTCCAAGCTTTTGATTTCCACAGTACAACAAGAAATGAGCCTTTCTTGCAACTTTTTCATTGTCTTTATGTATATCCCTTGACTGTAAGTGTTAGTTTGAAAAGGAATTTGTTCATCCAAATGCAATGAGACTTCTTTCCACTCACAAGTCGAGATGCTTAGTTATGCGAGACGTGGCTTGTGCGCAGTAGTCTAATTGCTAAAATGAGTTACCGGGGTCTCGGCGTTGAGGCCTGCTGGCGACATAGCCCAGCTGATCTCGACTCTTAGGTTGCGCGACTCGGGTGCGCAGTAGCTCTAACTCATCAAAGTGAGCCACTGGGCTCGGCGCCGAGGCCTTGTCGCGAGATATACCGAAATGACCACTCTAGGTCGCTGCGGGCCTGTGCGTAGTCGAACTCGTCAAAGTGAGCTACTGGGCTCCAGGCGCTGAGGCCTAGTTGGCGATATAACTTGAGTTGATCTGACTCTTAGGTTGCATGACCTGTGCAGAGTAGTTGAACTCGTCAAAGTGAGCTAATGGCCCAGGCGCCGAGGCTCATTCGCGATAGCCCGAAATGATTCGACTCCAAGGTCAGGTGGCCTGTGGGCGCAGTAGCTCGGTAACTCACAGTGAGCTATCGGCCCGGCGCCGAGGCCTTGTTATCTCAAGAGCTCAGAACTGAACTGACTACACTTCGACTTTCAATTCTTGGAAAGATGCGAGTGCCTTTAATGCTGGTTCGTGGAGAATCGGAAACGATTTCACAAGTTCCCTAGTGCTTTTATCCTTCTTATAAATGGCGGCTTCATCGCTATGGAGTTTATGCTTCGGATATTCTGCTCCTTCTGGTGTGTAGCTGAAATCTGCGCGAAATGAAACGTCGAAGCTTGATCGTCTCTGTCGGGGATCCGCCTCCAAGATTCCCGGGGTTTAGCTCATTGACCTCCGCTGTGGGAGTTGTGTTTTTCCCTAGTCTCCCCTTTATGGGAGTCATGTTATTCCCTAGCTTCGCGCTAGGGAATGCGTCCGGAGAGGGCGGTACACTTCTTGTGCCGCTTTCTCTGTTTTCTATTCTTCTTTCTCTTCCTCTCTTTTTCTTCTCCTCTCCTTCTTTTTCATTCTCTCTTCCCTTCTTTCTTTCACATCTTATTCCTTCCTTTTCCTTTTCTTACGCACAAACCATTTCCATCCCTTTTTCTTCTTTCCTCTTTTCCACCTCTTCCTTTTCTTCTCCTTCCTCTTCTGCAGGCTTTTTTTTTCGAGGGAACTCGCTTGTACTGCGGTGCTTCCAATATAACTGATGACACTATCGATTGTAATTGAATGTAATTTTGACTGGAATAATGAGAGATTTTTCCTTTTTGGATCATGAATTTTCACGTTATGGTGTATTTAATTTTCCTGTGCATTCTATGGCTGTGTTGTTTGCAATGTTTAACTAAATCACCAACAAACGCTCCATTCGTCATCCGAAAGTGGATAATGCTTTATTTGAGATTACAAACCAAGGTCTACTGATAAAAACGCTTAAGATGCTCCGCATTCCATGCATGATGTAGAATTTTTCCCTCCTCTGTTTGGAGCTCGTAATTGCCTGGTTTGACGACTCGAGATATGATGTAGGGGTCTTCCCAGTTGGGGCCTAGTTTTCCATGTGCTGGATTCTTCCTTACTGGCAAGAGCTTCTTTAAGACTAAATCACCCGGCATGTAGCTCCTGGGTTTGACTTTTTGGTTGTAGTACCTTGCCGTCTTCCTTTGGTAGTCTTCAGTGCGCCTTAGGACCTGCTCTCGTTTTTCATCCAGGAGGTCCAAATTTAGGCGAAGAGCCTCGTCATTGTGTTCCACATTTGCCAATTCGATTCTTGGGGACTTTAACCCGACCTCGACAGGGGCTACAACTTCAATGCCAAATGCTAGGGCGAAGGGGGTTTCCTGGGTTGCTGACTTGCTTGTGGTCCTGTAGGCCCATAACACATCGGGGAGGTATTCTACCCATTTGCCTTTGAGATCTTCCAATTTGGCCTTCAATGCAGCCTTAAGGGTTATGATGGTGACTTCTGCCTGACCATTAGATTGCGGATGTGCTGGGGACGAGTAATAATTCTTAATTCCGAGCTTAACACAGAAATCCCTGAACTCGGCGTTGTCAAATTGCTTCCCATTGTCTCGATACTGTGGCCTTGGGATGCCAAATCTGCATATTATGGCTCGCCACACAAAGTTGCGTATCTTCTGTTATGTGATTATGGCCAAAGGTTCGGCCTCAGCCCACTTGGTGAAGTAATCCACTGCGACGATGATGAATTTACATTGGCCCTTCCCAATGGGCAGAGGTCCCAGTATGTCCAAACCCCATTGTTGGAAAGGTCGTGGGCTCAGGATCGATGTTAAGGGCTCGCATTGATGCGTGGAGATCTCGCTTGCTCCTGACAACCCGGCATCTCTTGACTAGGTCTGTCGTATCTCTAAGTATTGTGGGCTAGTAGTATCCCTGCCTTAAGACCTTCCCTACTAACGCCCGGGCTCCGATATGATTTCCGCATATACCTTCATGTACTTCCCTTAGCACATATTCAGTGTCTTTTCCCGTGATACACTTAAGGATGGGTGTGAAAAAACCCCGCTTGTAAAGGCTTCCCTATGGTTACATATTAGTGAATCCGTCGACCTCGTCCCACTTTAGCCGCTTCTTTTGTCAGTTTAGTAGACTTCCGTCTATTATGTAATCCCAAATGGGTTCCATCCAACTCGGCTCGGACACGACTTAGGCAACTTCCACGTCACAGAGATCTATAGAGGGCTCTGCCAGGTATTCGACAGGTGTCGACCTACTGAGGTCTTCCTGTGAAGCTGTCGCTAATTTTGCCAAGGCGTCGGCCCGGGAGTTCTCTGCTCTGGGGATATGTCTGACCTGTACCAACACGAACTTTTTCAGTAAATCCCGTACCTTTATGAGGTATAGGATCATTCTTCCGCTTTTCGCTTCGTAGGTATCTTCTATTTGTCTTACTACTAGCTGGGAGTCACTACAGACCTCAAGCTGGTCAATTTCTAGTGAATGGGCGAGGCTGAGGCCTACTATGACGGCCTCATACTCGGCCTCGTTATGGAGGCTTGGAATCCGAATCCGGAAATAGTACTCAATGTCTATTCCTTTCCGGGAGGTCAGATCATCTATCACTTCCTCGTATGTCAGCGCCTGCCTACGTAGTTTCCAAATGGGTAGGTCACAAGGCTTGAGTATTCTCGCAGCTCCACCGAGGTGAATTCCATGACGGTCGGCTAAGACCGCCCCTTTTATCGTGAGCTTTCTGGCCATATATGATGTCAAACTCATATATAAGCCGGGTTTGGCGAAACACTCTGCTTCATCGGATATTCGCTTGAACTTCTATGGTATGAGCCTGAGGCGGCGGGCTAAATTTTCCGAAAGCCATGTTACCAATGCCAAGATTAATTTCTCCATCCTTGGTACTCTTCCTCCTCCCTGGCCCTCTCAGAGCTCTGATTTAATAATAAATCAGTGTTGCACTCTGGCCTTGCTCTACCGAGGACAACGCCGGTCGAGAAGTCCGATACAACTAAGTATGAGTGAGGAGCTCCCTTCAATAGGACTTACTAGAATGGGGAGTTTCAACATGTTTTAATGTCGAGAATGCTTCTTCGCACTTTCACATTCCATTGAAAGGCCTTCTTCGTAATCCCAGTTAATGGCTGACATTTATCACTTGCCCTGGATACGAATCGGCTTAAAGCAGCAATCCTTCCTGTCAGACGCTGGACTTCCTTTATACCTGATGGCGATGGCATATCGAGAACAACCTTTATTTTGTCTCGACGGCCCCACCCCTTCTAAGTGGCTGACTATGAAACCCAAGGCAACTTTCCTACTGACACCAAGGCACACTTATCGGATTCAGCCATGTTGTACTTAGATCCGAACGCTCCTGACAGATGAGCCATGTGGAGCCTCAGCTGTGTGGATTTTACCAAAAAGATGTCATCTATGTACACTTCCATGGTCGTCTTATTCGCTCCGAACATCCTGCTCACCACCCTCATAGGTAGTTCCCGCGTTTTTCGAGCCCAAACGACATCACATGATAACAATAAAGTTCCCCGCGCCATGACGAATCCAGGTCTTTTCTCGCCGTCTGGGGTCCATGCCACCGATCCGTCAGAATTATAGAAGGCCCATAAACTCGGGAGGAGTTCATGGTCGATAATGGCATCTACGATGAGAGGTCGATCCGCGTAAAGGAAACCGCCCTTCGCACGCCTCATGACGCTGAAGCTGGGATTTAGCCCATTTGTCTTTGCTTTTCGACAAGCACCCACGTCGCCAACCATTCAAGATATTCTACCTCTTTGATTGCTCCCGCTTGGAGGAGTTTGCCGACCTCCTCGTTGATCGATTTTTGTCTTTCTGGTGCGAAGTTCCTCCTCTTTACTTCAGATTGGCTTCATGATGGGCCAATGCTCAAATTTTACGAGTGATTACCTGGTAGGGTCAATTTCTCCCATGTCCGTCTCCATGAAGATGCTCCTTTCTTGCCTCTGGTCTCCTCAAAACTGGCAGAGAGGTTTTTTGAGGTCCTTCCATAGCTGGAGCCGATATAGGCGAGATGTCTGTGGCTATCACTTATCCACGATCATACCCCAGTTTCTAGTTCTTCCGAGGGCTCGTGTCGGGTGAGCACCTGCTTTTCATAGTGATGCCCAGGCTCTTTGCCCAAGTATATGTCGTCGACCGCCGTCTACGGATGCCGAGTAGCACTCCCGCCACTGCCACTTCCTCTAACCATTCCTACTCATGCATTTGTGAGGGAAACTTGATCATCATGTGGTATGCGAGGGGATGGCTTTTATCAGATTGAGAGGGTCTCGCTTAATAACATATTATTATAAGTGGCGTTGCCACACGAGGAATCTACCGGCGCTATCAGCTCGGCAAGGGGGACTTCCAAGGTGGAGGCAGTTGCACGAGCCCAAAGGTAATACTCTTCTCCTCTGAGAACCCCCGCAACGTGTTAATCTGCCCTGGGGCTTTCTCCTCCGATGCCCATCTTACCCAAAGCCGACGCTAAGATGATGTCATCAACTCCCGTTTGTCAACCAGATCTCATGAACCGCTTTGTCGGGCCACAACCCGCGCGAACTACCAAGGTTATGGGGTGCTGGGCATTCCCTCCAGATCCGAGTCGTGAATGTGATGGACGTGCTCAGAGCCCGAGGTCGCTTGACACCGCTGTATTTCTCTCGATCACTGACTGATGCCGCTTCGGGATGGGCCTTCCGGAAATGGCGGATTCCTCCTCCGCGCAATCCTCCCGAGATCACATGGATTTCCCCCTGCAGGCCGCAGGCCGAGCTGTCGCCCCGAGGCGCGGGTGGTCGGCTCAGGCCGGCTCGGCTTGACGATAGATCGATTGTGTGGGCCAGAAGCGCCTGAGGAACAACGTCAGATAAGGGCTCTATTTCGGTTGTATGCGGGGCCATCCGTGGCAGGCTCGTAAATTTTGCGGAACTCGCAGACTTCAGGTTGGTTCTCAGTGGCGAGGTCTCCACTTCACTGAAGCCGCTACCTCGTGAACCGCTTCGCTTTCGCATTTCGCAGATCTGCTTGCTGCTATACCGAGGCCGCATGGGGTTAACCGAGGGTGGTAACGCTGTCGCTCTCAAGCAACAGGGCCTAACACTCTGCCTTCGGTGTTTTCTCGTGCCTTTCGGCAGGACCGCTTTCCATCCTTCTGGGAGACCTCTCCCGATCGCTATTTTTGTGGTTCGTCTCTGCTGTTGTCTGGTCCCGCTTTATGGGTCAAGCAGCCTTCTCGGGATATGAGGGTTTCGCCAGCACATACTTCTCTCCGCTTTAGCGAGCACCCCGCCATGCTTCGTCGAGGGTTTTTCGAGATGGAACATCAAGTCTTTCAACTCCGCACTCCTAATCCAACGGTGAATGCTGGATTACAACTTCCCGCCGCATATCTACCTTCAGAGACCCTGGACAACCTCTGACATAGGACCTGTGTTTTCTTATGAAGCCATTTGATGGTTAGCGATGATAACCGCTTTCAGATGTTCTCGCCCAATGATGCGACGCCCAAACTCCGGTCCGTTGACTACCCGTCAACTCCAGGACATATGGAAGCCTGGCACTGACGCCACTTTAGAGGCAACTCCAAGAGTCTCCTCAGACGGGGAGCCTACCCAAATACAAAACCCGCATATCCTATCCTAAACAAAGGTAATATGAATCAACCACATGAGTAATACTCGCCACTGGGCCCATAAACAATACTCAATATGCATACGCCCATGAATCCAACTATATATCCACGCTGGGCAAGAGTTACAACATTTTCACTTTAAACACATATATTTAGAAACTTCAAGAGTTCCACACATGTAAACTACAAAAGCCACATTCCCACTTTCTCTGCACTGCTCTAGTACGAGCCGTCCCGCATGCCCCGCACTGTGAAAAGGTCCCACGACCGGTGAGCTAAAACTCTAGGAGAATCGCCCCTATGGGCTACTTCACCACCTAAGTGCTGTACAATGTTCCACAAACACACATCCGGCGAATCGCATGATCCTACCAGAAATGTCTACGACCAACTCGCATCCCAGTCCTCACGAATTTCCTCACACTGCTTGCCTCAGGAGTGAGAATATTAGCGTTCTCATTGTGACTACCCTCCCATGTTATGAACAGGACCATCTCATGTTATATTTATGAACTACCCCGATGTATATCAACTAAGCTGCCTCCGACGCACGATAATGTGATGTGGACTACCGATGTATATCAATCGGGGCCGTCTGATGATTGATATTTTTGGGCAGACAACCCTCAGATAATTCATATACATTCTAGGACAACCCTCCAACCATTTTCTCAGACTCATCTCATGCACTAACTCCTATAGTCCTAGATGTTCCAAAGGTATATAGAATGCATTTATGTCAATTCCAATACATTTAATTCACATTAAATATATAAACATGCATATATTTACATAAAACATTCACTCCACACAATCATGTTACAAATTCCACATTTCCCTATCGTACCTACTAGCTCTCTCGGGGCTAATGATCACGAGCAATTTAACTTCTAAAATCACTGACCAAACACACATTCACAAAATATAATTTTAGAACTGCTTTCGGAATAGTGAAACCTCTGCATTATTCCCGGCAATCATAACTCAATCCGCTCACTTAGTGAACCCAGACAATCCACGCTATTCCCTTGCCTAAATCTATTACCAAACAAACATCTACAGATAAATTACTAATAAACTCCGCACCTAAACAGCTCGTACTAATACCCATCGTCCACGTTCTTCTGCACTGTGGGATTTAATTCCTGGCCTCTCGGCAAGTATGAGACTGATCACTTTTACTCTCACCTTTACCATTCGACCCAAACATGGACAAACACTTAAATGAATAAAAACTCAAGTAGGAGAAAATCCTCACTTGAGTTTGTCAAAAACTCACAAATCCTATAGAAAGCCCACAAGAGAGCTCGCTCCGCATAGAACGTTTTTTCTTTTCTCACCCGAAGACTCGACGCTCCATCTCCGATATTCTAGAGAAACACCCTCTCTCTAAAAGCTCAAAACGGAGGCTACCCGGGATTCCAAAACGAACCCCACGCTTTGGCCCAATGAAGGAGAAGAAGAACTATTCTCTATCTCTGTCCTTTAGACTTAAATCAAATTTAAAATGACCATTATGTCCTTCTATTCCCAAGATTTGATATCTCAAGACTATCTCCTCACCATTTTCGCTATTTCTTCATCTTATACCTAGACTTATGATACATGAAGATTATGAGAGATGCTGACTGTCATGATTTAAAACATTTTACTAAGACTAAACGCTATGCCCCAAAAATGTGCCATCTGATCACTTCGAATATTACGAAATTTCATTATTATTATATTTCGTGAGACTATTCAACTATGAAATCCGTCTGCCTCATCCGAGATTTAGAGAATTAATTCGCTGTATTTTTAACCGAATTACAATTTTCAGAATCTAAATTACTTATTTTGTTCTATTCCAGAATTGAAATTTCTGCTCCTACATTCTCCCTCCTTAAAAGGAATTTCATCCCTTTTAATTCAGACAATCACAATCACTCACATGCATAAGCATCGCGCACTCTATCATGCATGTAAACAAATATTTAAATTTTAAACGACTAAATTACGACTTTATCCAGAACAAGAAGTGGATAGGTGGCTCCACCGTGTCCTCGCTCCCACGTTGACTCCTCCACCTTACGTTGCCGCCATAGCACTTTACTAGCCTCGCCAGGCTCCCGAGTCGCAAACCCGATCACGGCCATCAACAAATGGCACACTGGTCCTCTCGAAGGTCCACCAGGTCAACCTCAATCTGTCCCCAATCCACCACGACGAGCGGATCTCGGAGCGATACCTTGAGCGGCGGAGACGTGAATACCCGTCACCGACATGCCGGGTTAACGCGAACCGACACGTTAACCTGCCTACCTCTCGAGTATCTCGAAGCCCACCGAACCCCATGATGAATTTCTTCCTCCCACGGTTTTCTACAACTGACTAATTTCTCTCTGTGCATAACCTTCAAGAAGACATGATCCCCAACCTAACTCTAAGGGTCGACGCCAGACATACACATAGCTCTTCACGGCTCGAGCCGTGAGAAGACGCTGTCGCATCAAGCTCACCTTCCCTGAGGTGTCCTGAACTGCACGACCAGTGGATGCAGCCTCCCACCCTGGGCTCAACATAACGATGACCGTGAGCGCCTCCCATGATGCTGCCTCATACGGTGCCATATATGTATACTCGCCTGATAACTGTTGTTGTAGGCGAATCACCCAAGTGGCAAATGTTCTCTACCCTATGACCTGTGACACATGCTCACAAGGCCCCCTAACAACACATGTATATAATCCGCACAACGATAACCCTATTAATAACCCTTACTGTGTGTAAACGCTGACCTTCCTGCAAGGTCATCGCGACAAACCAATGACCATCAATCCTAGTCCATACAAGTGAATGACATCCCTAGATCAGCTCCTTTTGCCATTTAACAACACCCAATGTAATTGGGTATAGATCCAAATCTTTGAGTCACTCCCGACTTCTATCACTCAACCCCAAGTCTACGGATAACTTGACTCAGGTGTTTTCATCTCGATCACATAACTATTCTACTTTACACTTCTGTCCCATACTTCTGATTCAACCATGAGTCTTCATCGACGAGTCCCAAAGACAACCCAACACACTCACCAAGAGGGCAGGAAATAATTGTTACAAAGGCACCCACACTCGACCCGACGATGTCACCGCGGCACATGAAACCAGCAATGATGCTACAGGACAAATCTAATCCCGGGCTCCACCATGAGCGTAATCCTGAGACCTCTCATTCATAATCCCATCCATTATTTAACTCTCACCTCACATCCCAGTGAAGAAACATTTATTCATGGTTTCTCAAAAGTCTAACCTTCTAAGCCCAACTAAGTCCGTGCCTACTATGACAACCCTATTTAAGGTCCCACTGAATTATGAACCCATGGCCAGCCAACTTCATCCATGTCAACCCCGACATCAATGAATTAATAGGTCTACCAATTCAAGGTCCACCACGCCCAAACGCGGTGAACCTCCTATCCCGGTCTCCTCTTAATTTCCACTCCACATCTCTGGGGCCTGGTTTATTGCGGTTTCTTCGCCGAGATGTCAGATAGCACCCAAAATCGAAATTAGTTTCCTTTCTAACTCATTAGGTGGGAGGAAATTGAACTGATGTTCTCATGTCCTACTAGCTTAACTCCGGGAATGCATTGTCCCAAAGTCTTAAGATCCCTGTCTCTAGGGAAATCCCGTCACTCATGCTCAATCCTCGCCCTAGTCTCAAACTGTGAAGCAAAGTCTTCCTCGCCTCTTCTAACTCAGAGAGTTTCACCTCCTTCAGCACCACACCCAGATCCCGAAAGTGTTCCAAGTATCTCAATCCTCTCTCTATGGTCGTGGCCATTCAAATCCGCGGAGCCCAGTATCCCGAGGTGAAATCCTATGATCCTCGTCCGAATGGACAACACCTCAGCCGCATCCTCGTACCTTCAGACACCCAACCAATCCAAGAACGATAAGATCTCGGCGATTTAAGATCTGTTTCCTCCCAATCACATATCATCATTTCAACCTTCTAGGTCGACCGACACTCCCGTTTCAACAACTGATTGTCCCAAAAATCTACCCTCGCGAAGCTTTAAAACCTTCACTTACCGAACCCACGATGCCTGATGGCCCCCAATGAATACCAGAAACAACTCACATACCTATGCTCCCATTTTCACTGGGAGTAGATCAAGATGTCATCCATAAAGACTACGACAAACTGATCTAAATAGGGTTGGAATATCCTATGCATGAGATCCTATGAAATGTTGCCGCGCATTCGTCAACCGGGTATCATTGTAAAACCATATGTGCCCATAACGCCGCCCTAAATCACCGCCTTAGGGATATCCGTATCCTTAACCCTCACCATGGTAACTAGTGCGGTTGTTCATTCGAGAGACTCGCCGCCTCTCAACCATCAGCAAATCGTCAATCTCTGTGAATGTGTACCATTCTCGATCGAACCTTATTCAATCGCCGCAGTCAATGCAATGGCTGGTCTTTACCTTTTCGCAACAGACCGAGCGCCTCGGTGAAGTGCTCACTAACAAAACCTTCTTATCTGCAGAGCTCATGTGGTTTTCATGAGTTCATGCAACTCCACCTATGCGATCCTGCGAGTCAAAGAGACGGTGAAGTACCGTAGTGTAACTCGACACCGGGCTCACGCCTTCCGCGGAGGTGGATCCCTAAGAGGCTCATCCGGAAAACATCCACATACTCAAGACACTACTCGAGGTGCATCTAGTCCTGCCTCTCGTCCTTCTGTGCAAGGCTCACTAGCCAACCCTTCTAACTGCCCCCCGAGCACTGACTTTATACTATCCTGGCAAAACATCGCGTTTTGGTCTCTCGAATACCACACGAGTACCGGGTCTCGTGGTAGCGTAACCTCATGCCCAAAATCCATAACCCACCCCGTGAGCCAGCATCAATCCATCCTCGTGGATGACATCGAACTCGACATCTCCATGATCCTCGTGTCCACCTGAAAGCGAGGGATCCCAGATCTCAACCGCAACCCGACATATCGCACCTATTCCTCGCCCTAATCCCTGTGGGAGAACTCAAAGAACAACGGCTCTGTATGTCTCTAGAGGGCTCAGCCCATTTCAAACACATTCAAATTTCACTCTATAGCCTGGGAACACACTTGAAGCCCTGAACTCCCAGTAGTCAAAAGGAATCCCAAGAAATCTTCAACATCTTCTCAATCCGTATGAACTAATGGTCTAATACCATCTGATCTCCTCCCTTGTGAATGCTCTGAGGATGTCAAGGGGCCCTAAACTTCTTGGTAGAGGTTGGCCATGACCTCTCTGACCACTAAGCATAGCTTAGCTCAGGCGATGAAGAAATTGGCCAGACACGCCTGCGTGCCAACAAAGGCTTGCTTATCAAATACCGGTGGTGCCCGACCATAGATCTCCTGGGATTGTCCTTTCATCGTCCCTGGAGATTTGACTGAGCCATCTCATTTATTTCCAATGGCAATAGAAATTATTTGATTTTATTTCCTGGGCCTAACTAGCAATGCACATGCCAATTACAATGACTTAACAACCATGAACCGACCACTGATTTCCTATGTGGCGCCAAATTCAATCCCACTTCAGCTTATTTGGTTTTGAATAAAATCTAAGCTTTTTCATTCATTTTTAATATCCAAATCCCTGGTTATCATAGTTCCAACCCAATATTCACTTTTTTCCTCATACGATTACACCATGCATATAATTTCCTACGCAATCATGCTAAATCACACTCAATGGTAGTTAATACAATACAAAGATTCTAAGGCATAAGCACAGCCCCCTGACATTTAATTTCTATCTGTCACATTTACAAATCACAGATACATTGTCCTTGCATTTCATACAAGTAATGCAAGACAATTAATTATACATTTAAAGATTTTTGATTAAAAATTTCATTTTGAAAATTTCATTTTTTTTTTTTTTTCAAAACTTTGTCTCTATTTTATTAAATTTTATTTTATTTGATTTTTTCAAAAAAAAAAATTGAATTATTTCATTCGCGCTTGACCGATCAACTGGCATTAAATTACTGACATCGCTCACTATCGTTTCACTGACATCAGAGGTCACATTACAAAATCAGACAGAACACAATTTACCTAACATTTTACTATGATGGTAAGACACTTTCCTAAATTTCTTCCTCGGTAATACAATATGCACTTTGGTGAGGAGTCGTAATACAATTTCCTTTCTAAATTCTTCAAGTCACAATACACAAGGCATATTGTAATACAATCTCAGTTATCGCACAATTTATCAAAGAATATAATTCCAGTTATGTTGCAATACACTTAGCCACTGCACTTCTCAGTAATACACTTGAAACTACAACCTAAGGTTGTAATGATAATTTCCAAATTTGCAATACAATTTTCCTCCCTATGCTACAATACAATCTAACACTTCGTAATATTAATCGAGCCCTCTCTTCATAATACAAAAAATTGCATTGCAATTATCTTTCACTACAATTTTTCCAGTACTCTTTTAGTAATACAATCGTAAGGCCAGAATAATAAATTAATAATACACTGTAAGAAATAAACCGTTTTCTCGTACTGAGCGTAAATTTTTTTTTCTTTAAATCGCCGAAAATCACCCAAAAATACATATATACATTTTTTCACACATGCTATCGAAAATACCAAAAACATAAGGTGATATATTTTTTTTTTTCTATTTATTTAAAAGCAATAGAGACACAAAATACTTTTTCCATTTTTTTTTTTCCAACATGACAATAAAGAATTTCTAAAATTTATTTTTTTTCATTTTTTTTTTTTTCGCTTTTTACAATTATATAAAACCTTAGAAAATTATTTATCACTTACAACCAAATAAATTTATAAAATTTATTCTCTTTGCTTTAAAATTTCTTCTATTTTTCCAACAACCCAAATAAATTTAGTAAAATTTATTTTTATTTATTCTTTCTTCGCTTACGTCGAAAACCCTGGTGGTAAAATTTTAGTTCTTTCATCTCTGAAACCAAATAATTTTTATGAAATTTATATTTTCATTTCTCTTGATGAAACTAATAAATTTATATAAAATTCTATTTCTTTTATTATATGCTTCCATTTACTCACCAACTCTGTATGTTTTTCTATAAAAGAATCACTACACACAAACATTTCACAACTCATAACATGGTATACACACCATTCATCAAACATTCAAACAACATTTCATCAAATCACACAAAAACAGATATTTCAAACAGACATAAATGAAGATTCAGAAGTTGGAGTTCCCGTGGATTTCCTAGGTAAATTCATACCTAAACTCAAACTAACTAATAATTTAGTGGCGATGTTTTACACGACTATGGCCTAAGCCCAAATCCTCCATCTGAGTTTCCATACCTATATCTACATCAAACCACCTAGCGGCGATGGATACCCAACCCTCCGAGCCCTAGACCCGTATACCTAAACTCGATACTGTCGTGGAAGGTCGGTATCGTAGACCAAACTTATAACTACACTCACCAAGCCCTACTGCAATCAAGCATCTTACCGATACCAACGTGACGCCCAAATCTCGGGTCCGCGACTACCCGTCAACTCACGGACACAAGTGGAAGCTCAAGTTACCTGACTCACTTTTAGGTGCAACAGGCGCAGTCTCCTTTCAGACGAGCCTCTACCCAAATACAAACCTCGTATATCCCGTCCTGTACAAAGGCAATATAATCCAATCACATGGAGTAATACTACCACTGGGCCCATAAACAATACTTCAATATGCATAACAAATGCATGAATCCAACTATATATCCCATAAAGCCATAAAGAGTTACAAACATTTTCAATTTTTAAACAAATACATATATTAAACTTCTTAAAGAGTTCTGAATACATGTAAAACTAATAAAAGCCACATTCTCATTTTCTTTCTAAAACTCAAATTCCCAAGATTTAGCCGCCTCTCAGATGCTGCTCCCTATAATTAAAAAGGGGGTCCCACGACTAAAAGAGCTTAAACTTCAAGAGGGAGAATCGCCTAAGTGGGCTACCACCACCCAAGGATGTGCACAACAACTATCAGTAAACACATTCAAGTAATCAGATGATCCTACTTGAATGTCTGCACGACTCAACTTAGGATCCCGAAGTCTCACTGACTTCCTTCACTCGCTTAAGCCTTGTATGAGAATATCATCATTATACCCTATTGGTGGACTAATCATGTTATAAATTGGGACCATCTCCGATGTTATATTTATGACTACAAGTCGCTTGTTAAGGGTTTCATAAACAATCAATGTCTCAATATCGACATTGCATAGTGACTACTCCGATGGATGATTGGACCTTGGGTTGCCTCCACTTACTGACATTTCTAGCTCTTAGACAACCTCGCATAATTCACATTTAGATAAACCCTCCCAACCATTTTCTAGACTCAGTCTCATGCACTAACTCCATAGTCTAGGATGTCTCCCACAGTACATAATATATGTCAATTCCAATACAGTTTAATTCACATGTAAATATAAACATGCATATATTTACAAATATTCATCACACAATCATGTCAGCGTAAATCTACATTTCCCTATCAAAAATCAGCTCCCTGGGGCTAATGATCATACACTTATAATTTAATTTAAATCACTGATCAAACATTATTTTCACAAAAATATAATTTTTGAATTGTCGTTTAATATAGAAACTCTGCCATTTCTATTCTCGGGGGTACCTGATAAGACTCCTAACTGGGCTCTACTTTTGAGTGAACCCATGTCCACGGTCATTCCCTACCAATGCATACCAACAAACATCTAATACACAAATTACACAATCGCACCAAACAAGCTCGCACACACATCGCCTGCTTCCACCTCCTTTCTTCTCTTCAAAATCAGATCAATTCTGGCCCCAAGGCTTGGGATCGATCAGACGGCCCTCACCACCCGCCTCATTCGACTCAAACACGACAAAACACTTAAAAATGAGAAGAAAACTGGAAGTAGGGGAGAAATCCTACCTCTTGGAGTTTATCAAAACTCATTAAACCCGAGTCCACAAAGGCACCGCCTCAGTCAGAGGAACGCTTTTTTTTCTACCTAAGACGTAATTATGATTCTCTGATATTCTAGAGAGAAGCAATCTCTTCTCTCTGCAAGCTCTCAAAATGGAGGCGCTAATGATCTCCAAATGAACCCCCAATGCTTTTCTACTTCTAAATTGTAATTTATAAGAAGAACTATTCCCTATCTCATTCTCTTAAAATAATTTAAATCAAATTTAAAAAAATGAATTATTATGTCCTTATATTCCCCAGATTTGGATATTTTGACTTATTCGCTGGCCCATTTACATATTTCTCTACTGGTACGACTTATGATACATGAGTACTGTTATATGTGACTTTCGTCAAGATCGAAAAATCGTTTACGCACCCTAAACGATGCCCTAAAACGCGTCGGTTCGACTGTCCCTTAATATCATAAATTTTACGCAAGGTTAGCTAGATTTTCGTGAGACGTCATTATCCGAGATCTAGAGAATTAATTACTGATTTAACTGAATTACGATTTTCGTTTCTGGTCTCCGCAAATTGAAATTTCTTGCCCATAAATGAAGGGAGACTAACCAATGGACAGCTCTCTCCAATGAGGAAATTTAATGGTAAAGGGAGTCTCCACAACCAAGCCAAGGTCGAGCCTTTAACAATGTGATAGCGAAGTTCAGATCGCACGTATTCCATACCCATGCAACTCTATTTGGTTTTTCGTATGTTGATAATTAACGGATCGTACTCTCGTAACGTTTCCACCAGGACATCTTGAATTTTGCTGGAAGCGGGGAAGGAAAGCACCTGGCCGTGGCAAGGATCGCTCCGCTGCACCAAAGTGTCCACAAGGTCAGAGCGCCCTCTCACCACCTCCTTCACACTATTGTTTCTCATTGGAGGCCTCGAACTCTCCTGTCCATGATTGCCTCCTATTCTCGTCGAGGGTGATCGAGTTCTTCGTTCCCGACATGTCCTTAAGTGTTGCTTTTGCTTTCCCTCCTCCCCATAATAATCATCAGGGTCCATGCCCCGCTCGATCGGACTTTGCCTCTCGTTTCAAGACTCCTGGGAATGTCGATTAGGTTGGGTTTTCGCATGGGGAAAGCCGGACCTTCTGAAGATCGTGGCTCGGGGTTGCATCTACCCGGCGATTTGCTCTAACTCTCCCAATAGCGCTATCGTGAGGCGAGCGCCCACCTCGCCTCGGTTGCTTACATCGCTTAACACTCCGGGCAGGAGGCCCCGTCGGTTCGCCGCCGACATCCCCGCAGACCTCGTGATCGGGCGCGCTTCGCCAGGCGTTCAGGCAAAGTTGATACCATCGGCGACCGAGATCGGCCCACTTAAAGGAACTCGCTACCACAAACGACGCCAACCGATGATGCCTTTTCAACCGACGGTCGAGCCGTGCCGTTGTCGGGCCGACCTGAATGTTGTTATTGGTCTGTAGGGCACCGGCGTTGCTCCTCCTCTGCAAAAACAAGAAAGGCTAGGCCGGCGGTCGCCCATAGCCGCTTCCGACACGGGCGCCATTTCTTTCGAGAGACAAGATAGACTAATACCACTAACGGTTGCATATGTTCTTCCATGCGACTCAAATCAGCGGTGTGGTTCGTAGATGATGAAAGTGTTGATATTATCTCCTTAATTAGAGTAGTTAGATTCTTTCCACAAAATTTTTGCATATTTCGCCTTAACGGATCTTCGCTAAGAGATATTGAAGGAGAATATGGTAATTATCCTCCTTCCTTATCAGAAGATCCGCTTGATTTACGTGATAATACTTATCTCAAATTATTTTACTTTTCCTTGACGAGATTTGCATTTGAGATTTGGAAGTTAGATTCATAGATAAGAAGTTATAGATTATTCATTTCTTTCTTATCGACGCAAATTCAATCTCGACTCACAGGATATTGAAGCCTTCGTATTATCCAAGACCACAGCCTCAAATTTAATTGCATCTTCGCTTTAAGCTTGACGCAAAGGACCCGGATATTAGTATCGTGGTAAAAACTTTGATTTTTGTTTAATAACTTGATAGAACTCAAAACAGCAATGACATATTTTCATTGCACAAATTAACGAAATAATAGTAAGAGATATTGCTGATGACAACTTTCTTGTTCTTTAATTCCACTAATATTTAATGAGTTAAAGACTAATCCATTGAGAGTTCATTCGTTAATTCTACAATTATCAAACGAATACCATCCGAATCAATAAATATATTAAATTATTACCTAATTGAATTATAGTATTAAAATCTGTCTAAAGAAGAACAAAGATCCAATCTATACAAAATAATATTATATTATAATATAATATTAATATTATAACTTTGACAACAATCATTAATAGCGATTAAAATATATTAGGAATATTATAAGCATATTAAACAATCATTCGGTTACCAAATTGTATTATGATTTTGATTTCATAAAGAAATAGGTCTTAGTACACTGTTATCATCAAGTCAAGCCAAAAATAAATATCAAGGAATTGTTTTTCTACTTCTTTGATCAAATCGGTCATGAAAATATTTTTTTTATATTAAAAATTTTTCTATAGTTTTGAGCACGTGAATAAACTCGAACAAATTCAAAAATACAAAAAATAAAATTAATAGCTTCAATGCCAATTAAAGTGACTTTGATAATTAATTGTTATTAAATTGTTTTATAAAATTAAGAATATTTATTGATCTAAAAAATAATTGATCAATAATTAAATAACTCAATAAATATATTGTAAAATAATAATTTTTATTGGAATAAAATAAACATATTAATTTTTTTAATAAGTATAAAACATACTTAGCATGGACCCGAATTATTAATACTATCGTGGTTTAAAATATCTAATATATCGCCTATATACTTTATACTTTAGCGCGGGCTACGAGCAGTAATCGATAATTCGAGGAAAAATCGAAAAACAATCGCATTATCGGCAATATATCGGTATTCAATCGGTTATTATCAATGAAGTTTCACAGAGATACACACGCAAGCCCATGATTTTTGACGAAATTTTCATTGATATATCAACCGTATGCTATCGACTCGGGCCCAAGGTGGAATTGTCGGATCGATCTAACAATCAGATTTGATATCTCACATACGATCCAGTCTGCCTGTATTTCACCATGCTTTCAGAACATTTTCAATCATACTTGACTAATCAAATGGCCAAATTTGAAATATTATGCTTTGATCTTATATGACCCATATTTCCACACCTAATTTTAATTGTTATTCGAATTTGAAATAATTTTGATCCAATCCGTCATATTTGAAACTCGACTTAATCCAACTATACAGACAATATCAAAGGTTTAAAGAAGATCTGCAATCTGGCCATATTTTCTTCACCAAATTAAATCCAAACAGCTAGAATTAAATTACAATATATTTCTGGTCATCCATCGATTCTTTTACCACAAAAATCTATATAAATAACTCTAAAATCATTCCATTTTATCACAAATTCTTTCTACTCATATCCAATCTTCATTTCATAAAAAAATTTTTTGTGATATATCTTAAAAAAAGGTGGGAATTTTCTTGTGTTTATGTTTCCCAAGTCTCCAAATTCTCAAGAAGGCTAATTAAGATATGTATTTATGTTAATTTACTTTAAATTATTATTATTGTATTTATGCTCTTGTGTACTTATTAGTTTTATATTTATGTTTTGTTTGTATGTTAACTATATATTAGTATTTTATTTTATAATTTCATATTGTATTATAAACTTAACAATATAATTTTATATTAGTTTACAAGGTAATGTCACATATAGTATATTGGTTAAATAATACTATAGTTTTATATAGTATAATAAATTTAATAGTAATGTCTTCTAAAGAACTGTAGTTCTGCAGTTTTAAGGCTCTCAAGTTCCAAATTTCAAGAATGCCAATTAAGATATGTATTTATGTTAATTTTACTTTTAAATTGTCATTATTGTATTTATAAGCTTGTGTACTTAATAGTTTTAGATATGTTTTGTTTGTATGTTAACTATATATTAGTTTTATTTCCTTATAATTTCATATTAGGATTATAAATTTAACAATATAATTTTATAATAGTTTAAGGTAAATGTCATATAGTATATTATTAACAATACCATAGTTTTATATAGTATAACAAATTTAATAGTAATGTCTTCTTTAAAATAACTATATATTAGTTTTATTTGTAATTTATATTATATTATAAATTTAATAAATATAATTTTATATTAATTTACAATGTCATATATAGTGTGTATTATTAAATAATACTATAGTTTATATAGTATAATAAATTTAATAGTAATGTCTTTTAAATAACTATATATTAGTTTTATTTTATAATTTCATATTAGATTATAAATTTAACAATATAATTTATATTAGTTTATGTAATATCATATATAGTATATTATTAAATAATACTATAGTTTTTTATAATATAATAAATTTAATAGTAATTTTTTAAAATAATCTATATATTAGTTTTATTTCTTATAATTTCATATTAGATTATAAATTTAACAATATAATTTTATATAGTTTAAAGTAATATCATATATGGTATATTATTAACAATACTATAGTTTATACAGTATAACAAATTTAATAGTGATGCCTTCTTAAATAACTATATATTAGTTTTATTTTATAATTTCCTATTATATTATAAATTTAATAAATAGGAAATATATCATAGTTTATAATATTATAGAATTTATTAAATAGTATTATAATAGATTATATGTTTAATATAAAGTGATATCTCTCTTTAAAAAATAACTATATATTGTTTAATTTTGATAGTTTATAAGATATTTCTATATACAAAAACTAATTAGTTAATTTAGTAATACATATTAACATCTAATTTTTCATATTAGTTAATATTTTCCGAAATGAAATTATATATTAGTTAATATAATATATATATTATAAATTTATAGTTTTATACAAAGCTTTCATATTTTAGATTAGTTTAATTTAATAATAAATATATTAATAAATTAATTAACCTTTCATGTTAGTTAATATTTTAAATTATGTTATGATATGGAAGTTGATTTGATGGTGTGGCTGCATGATATAAATATTAGGTTTATATGAAAATAAATTCATTTTGAATTGTATAATAATGTAGTTTATATAATTGTTCGAATCTCCATGAGGGACTGATATACAATATCGAGGCCGAGATCCGTAAAGATTTAAATATCAGACATATGCTGAGTGGAATGTAGACAGACAATACGCACTCACATTTACTCACGATAATGAGCCATGATCACTCACTTTAAATTCTTCACACCTATCATATCTGATCCCCAATTTAATACAAAAAGTGCCCAAATGTGCTCTCCATGAAACGAAAATGGAGTAACTTTGCATTTAAAAATAAAGAAAAAGCAAAGAAAGCAAAGATATAGAAGAACCGCACTAAAACTACGCAGGGGCACAAAGTGAGGGATTTAGTAGACATCTCACAGTGATGATGAGGATGAGGAGGAAGAAGATGAGGATGTATATATGTATCCGAGTGACATGACCCTTGATGAGAGAGCTAAATTTCAAGCAGCATGTCGTGCATCAAAAGCTATTGAATGGAATGACAACAAGAAGAAGAATTTACGAGAGGCAAAAGAAAAATGAGTAAATCTTAACGAACAGTTTTTTATAAAATAAACGAATTCACTTCTATTTCTAATATTGAGATACTACAAACATAGAGCTCTTCATAACGTGAACTGATTAATCACAAGGTGCATGGAAAGATCTCAAAGTGGAGACAACATCGACGCACCACCTCTCGCTTCCATCATTATACAATTCTTCATAAATAAGACAAAAGAACATTAAAAATATTTTTCAAAGGTGGTGCACCAAAGAAATGAAGGGCTGGATTAATCAATAATTCTTCATATATGAGAGTGTTGCACACATGAAAGTTGCACTCCTCACCACTTCAAGAAACATAGATTATTTGTGTACAACAAGTTTGGTATGTGATAGAACGCTTTCGCCTCTCAATAAAATTGTTATCTTATATTATAATTGGGAAAACCAGATAACACTCATGAATTATACTGTAGGCATGAACAGAGCCAATTGATTTTCTATATATGAAATAAAAAACAAATACTTGGATATGGAGTATAAACATGGAAGATTATGTGAACATCCAAAGGGAGAAATGGAATACTTATGGCACAATTATGTGTAATGGATGGACCAACCCCACGAAATTGGAGCATCACACTCTCATGGTTATTTGAAAGGAAGCACAATATTCCTCAAGTTTGTTGATGATCCGATAAGATAAAAGACAATAATACATTTATGGTTTGTCATGGACGTGGATCAAGTGAAGTTGGTGAAACAAATGTCAGTAAATTGTTACAGATAAATGGATCTATTATCAGAAATAAATGAGAAGCTACAATGAAGAAGACAATTTATATTCGACTTATGCGCAACACATCAAGATGGACTTCGATGTTCAAGACATTAGTAAAAGAGCAACATTTGGGAAACTGATTACCATCGCATGAAAAATCACCAACCTTATCTTACAATCATGGTCAAGTTGTTGCAAAATGAGAAAGGTCAGTAGAGATATTAGATCCCGGGGCAAATAAGATTTATAACAAATTACATCGTTTCTATAAAGTTTTTTAAAAAAGGCTTATTTGAAGAGATATTTATTAGTAATGAATGTTTCGTATAAGCTTAGTTTATCGACTATTGACATGAGATTAAAGTGCACTATGTTTATCATACATATTAGGAGAAGGTCTCTAAGCTAATGTCAATCTATGAAGCATCAGTATATAGCTTTTCGTGATTGTTGATTTCTCCTAAGTCGCCCCAACAATCTGAGAGATTATGAAGGAGTTGATCTCGTAATGAAGCAAAATTTCTTACACTTCAACTTACTGCCAAAGATCGGGTCAAGATAATCATCAGACGTCGATAGAACCTCAAACATCCCTCTTCATGGCAGGCAAACTAAGCGATATCATAATCACTTTGAATGATATTATCTCTTCCTTTATCACATACTAATTCTAAATCACTTTCAGAGCATAAGCATTTGGAATCTAAGATTTAATACATGCACTGAGCAGAGGTGACCTGAGTTACTCCAAGTTGTTCATGAAATATTTGTAAGATTTATCTTCTACTACTACTACAAGTCTTGGTAATTTTTAAAATGAGATACACTCAATAGGTTACAATTCTAATTAATTATCTAATTTATTCGTTACACTTAATGAATTTATATTGATTTGATAAGTACATTTTCATTCATAGCTTATAATGTTTCGAGATACGAAAAAAGGATTCAGTGATAGAACATCAATAGCTTCAAGAGATTTAATTGTTCATGGTCAAGTATTATAAGACCTTAGAAATCAATTTTGAAAGGGTAAAATCAGATCGTCAAAAGTCCGAAATTTCCATTCTCTAGATGCCCGGAGCAACTAAACAGATTTCACCGTCAGAATCAGATTCTGCCAAATCTAAATTAGCACGGGCTGACTTCATTAATTCGAGACAAATAATCTACACGCTTTTCAAGGCATCGCCGAAAGGTCAGAAACAGATATACAATGACAAAAGTCATGTATAACACGCACTATGTGCCAAGGCGGCGAGTAGAGAAATGATAGAGTTCACGCTGGAGATAGCGCCAAAATGCTGAAAATCCAAGCCATGGGACAAATGGTTTATTCGGTGGAATTTGTTTTAAATGAGGAAAAGACGGAATAGAATACAATTGGCTTCGCCTTCTCCAATTGGGTACGGAAAACGTGAAGGTGTGCAAGAGGGATGCAAAGAGGTCCGCATTTTAATTTCAGAGAGAGGAGAGTTTCACTTTCTCTAGATTTACGACCATCCGACTCAGTTCAATCTCGTCAGATGAGAAGGAAAGTTGCCTCACGCACGAGACCTACGCGTGGCTCCTGGCTGGGAGTTTTCGACAAACCTCACCGTGAGGCAGGGTCATCCTACTTGCTTTACACTCATTTAAGTGTTTTATAATGTTTCGTTGGATTGAGCCTCGAACGGGTTGTTGATCTGGCCCCAAAACTTCGGGACCGAATTGTTTGAATTTATGGAACCTGGCTTACTAAAACTGCGGATCAAGCCACGATTGTCTGGGTGGCTAATTGTGTAATTTTATGCCATGGATTGAAGTTAGGATGTGCATAAATTAAAATGACCTGAAATTCTGCCCGCCAAAGTGAACCGATGATTGGTGATTTGCTGCAAACAATAACCCGAGGGTTTCACTGTTCATAGGAATAGTGTTCACAAAATATTTTTTAGAATACTGTTTGGTTGAGTAATCTGCTTGAATTGCTCAAAGCTTGACACCAGCCCAAGTGAGCCACTCTGGTGCAATGAATCGTGAATTATACGACATGTTCAGTGATTTAAATTATGTGAATATATCTGCTAGATTATATATTGCATGCAAGTTATATAATTATATTTGAATTGGCATCATGCATTCCATATGCACTGGGACACCTTAGAGCGATAGGAGTGAGTGCATGAGATGGTTCATTGATAAAGGGGTTTTTGAGGTCGATTGATAATAATAAATATCTGAGTTTGGCCCCATTACTTATATCTGAGGGTGAAGTCCATATAAAATATCAATCATTGAGCCCATTCAATTGATATTACAGAGTGGCAGTCCACCATTCAAGACCCGCAGAAATTCAAATTTACGAATAAGCAATAAAATCGTAATTTCGATTATAAAATTGTATCGTTAAAATCCAGGAATTTATTCTTCAGATCTCGTGATGACGAAACGGATTTCACCGTTGAATCGTTTCACAACCAGCTAAAGACATACAAAATTTCACGTATTCGAGACAGTTTAATTTACATCGTTTTTTTGATAAGACGCGTTTCGCGCCAGAAACGATTTTCGGCGATTAAAGTTTCATGATATCAAGTACTCATATTCATAAGTGATATGAGAAGCAATGATGAAAATGGACAACCGAGATAGTGCCAAAGCCATCAAACCGAAGAGGAAACAAATTGGTATTATTGTGGGATTTGATTTAAGTCACTACAAGGACATCTGGTATGAAGTCATTTTCTCCTTCATTAAGCCAAGAGGAAAAAACGTGGGAAAGGAGAAAAACACATCCATAGCCGATTTTCTTTTGTTTAGTGAGAGAGAGTCGTCTTCTAGAAATACGCCACGATCCGACCATTAGTCTTCCTGGACAAGAAGGAAGCCGCTCTCTACGCGGGAGAGGGCTTCTCATGTGGGCATCTCCATTTAGGGAGTTTCTCAACTCCCGAGAGGTAGGGGTTTCTCCCTACCGGGTTTTGTATTCTTCGCTTTGGCACCATGTGTGTTTCGCTGGTCGAGGGGCCTCGAACGGAGTCGTTGATCTGCACCCCAAACTCGACCGAATTGATATACTTTTGAAAACTAATGAGCGCCAGCCTTCGAACCGATACTGATCGGTTGGGTTGGGTATGATGATGAATTGTTCAATAAATCATGGTCGTTTGCTCTGGTTTTAAATGGTCAGAACCGGCACTACCAAATGAACCGAAGCGAATTGGTGTTTTGAAAGGAACTAAAACTCTAGGTTTTATCGCTCTAAATGTTGATCACAAAATAATTTTTGTGAAAATATGTGTTTGATCGAGTGATTCAAGTTGAATTGCTCGTGTTTGATCATTAGCCCAAGTGAGCTAATTCTTTGATGTATGAAATGAGAATTTACATGACATGATTGTGGTGATCGAATGTTTTGTAAATATATGCATGTTTATGTTATTTGAGATGAATTAGATCGTATTGAACTCGGCATACATGCATTCCATATGCATTAATCTAGACTATAGAGGAGTGCATGAGATGTGAGTTCAGAGAAAATGGTTCTGAGGATTGTCTAAAAAATGTAAATTATTTGAGGGTAGTCCAACATACAATATCAATCGTCTAGATTTGCCTCAAATTGGATATACACCTGAGGGTAGTCCACTAAATATAAACATCTGAGATGGTTCACAATTTATACATCAGAGTGGCAGTCCACCAATAGAACAGATAATATTCTGCTACGTGGCTTAAAGTGTGAGGGAGTCGGGAGGACTTTCTGGATATGAGATGATAAGTTAGATACATTCAAGTAGATCATGCATTTGCTTGAATGTGTTTATTTTGGAGCATTCTGCATACGTGCACTTAGGTGGAAAGGAGTAGCCCGTACTTCAGTACATTCCACCATCGAGCATTAGCTCACCCCCGGCCGAGGAACATATTTTCAGCATTGTGGAGCGCACGAGGAGACGGTCATTCTAGGAGGCCGAGACTGTGTAAGAAAAGCTCAGGAGTGTGGCTTTGAGGGTTCTTCGATGTTTACATGTATTAGGATCCCAGTATTTTAACATATGTTGTATAAGAGTAAATATCTAACTCTTGAAATGATGACATATGTTGGATATATGATGGATATCAGAGTATACCAAGAGATATTTTTATCCATATTTGTATCATGATCGATGTTGGGACAAAGGATGTATCCGGGCAGTAGCTCCCAGACAAAGGAGACTCTCGCGATTCAGAGTGCCCGCAGGTTACCCGATACATCCACGAAAGATGATTCCATGCTGGGACAGACAATCCGACACCCCGATTCGGCGCTTCACGTCCCGTAATGAGCTTAGGTATACGTACCAAAGAGTCAGTCATATCCATCACCACTGGTGGTTTGATGTGAGCATAGGTATATGGAAACCCAGAGATCGAGGATTCAGGGCTTAGGGGCTATACTGAGTAAGAACATCACCACTAGGTGTGGTCTGAAGCGTCAATAGATATGAGATTACCAGAAACACGAGACAAACTAGGACACACGTATGCACGTGTTTACGCTTTGTGTGATTGGATGAGTTATTGTAAAGGATGGTATGCCATGCTGTATGTATGATGTGAATGTTCAGAAAGCTTAGCAAACAGCAATAAGGTAGTGTCGAAAAGGAAATTTGAGTTTATGGGTAAACCGAAGGATAAATAAAAGAAATAAATTCTTTAAATTTATTTGGTTTATTGATAATGAAATCAAAATTCTAATAAATTTGGAGGCAGAGAAACACTAGTGTTTAGGTGTCGATCGTGAAGTTTAGGATTTGAAGATAAAATGTCCAAAATAAATGAAAAAAATAACAAAATAGGGTGTGGTGGTTTTGTGTCTTCAAATAGTCGAGAATGGCGAAAATGAAGTGAAGAAAATAATTTTCTAAGATTTCATGTTGTAAAATTGAAGAAAAAAGGAGAAAAGAGATTTATATAAATTTATTTGAGTATTGCGGAAAAAATAGTATTTTTTTATGATTCTTTCAATCGCCGAAATAAATGAATACACAATGGTACAGCAGAACCGTTTGAATATCGCTTCAAATTATATCATGGGTGAGAAAGAAAGTTTTATATCGTAAGGTCGAGATCATCGGTATGGAGGGTCGGATTGCATTGTTCAGAGGAAACATGTGGTACAATAGAAGGTAATAGGTAAGACCGTACCGAAAATTTTGTACGCAATACACTAGTTTGTATCGCAGTCGAGGAGTTAGATTGTGCAGATGAAGGTGTCACGATATATCTTTTTCAGACGTGACCGAATAATCGTTAGGCTGAGAAACAGACGCAATAAAAAAAAAAAAAAAAATCAGACAAGCAGCCGGGAGGAGTTGGGATAAAAATGCAATGCAACATACCAGTTTGTGGCCATGGCCGAGGAGTTGGGGACAGAAGCCGAAGAAGAAAGAAGTCACGATACAATTTTTGGGTTAGTGACCGAGGCAACCGTTAGCCGGCAAATTATCGCAATAAAAAAAATTGTAATAGACCGGCATAGTAACGCGCAGCAAAAAGGGAGCAAGCGCAGTTAGCGCGGTGAGGGCGCCGCTACGATAGCGAAGGCCAAGAAGCAGCGCGCGGCGCCGCGCGGCAGCGAAGCGGCAGCGCAGCGCGGCGCACGCATGCAGAAGGCAGGCGCCGAAGGCGGCGCGCGGCAAGAAGTTAAGCGCGCGCAGCACGGCGGCGGCAGATAGCGGAGCGCTGCGGCGCTGCACGCGCAGCGGGTAGAGCGCCGGCGACGGGCGGTGATAGTGTGCGGCGGCGCGGCGCCGGGCGGCCATAAGCCGCCGTCAGTACGTGTACTGTGCACTTTGGCTGTTGCTCCGCTATCTCGTAGATCGTTTCGAAAGCGCCAAATTTTTGGACATTGTTCGTGAACTCCGCTTATGAACATCGTTACAAATATTTTTTTTTAAAATTAAATTAATAAAAATAAAAAGAAAATAAAATGTACCAGACAAAATTTTTGAAAAACAAAATTTTCAAAAATGAAATGTTCAAAACAAAATTTTTTGCTGAAATGTTATTTAAATGCAAAATCGATTGTCTTCAGACACCGTAAACGCAAGACAATACATATACACTTACTTATAAGAAGAAAGTGGCCTCAGGCGGTGTTTATGCTTTGGAGATCCCGACCGAAATCGAATACGCCATCAACCGCGATGATGGCTAGCAGAGGACGCTCCACGGTGAATCCAGTCGACAACACCGACATTACTCCTCACCGCACCGCGAGATTTGATCACAGCCTGTCGGGCCAGAAAGCCTAGAAATTTAATGCGTATTTGGGCACAGATAGTGATAATAGTCGGAGGTCCTCTGTAACTCCCAGAGGAGCCTAGAGCATCATCCCTCCGAGTTATCCAGGGGGAGAAGATCCGATGGTCAGCACTCATCAAGGTTTATGCAAATCGACAACTTACCTGAGGCTATGGGAGATTACCACACAATAGGATCGTGTGTTAGCTGTATCTCCAAACAAAGAGGCGAGGCCCAAGTATGGGTGGAATGGGCAAGGACCTTCTGTGTGACCCTAGAGGCCATGACACATTGGACACAGCACTCTAAGTTGTCATAGGTAACACTTAAGAGAATGCGGTAAGTCGAGTTCCTAGAGCCGGCTGTGGGGCACGATCGTGATGGACTACGTGGCTGTGTCTACAAAGCCACAGCCCGATTGCTGATGACACGCCGCCAATGCACGGCTTGGTCGAGATCCGAGAATAATAAGAACCATTCGCGTGATCGTAGGATCTCGCTTCACAGACGTGGACCCTATGGCTGGGACCCACCTCTACCAGAGAGAGCATAGAGGTCAGACCCAGAGGAGCTCAGAGATGAGTTCCCTCCCTAGTGACTGTGTGGCGAACAGTGCAATGATATGTCGTGATCAGAGCTCCGAGATCCTGGACTCTACCACAGGACCCGAGGACTATGGACATGCCGGCTAGATGTCATCCCGGGATGGATCACGACAATTATGGTGGGTTGCTATCGAACGGTGAGTTTAGAGGGTTACCGCCACACGTAGGATCTGCATCAGGTGGTATTCTGGGGATAAGCATCGCATTTACTTTAGATAGATATGAGTTCAAAGTGTCGTGACGCTAGCGGTCGGCCAGCAAGCCTTACCTCAGAGGCGCAAGAGAGACCAGACTTAGATCACTCCTGAGTAAAGTGAAGGTGTGGATGTTTTTCCAGACGAGCTACCCGGACTACCCACAGAGGCAGACTTCAGACGTAGTTACACTCAGCCTCACCATCTCATGACCCGCATAGGATGCGCAAGCAAACTGGGCTTGAGTTGGGTAGGAACTCGCAGTCCAAGCATAGGAGCTATTGACAAGGGGGTCTATTGGGACGAGCACTCACCATGGGGGCGCCCGGCTCTATTTTCCATGTAAGAAGAAGGACAAGACTGATCGTGCATTGATTACTCGATAATGAACTCGTTAATATCAAGAATCTACTCCATAATATCGAGGATTGACGCATTTGTTTGGATCAAATAAGATAGAGGGGTGAGTCTACTTCCAAGATAGACTTTTCTATCAAGCTAACATCACCGAGGTTGCGATACCGATATCCAGAGCGTCATTAGGGATGCTACATGTGGAATTGTCATGGTGATGCCTCTTCTGATTGACAAATGTTAGTGACTATGGATCTCATGCATAGGATATCTATAAACCCTATTTAGATCAGCTTGTCGTAGCTCCTCGTGGATGACATCTCGATCTACCGAAAGGAGCATGAGTATCACTGAGGATCGCTTACAAATAGTCGAGAGACCATCACCGTGATTTCCAAGAAGTTTAGTAAGCAGTTCCGCTACCGAGGTGATTTTCGGGACACTTGGCAGTGTCAGATTTGAGGTGCTCACTAATTCAAGAGAAGGTCGAGGCAAGTGATGAGTCGAGGCTAAGTCAATCTTATGACATAGTTTCTCGGGATTGGCCGGGTATTAATGAGATCTATCGGTGATTTCTCCAGATAGCAACACTTTGATGACTCAGTCGACCTTAAGGAGGTCAAGTTTGATTAGGATGATCGGCGCAGGAGGCATTCCGTGAGTTGAAGAGGAGACTTACTTCACCTCCCATCTCATAGTTCCTGCATGTGACAAAAAGTACACAAAGTGTATCAGGATGCCTCAGGCTGATTGGGATGTGGCGATGCAACCGAGGGTATTACAGGTTCTCGCCACTGAAGAATCACCAGTGGTAATTCACCCCACACGACACGGAGTTGGCCACGTTATTCGCTTAAGATCAAGTATCACTTGATTATATATGAGGGAGGCGGAGGTACTGGGGACTACAAAAGTCTCAAGCATATTTTCACGCAATGACCTCAATATGGGTAGAGTCCACTCATTAAACAACATCTTGTTTTGAAAATACAGATTCTCACACGCGGTCTGTGCGCGTGAGGGGAGCTCGTGGAGGATTCGGTATGAGTTGTTCAGCAGACATTCAAGCAGATCATGCATTTACTTTGAATGTGTTTTCCTTTCGAGCATCGCGACTGCACTTGGGGTGGGAGAGTGTACTCGCAGGTAGTGATTCCACTACCGAGAATTAGCCTGCCCCGCCGAGGATATCATTTTCAAAAAGGGTGGATGTATAAGGAGATCTGCTTCATCTAGAGGTCGAGCATCAAGAAAGCCTGGGCCAGGGCTTTAGTGTTTTGTAGAATACACAGATAGAATGTTGTAAACTTTAATACGTAAGGTATAAGAGTAAACTTTAACTCTTTAAACTATCAGAGAGAAGTTGGTATGTTGGATGAGTATATTAGTTCGGGCCTAAGAGGCCGCTTTCACCATATATGTCATATCGATCGTTTATTGCAAAGGTTTCGTGGCAGCCCCCGTGAGCAGCGGAGACTTCCGCCCGATTATGGAGGCTCTGCCACCCACATTCACGAGTGCTCTCGCCGTTGACGGGTAGTTAATCTGACACTGGATTCAAAGGCGCCGCACCCAAAGAGAATGCAGCTTAGGTATACGAGTACGTAGGGCTTGAGGGGATTTGAGCTTAGGCCATAGTCTCGAGGCGTAAGAACACTACCACTGTGTAAATGGCTGATAAAACAGAGATTGGCCTAGAAATCACTGACAAAACTAGACACCGCATGCATGTTGTGGTGTGTTTTGTGTGATTTGATGAATTGTTGTGTGAAAAATATGTACAACATGCAATATGTGTTGTGATTGTTGTATATTTAGTGATTAACATAGGAAAAAACACGGCGTGTCGTACTTTAGAGTTTACAGCAGTAAACCGGAACAAGGAAAATAAATGAAAGAAATTTGAAAAAAAATTGATTGGTTGTTTGATAATAAATAAAATTTTAATAAATTTAAAGTTGACTCTATAAAATTACTGAGTCAGATGGATGTGCATTCAAGCTACCGCATGTGGTAGAAGTAGCTACTCGATGGAATGAAAAAAAAATGAGGTGAGAAAATATGTGTTTAGGTTTTTTATTAAAGAAACTAAAAAGAGATGAAAAATTTTTTTCTAAGGTTTTGCAAGTTGTAAAATTGGAAGAAAATTGGAATAAAATAAATGTTTATAAACTATTCGAAAGATTTCTCCCAGAAAACGAAAAATTGAATATTTTTTTCGTATCTTCCACAGCTGAAGAATGGAAAAAAAGTATACTTTGTTTGGGTATTTAATAGCATGTGAGAAAAAATGTATATAAGTAATCGTTTTTCGTATTTTTCCAAAGACGAAAGAAAATGCCGTCAATTGGCGCAGTTAGAAACTACCGGGCTACCGCCTAATTGTCTGTGAAAAAAAATTTTAGGAGTCAAGTAAACCTTGCAATTGTATCGCAAGAGTAAGGGTAGTTGGATGGCTTGTATTGCAATGAAGCAGTATTGCAAAAAGAAAGGGATTCGTGACGCAAGAATCGTTGCATTGCAAGTCGAAAGGCCGAAAGTGGTTGTTAGGTGGGATCAGATAGAAACATAAATTGTTATCAGCAGTCGGAGTCACTGGATTGTATTACAAAGATGGGGTAAATAGGGCCAAGTGTGGTGTTGTATCAGACATAATATAGGGAGCAGTGGTTGAAATTGCATTGCAAGACAACAAAGTGTATTACAACAAGGTTTGAAGTGCATACAACAAGAAAAAATTTGTATTGCAAGACAATAAAGTGTATCAAGGTCATTGAATTGTATTATTATTACATCATTGTGTACAGAACTAGGGTCAGTTCAAAAGAATAAAAATGAACATTAATCTATGAACAATAATCATGAACAGAAAAGTCAATCTGGCTAAATGTGAATAGTAAATTAAATTTTTTTTTGAAAATAAAATAAAAAGAAAATCAAATAAATAGAGATAAAATTTTTTGGAAAATAAATTAGGTGAAAATTGATTGATCGCGTAAATTAATTGTCTCGCATTGCATTTAAATGCAGACATAGAATAATATGAACTGCTTTTTCTTTTCAGGAATAATGTCTCTGGGTCAGATTATTAGTACCTTGGGAGACATGATTAATGGTTTGATATTTTGATTGCGTGATTTTATGTCTTCAATCGATAAGGATATACACTATATGATGTATAAGGAATTGTGGGATCAAGGCCGGTTGTCACAGAAGAAATTATAATATGCATGGTGCAAATGCATAGAAAAGGGGAGGTCGATAAAGGTTAGAACCATGACCTTAGGATTCGATATCAAAATAAATAAGAAAGCTTAGAATTATTGAAATAAATGAATTGGAGTGGTTGGAATTTAGCTTCACTGTAGGAAATGAACTGGCCGGCTTCATGGCTGTCAAGTTCATTAGTAATTGCAGTTATGCATTAAGTAGTTGACTGAAATGAAAATTAAAATTGATTCTCATTACATTGAAATATGTAGATGGTTAGTCGAGACGAGGACGTAGAGGGAGGCCTCCTAAGGTGAGCAGCCTGGCCGCACCACCGCATTTGATACAGGCCTTTATTAAGGTCGAAGATTACAAGGCTGGTTATCACATGAGTTAGTTAGTTATATCGAGCCCTAGTGAATCCTCCTGGAAATAGTATGGCATCATCCTCCCATTCAAGAGGAGAGATCCATGGTGTAGACCATTGGTCTACAAATCGAGTAGTTGTGCTGGGGAGGCAAGTGAGCATTACCTCCTAACACTACCAAAGATTGTGAGAAGCCATGGTTCCAACAGAGAGTGAGGCTCAAATATGATGGAGGCCTGGCAAGGACCCCAAAGACCTAGAGGAGCTCAGAAGTGAGTTCTCCCCTGGGGTGATTAGTGGCTGACAGCGACGACAAGGCAGGTCACAGCCGGAGGATCTCTGGGACCCCACTACAGTAGACCCTATGACTGGGTGGATATGCCGAGGTTCAATGTCATCCTTGTGGATGATTGGTCGGCTAACCACAGCCATCAGCATCGATCATGAGCGAGGTTACTCCTTCGCTGCACCAGGATCTCGCACTGCAGGTACTGTGGGGACATGATAGATATTCACCGCACGCAGGCACGAGTCCAAAGGCCGTGGCAGCTAGCTAGTCGCTAGCGAGCATCTCACCCCAGGACGAGGAGAGACCGCACTTAGATTCACTCAGTAGGTGCGAATATGTGGATGTTTTTCCAGCCAGCCACCGGACCGCTTCCAGAGGGTAATAGGACTTCAGATCGAAGTTATAACTCGGCATTTCACCCATCTCTATGACCCGCACAGATGGGCACCAAATAGTCAGCAGAACTCAAAGTCCAACCACAGGAGCCGATTGACGGTTTATAGACCAGAAAGACTTCACCTGGCGCCTTGCCTATTTCAGGAAGAAGAAGGACAAGACCTGGACTGTGCATTGATTTACTAATGAACAGGGAGCCATTATCAAGGAACTCCACCCACAATGGTGACTGATGACTACTTGATCGCTTCGAAAGAGGAGTTTGAGTCCACCAAGACGTGACTCAAAGAACGCCACACGATTACCGAGGTTGCGAGACAGACATCCCCAAGACAAATGCCAGGACGCGCAGCTGGGCTTGAGTTGCATGCGGATGCCTTTTCGATCGACGAATGCCAGTTAAGATCGGCTGATTCTCATGAATAGGTGTCTCCAACCCACTGACGGGCTTGTCGGAGGTCTTCTATATATGATTTCGATCACCCACGCAGGGAGCATGAGCACACTGGAGTGATCAGTGGTGAGGACAGAGCTGAGAGTATCACCACTGTACGCCAAGTTCAAGAAGTTGCGAAGCTTGGGGCCGACTGAGGTGAGATTAGAAGATGGTGTCAAGATTTGTGTGGCCTGAGACCTAAAGAAGCATAGGCCGTGATGAGTCGGAGGCCAAGTCGCTAGATGTAGTTTCTAGATTGGCGGCATTACAGAGATTGAGGATTTCCTCCCAATATAAACACTGCCATTTTCACGCAGGCCACTCAGCGAGCTTGGCGCTTTGACTGGACAGACTAAAAGTGAGGAGGCATTCCAAGAGCAGAAGAGAGACTTACTACTTCTCCTATTTTGATAGTCCCATAGGATAGGTGGTTATTAGGGTCAGATGCCTCGAGGGCCTGATCGGGATGTGCTTTGATGCAATCCTGAGGTAGAGCTTTTATGGTTCTAACAGGCTGAAGAGAATCATGAAGGCACTACCCCACACCTAAGAGTCGGGCCAGAATTTTACTTGAAGATTCACATCGCATTATATAGAGGAGTTCATAAAAATGTAATGAGCAAGAGTTCCAAGTACATCTTCATCAGCAAATGGACCTCACACAGGCAATGTATAGATGGATTTGGGGGTTCCAGATTATGATTTCACTCACGTCACCTCAAGGCAAAATGTGGTGGCTGATGTGACTTACTTAAGTCACCAAAGTAATGGCCAGCATAGCTTCCCCAGAGTGGCGCTACATATGTCTCACTGCATGAGGCACGTACATGTGCAAAAACGGCCCAATGTGTGGCCCGCATGATCCATGCCAACCTAAATATAAATTTGGTCAGAGGATTTCCATTTATAATATTATTACAATTTATACGAAAACTATTCTGTGTCTAATTTTGATAAATACAAGAGAGAGTACACATTATGGCCGCTTCTTCGCTAAACCTGGGATGCGTCCCATCTCTAACGCGGTCTTCATTCAAAAGGGGTCTCTACGACTTGCAGTAAAGCCCAAAGAGGAAATTTCCTACTGTTAGCTTCCCCACTCTAAGTGTAATGCAATGGCATACCAAACATATAAATACATGCTAATATATCACTCAAGTATTGCACACAAATGAACCCTTACATCAGGTGTTATTCAGCGCTCTCTTCTTCTTTATAACAACAATACAGCCAGCTCACATGGCTAAGGCACAACCGCGTCATCTGAACAAACAGACACTTTCAATCAACATGTTATTCACCCATGGCAACAACACATCACAATAAATCACAAACAAATCCGTGGACCGTTCAAACCACATCAAGGATTTATTCACTCACCACCTCGAACCGGTCACTTCACTTATCCAGTTTCAACAAATCCCCATCCACATACTAATTCTTAAGCAAAAAGGCAACGAGTAGGAGAAAAAACCTCTACTTTTCCCGAGTTTGTTTCAACCCCCAACCGCATCCACGCCGCAGCCTCGACGAGTAGAACAACTTCGCTTCTCGCTGGGCCAAGCCAACCGACCATCCGATCGTCGAGATCTTAGAGAGAAGCCGGACTTCTCTCTCAAACTCACTTTCAGTTACACCGCCATTCAGTAAAAACCAGCAAGAAGAATGAAGATGGAGAAGATGATGTCTTCCCTCAAAACTACAAGCCTGCCCCCATTTCTTCTGACTTTCAACCTGATTATTACATGGCCCAATGAGCCATGTATCCCCACTGTGCCATGTGTTGGTATTCAGTACTGCATTTCGTCCTCCGCCACGTGGCGTTCTATTCCTTCACACTTGGCATCCCCCTCACCTAGCCTACACATCTCGACATCTCACGCCTTAAAACGTGAATCCCCACCACTTAACTGAACTAAATTCTGACGTGGTAGCTAGATTTCTCGCGAGACGACTCCAACAATGAAACCGCTTCACATCCGAGATCTAGAAAAATTTATTTCTCAATTAAATTACTATTTATCCTTCCTTAAGAAATCTGAATTCTTCCGGTTTTTACAGAGTAGTGGTGATTTAGTCTTAAGTGGGCGTGACGTGAGATAGTGTCCATCAAATCGGGCATCAGTACAGACGAGGACCGGATCGCCCACGCAAATGGAAATTTTTCATAGGGGACTGCAAGGGTTCCCAAATGACCGATTCGGTGAGAGGGATTCTCGTGGGAGTTTCACTTTCTCTCGATTCACAGGCATCCAGTGGTAACAAGATGTACCGTGATCTTCGTCAGCTGCAGATATCGAGGGAATGAAGAGATCGTGACTTTCTCAGGCGGTTTCCATGTCTCACGTCGCCAGAAAGTTACGCCGCGGCGCAACCGTAACATGCCAGGCTACTCAGCCATCGAGGTGGTCGAGCTGAAGGAGCACGCCACGATGGATTTTGGTGGACCCACTTGTTACCTGACGCCAGAGACATGACGCGCAGATGGGTGATAGTGAACTGGCCACGGTTCCAAGACATCAAACAGACTGGAGACTCGCCGGGAGAGATTCTCCCGCCAATCAGACATTCGAGAGATAGTCCATACATGGAGTACCAGATCCATGGCTCAAGGGATAGGACCCGAGATTTACTACGCATTGAAGAGTTTGAAGGGCATAGTAATACGACGACCATGAGTACAAATTTTACACCCTTAGACAATGGTCAGGCTCCAGAGGACTATACAGTATTAGAGGACATGTCGCGAGTGATGCGCCCGGATCATAAGGGTAGCTGAAGAGCATTCGCCTAGTGGAATTTGCCTACAACAAATGTGCTTATCAAAGTAGTATTCAGATGGTACCCATATGAGGCATTGTATGGAAGGCTATGCAGTCACCGCTATGTTGACCGATAAGGGAGAGCTCCATCACTGGTCCATCACGAGCTCCATCATATAAATGAATTTACCAAAATTCGAATTTATTCTAGATGCCTGGATGACTAAACGATTTCACCGAATCGCTTCAATCTAATGAAGCACGCCGACCCCGCCTAATCTTTGGTGATGAGTTGGAATTTACACGCTTCGCCATATCGCGCCGAGTGCCGTAGAAGGATACAATGCACAAAGCCACGATAACACAGATCATATGTGCCATGGGCAGGCACTGAGCAGAGAAACGCGACGGAACGACGCTCAGACAGTGCGCCAAAGTGTCATAAAACCAAGCCAAGGGATAAAATGTGGTCATTTGAGAAATTTGTTTTAAACGAGTAAAAGATCAGCATTAATAGTGTTTGTCTTCCACTAGAAAAGGGAAAACGTGAAGGGTAGCTTTTCAGGATGCAAGTGAGGTCCAGATTTTAAATTCTAGAGAAAGAGATCCACTTCTCTCTAGATTTACTTTAATTATCCGACTCGTTTTAATTGTCAGATGGTAGCTTAAGTCGCTTCACGATTTATGACTTAGCTGTGGGCTCTGCCAGAGTTTTCTACAAACTCCGTGAGGTGTGGGTTTCATCCACTGGGTTTTACACTTTATTTAAGTGTTTTATAAATGTTTCTTGCTGACTGGGGCCTGAATCTGGCCGCTTGATCTGGCCCCAAAACTTTAGACTGAATTGTTTGAATTTTTACGGAACTCACTTATTACCAGGATCGCTTCACTTGAATCGTTTTCTGGGGTGGCTAATTGTGTAATTTATGTCATGGATTGTAGTTTGATGTGCATAAAAATATGAATGATGGTGAAATCTCAAGTTCATATGAACCGATGATTGGTGATTTATTCGAAATAAGAACCCTATGGGTTTCAATTGCTCATGGGAATGGTTCACAAAATATTTTTCAGGAAATAATGTTATTTGGTCGATAATCCAAATTCGAATTGTTTGGGTTTCACAATTGAAATTTACAGAGCTGACTTTGTAAATTGAAATCGCAAATCATAATAGTGTTTGTGTGTGATTTAATTATGTGGGAATATATTCATGATTATATATTTCTGCATGTGTTATGTATAATTATATTTGGATCTGGCATCATGTGCATTCCATATGCACTGGGCAATCTCTAGAGCTGTATAGGAGGAGTGCATGAGATGGTCACTGAGATAGTGGTTTTAGGGTCACTAATAATAATAAATATCGGAGCCTGGCCCATTACTTATATCGGAGGCAGTCCACATAAAACATCATAAACCCGCTGAAGGTCAACCAGAGCACACCTGAGGGTAGTCCACTAAACATAACATCCGAGTGGCAGTCCAATAAACATAACACTGAGTTTATCCACTACTAACATCTGAGGGTAGTCCACGATTAAAAACAACACTTTGTCATGGAAAATAATGATTCTCACGTGGTTTAGGCAAGTGGAGGAGCCTTGAGGGATCTCCAAAAGGAGTTTGTTTGTGTGGTGAATATCCTCAAGCAGATCATGCATTTACTTGGTTCGGTGGTGCTCTTCTGGAGAACAGATATGCACCTAGCGTGAGAGGAACTATGTAGGGTGATTCCACCATCAGACACAGCTTCACCCTCGCCGAGGGATATCATTTTTCAAGTGCAGAAGGATGAGATCTAAGCCAGCTCTGGGAGGCGACATCGGCGAAAGCTTGGCCAGTAGGTTGTGTTTTAGAATACATGTATTAGAATGTTGTAAACTTTTAATATATGTGTTGTATAAGAGTAAACTTTTAACTCTCAAAACTATTGTATATAGTTGGTATGTTAATGAGCATATTATTCGGGGCCTGGGAGAGTCATTTCACCTCATATATATATGCCATATCGAGTGTCGGGGGACATAGAGCTCTGCAGAGCTCCCCAGACAAAGGAGACTCGCCCGATTTTCGTGAGAGGTCGGTCACCCGACATTCACGAGTGTTTCCGTGGGTTGATCTAGATCGTCTGACACCCCTGACGGGGGCGCTGCGTTTATTTCTATTACAAACTTTTTGAAAAGTAAAAGCCTTATTCTCATATTATTATTAAATTTTGAATGTTAATTATTTTATCAAGAGCTGAATTGTGGTTTATGTATGGAAACCATGTCCCAGTTATCAGTGAATTTAGCCATGCTTTGTTTCAAACTGCATATTATCTCAAATGTGGAAAGAAACTGACACATTCGTTCTCGATTTGATGAAGATGATTAGGTAATGAGGCAATGAACTAGTTCGGTTACCCTGAGGGTCCTTAAATGAATTTAGTTTTGTTACTATAACATAAAACTAAAGATATGTGATATGCAAGCAGAGACCGATAAAGTTGTTGAAAAGAATTACCTTGATTTACTCGACATTTTAGCCAAGTTTGGTGAAGAAGAGGATAATCAATTATTCCAATGGGTTGTGACCTCTCCCATTTGACGATGAATATGGAAATCTCGATCCACGAATATATGGCACATGTTTGAGAAGCTATAATATGCTCGACCATGTTTTATCCGAATAAGTTCATAGTGAAAGTTTCACTAAGACACGACCTATTTAACTCACAGCATTCACCCTTTATTTGATCTGTTTAAGTGTCAACATAGTGAGTAGACTTAGTTTTTCCGATACTTCTACTATAGGTTATGATGGCTCAAAAGGAAAAGGGACCAATGATGGTGTTGATATCGGGAAACAGAGATGGTGTGATATTGCATCGACAAATAAAGTCAACATCCATCGAGTCCATTCAACGCGAAGATGATTTCACACATGCCACACAAGACGAAGACCATGTCTAGAGAGCTTCGCCCAAAAGTATCAAGCCAATAGAGTTGGCAAAGAGGTCGATAACGAAGGACAGGTAAACACCACACAAGGATCTATCGCTGGCTAGTTTTTGGAGTCTATAAGCATTTGCACTCAATACAAGGATTCATCCAATGACGCACAACATTTTTCCTCCCACACAATGAGTTATGGTCAATCTTCTCAAATCCTTCGCCCATTGATGAAAAATATGGAATGGTAAATTATCCTAATGCTGAACAAATGTCGTTCCAAATTCATATCAAATGCAACAAGGATTTCAAATCCAACATGTGGGTGAACCTCTAAATTTCTAGCCATGGAGGTCAGAGGGCATAAGTCAAGATATTTATGCATGAGATATGTCTTGATCTTAAAATCATTATTATCGTAACACCATATCCTCGATATATATTGTCTTCACCAAGACGCAGATCCCTTCATCAAGTTGCAAGAAGTCACACAATCTTCATTTTGTTTTAAAGGTCATTGCAAATGAATCATAATAATTTATTATAAATATTTTTGTATTTTTATAAAGCATTTACGAATTTCTCAAAGTATTTTTTATAATTTATTATATATTGATACCATATAAAAATATTCAATTATATATCCTCGACATAATAGTAAAAACTAAGCAAATCGGTTATTATATATCCGTTTAAACCGATATTTCCATTTTTGGCTTACTAGTCTTCCAAATCAAGAAGATGAATCAAGGAAATGTTAAATAAAGATAGTTTTTTCCTTCTCTTCTCAAAGTGTATTTATCAAACCCTTGTAAAATTCTAAGGCCTCATTTACAAGGAACAATCGGGTTTTTATCCAATGAGCTACCAAAGCATAGAAGATGTAACTAGAGTCCAAGGTCGCTAATATTAAATCATCTCAGCTAAATATCCATAATATATATACAATCTCCATACCAATCGTAATATGATTATACTTAATCGGGATAGTTAGCTGGATAGGGAGCTTCTTGGAACCAAAGGTATATAATGCAAAAAGTGGTATAAATATCTTTTTTGGCCTCCCCGCTTCATTTCTACAATATGTGTAAAGTAAATAATCATAAATTGACATGCTGGGCAGCTCCATACTCCAACAAAGACTTTTTTTTTCGAGAGCATGCCTCATATCTCCCAACCATGCAAGCTCTTTAGTCATAGAAGGCTTTCGAATTCAATTGGATGCCCATGTTGTAGGATTGCCCCTAATACATCCCCACAGCTCTTGCGACTTCCTAACGCCAACAACATATGGCTAATCTCCATGAGGGAAGGACAATGCACTAGTCGAAAGATCCATCGAAGGCAGTTAAACACATAAGTAGATTTGCTGCCAGAAACACCTGAGAAGTTAGTTAAAAATTGAATAATATTTTTGATCTTCGACTCAGCCGACTAGTGATAAACTCACACCACCGCTGGGGCAGTAAAAACCTAATAAGATGGAGTTAATATTTGACAGGCAAGAAGCTTCTAAAATAGGGGGATTGATTGCTTCGTCAAACAAGTACCAACCCCATAAATAGATTTTGAGTCTATAACAGACCTTCTTCTTTTAGGACCTTCATACATTCTTCATGTGGCTTTTACACTCTCCTTTAGTTTAGCAACTGTTGGAATACCGCATCACACTTAGATCCTCACAGTAACCAAAATATTCAAAGGTTCCGCACCAAGAGGTTGCAACCAGAGCACAGATAACATTATTCATCACACATCTTATTCAATCATAATCCAGTTTTCAAGAACATTGATACCTTCACTACCTCTCATCTCGCTTCGTTGTGAATACATAAATACAAATGCATCGATATTTAACATTCTCGGGACTAATTCATTGATTTACACCTAAGGATATGGGCAAACGACAACCACAAGGAAAAGGGTTGTGTGCATGGCCTCGATGGATACATTTCCAGTCGGCTTTAGTCAAGAGTGGTGTTTAATAAGTTGAAAATAAATGAATTCCAAAGAGTCACAAATATCCTTCTATCAGGTTCAACGCTTTATACTCCCCGTCGTTACATCATTGATTCCTATTTAATAAAAATTTTCTATAAAAATAAATAAATAAACTCCGTGATGTCCATAAAACTAATTTCAAGCTCAATTTGACGAAAGGCCCAAAGTTTAAAAATACGTATCATCCAAAATAAGAGGGTTTCCTGTGTTTTGAGTATTAAAGAAGACGCTTTACATTCATTGTTATATTCAATCGAGTCAATTGAAACCAAAAAGGATGAATTTGAATTCCTCAAAAAGGTACATATTCATTTAAGAGTTTCAAGAACTATATGAAAATTGTTACTATATATCTAAAAAGCTCTTTGGCAGAGAAAGAGCATCTCTCATAAAGATTAAAGGAAAAAGTAGTGGGATAGGGCTATTAATTTGAATAATTGTACATACATTATTAAAAATTGAATTTATAAGGTTGAGGCTATTTTAAAAGAGTAATTATCAGAAGACCCGAGAAATTTCACTTCTCGAAAAAGCAAGAAAATCGCACTCGACATAAAATTGTTATTTCAGCTAAAAATCTGAATATTCTCAGATCTCTGATGACGAAATGGATTGCAACTGAATCGCCTTCAACCCAGCTAACACGTAAAATTTCGTATACCGGTGACAATGAGTTGACACGCTTTACGATATCAGTCGTGCCGTAAAATGATTTCTCGCTGCACGAAGTCACATATAACACGACTAAGGCGCCATGCGGCATGAGCAGAGCAACGATAAAAACGACGCTTCAGATGTGAATAACATCAAACCAGAAGTTACACATAACTAGTCATTATGGAACTTGATTTAAGTCACTAGCTAATAAAAAGTTGCATAGTGATTGTCTTCAATTCAAAGGCAAAACGCGAAAATGAAAATGGAAAAGATGCAAATAGAGCTCTGCATTTAGTTTTTGCAGAGAGAACACATACTGAGAATATGCATGATCCACTACAGCCTTTCTGACAAGAAGGAGAGTCGTTTATGCGAGGCTTACTGTAGATCAGATTAGGAGTTTCAACTCTAGAGGTAGTTTCTCCTACGGGGTTTTATTCTTCATTTAAGTACTATGTTAATGTTTTGTCAACAGCTTTGACCATTGAAAGACATCCTGGAACTTCGACCGAATTGATATAATTTTTTGTGGGAACACCAAATGGAGCATTTTTGAAACTGATACGATCGTTGCTAAATGGATGATGAATTGTTCAATAAATCATGATCGATTGTTTCGAGGCCTAAAAACCCGTTCACCAAGTGAACCGGAGCACTCAGGCTGGAAGGAACAAAGGACTCGAGGTTTTAGTGTTCGTAATAGTGATCAAAATAATTTTTGGTAATATGTCGGGTCGAGTGATTAAATTCGAATTGCTCGTGTTTGATAATTAGCTAAAGTGAGCTAATTTTTCGTGTAATGAATCAGGGAATTGCATATATGATTGTAGATTAAAATTCATGAATATATGCATGGTGATATAATTGTGCATGTATAGAGTATGAGTTATTGAAATGACATTATACGTATTTATATGTGCAATCAGGCTTGGGAAATTAGGTGAGTGCATGACATGGAAAATTGAAAGAAAAACGAAAACTGAAGGAATTTCATAGAAAGATGATATTCGAGAATTTGGTTAGAGATGGGCCAATGATCATTTCTGATGAAGACCATGACTGTTTCTGAAAGCCTACCAACCACTCGCTTCGAGGGTAGTCCCACATTTTAATTAACATTGGTAGTATTTTCAAGAATTAAATGGGTTTTGTTTAAATGATTATTTTCATATGGCTTAGGTGAGGGAGCTCAGAGGACTCGAGACACGGATGGCATGTATATCTAAGCAGTGGATCATTTAATTTGCTTGAATGGGGTATTTATTTTGAGCATCAGATCAAGACTTAGGCTATGTACCTCACTTAGTATGCATTCTGTCATCAGAGCATTAGCTCACCCCGCCAGATATTATTTTACAGGTACAGGGAGTGTGCGAGGGGACGGCTCGTCCTAAGGACTGAGGATTAGAAGAAAGCCGTCAGTTTGATGATAGATGACATGTATTAAACTCATAAGTTGAATATGAGGGTCGATAAGGGAGTAAACAGGCCATTAAATTTGTAATCATCAAGAATGGTACATTGATGATTCATCAGCTTTGGTAAATGCAGAGTCATTTTATCCATGTGCATGTATAATGTGATGGATATATTGTCGCTGGGGATGTGTATATGCAGTGTATCGATCTGGGTAGAGCTCTCCGTACAAATGAGACTCCTACCCACTCGGGTGATATTTAAAATCTAATATCCATCATATTCACAACACGGAGAATAACTAGACCCCTGCTCTGGGTGTCATACTGCATCGTGAGCTAGTATACGAATACCAGAGTCTTGGTTGGTAAATTCCGAATACCACTAGTGGTTTGATGGGAGTATAGGTATATGGAAACTTATAGATTGAGGATTTGGCTGAAATGATAATGAGGAGAGCATCATCACTAAAAAGGTGGTTTGTTCTTGCTTAGGGTATGAGATATCTAGAGAAATCGCTTCAGACAAACTAGGACACCGCAGCGCATAAAGGTATGTTTGCAGATTTGATTTGATGAATTATCGTATGATGGTTTGTATGCCATGTTGTATGTATGATGTGTGATCATGTGTTATGATTGTTTGTGTGCTTAGTACTTAGCACATGGATGTGTTAGAAAATGGTGAAGTTTTTTCAGTGAGTGAAAAACCTGAACAACAAAGTTATAGTTAAATAAAATAAAACGGTAATAAATTTATTCAAGTTATCGAAATGAAACCAAATTTTAAGTAATTTGAGGTGGAACACTAGGGTTAGTGTTATATATATAGGAGATTTTGAGGGAAATCGGACCATTCTTTCCGTAAAAAAAAAAAAAAAAAAATATATATATATATATATATATATATATATATATATATATATATATATATATATATATATATATATATATATATATATATATATATATATAGGTATATATATATATATATATTTTTGTCTTCCAATAGTTGGGAGAAATGAAAGAAAAAAATGAATGAAAGGTGGAGAAATTCTTTTAGTATAAAACTGGAAAAATAATAATAAATTTATAAATTTATTTTTGTTGAGGTGAAGAAATAATTTCTGGTTGTTTTATATGGTGTAAACCGAAGAAAGTGAAGAAAATAAATTTTTAGAAATTTATTTGTGTATTCGAAAAAATGAAGAAAATAAATTTTTGTAAATTTATTTGAGTGTTCAAAAAATGAAAAAAAAAGAGGCAATTTTATTTTATTTTCCAAATTGGAAATAAGAAAATAATAATAATAATAATGATGATGAAAATAATAATTTTGGTGTATAACGATTGGCCATCGCCCAATTATATTGTGAAAAAAAAAAATTGTATTGCAATATTGAAATTGTATTGCAAGCAATAGGAGAGAAGGCTGTAAATTTGTATTGCAATACAACATGTGTATTAGACTCGGTTTTGGCCGCTGAGAATCAGACTGAAAATACGCTTTATCAGATTGCAAGAGAAGCGTCGTCAGAACAAGTGTACTTGCAGATTGTACTGCAAAGAGAAGGGTCATAGAAATCGTGATCACAATACAAAACGGCGTACGCCAGAGGCGCGGTCGCCGGATCAGGTCGGACACGCCGCCAAAGACGACACGGGCGCTGCTACGGCGGCGCTGGGCTGGGCTCGCGAAAGTAAAGCCGCGGGCGCCTGGCTCGCGCTCGAAAGCAAAGCGAAAGGCGCGCAGCGAGGACGCGAAGCGCCGGGCGTGGCAGCGCCATGCAGACGGCCCCGCAGTCAGGCATGGGCGTCAGGCGCGCTGCCAGCGCCTGGCGTGCTGCTCGGGCCATGGGCTGTGCACTTGCACTCAAATTCTCGTTTTTGGTCCGGATGGACTCCAAGATCACCTCGTAATAAATTTTTGACATTGTCACGAACCCTAGCTTCATGAACACCGTTCATCACAAATATTTTTGAAAAAAATAATAATTTAAATATAAATCAAATCAAATCAAATAAAATAAAACAATTTGATAAAAATTTTCGAAATGTAAATTTTCAAAATAATATTTTCAAAATAAAATTTTGTTGAAACAATGTTTTAATGCAATTGATTGCCTCAGATTAATTGTGAATCGGCATGACAATGTATACACCGATTTATGTGTATGATTAGTGTCTCGGGGCTGTGTTGATGCCTTAGAGATAGTGTATTGAGATTTAACTGCCATGTTGATTATGTAGATGGCTAGTAGAGGACGAGGACGCAGAGGACGTCCACGGGTACCGGGTCGCACAATCGTTGTCTGGATCAATACTTTGATGAGGTCAGAGGCACAAAAATGAATGTGCTATCGCACAGTCGGTATAGCGTGTAGATAAGAAGATCCAGTAACCTCCAGAGGGTTTAGTATGGACATCCTCCTGGTTATCTGCTGTGGGAGGAGATCCCAGGGTGACACTACTGGTTTATACGTATCGAAAGTGTTGGGGAGGTTGGCGGAGGATTACCTTCGACGTGACCCGATTAGACTAATGTATTCTAGCTGAGGGCGAGGCCGGGTATGGTGGGAGATGGGGTTAGAATCTCTTAGAGACTCAGATGCAAATGACATGGGCTGCACTTGTGGGAGTTGTTCATGTGTACGTATTTCAGAGACCGAGGAAGTTCAAGAGCTCCTAGAGGTCAAGCAGGGGCGATGACTCGTGACGGGGATTATGTGACTAGGGTTCACGTAGCCAGCCCATTTTGTTGATGATTATGTATACAAACATGGCCAAGGTTAGGAGATTTGAGAATGGACTCCGAGGTTGTCCATCTGCCGTGGATTGTAGGATTCGCCATGTGATACGATTATATGGTCAGGGACAACCTCGACCTCATAGAGAGAGAGCCAGCTTAGAGGTTGAGACCTTAGAGAAGCCGTTGTACGTGAGTTCTCCCTAGGGATTATAGGGGCGAGAATAGGAATGATATGTCGAGGTTGCGAACTGGAGATCTCGGGGACTCCACTTACAAGACCCCAGGATCATGACATGTCGAGTTTGATGTCATCCCTGGGATGGATCAAGCCGATAAATTAAGGTGGTCGTTATCGACAGAGTGCAGGGAGTTACCGCCACACGCTAGATCTGCACTGTGGTATTTCAAAATAAACATGATATTTTGCCCCGCATGCATACGAGTCCGTATGTCGTGATAGTTGGCGTTGGCTAGCGAGCCTTTACCTCTAGAGACGAGGTGAGACCCGCATCAGATCACTCGTGGTTCGAGAGTATGCGGATGTTTTTCCAGATGAGCTACCTTGACTACCTCCATATAGGGATGTAGACTTTTGCATCGAAGTTACACCCCGGTACTTCACCCATCTCATGACCCGCATAATGGCACCGCTTGAGTTGCAGGACTCAAAGTCCGCTTACGTAGTTTTATCGACCAGGGTTCATTAGACCGAGCACTTCACCATGGGGCGCCTGATTCTATTTACGAAGAAGAAGGACAAGACCCTTCGATCAACAGGTATTGATTATCGACAGTTGAACCGTTACGATCAAGAATCGCACCATTACCGAGGATTGACGATTTGTTCGATCAGTTGAGAGAAGCGCGAGTCTACTCCAAGATAGACCTTCGCACCTGCTACCATCACCGAGGGTTAGGGATACGTGATATTCCTAAGACAGCGAAATGCCGTTATGGCACTTTGAGCCATTGATGCCCTTGATTGACGAATGCGCCATGTGGGAATTCATGATCTCATGCATGTGATATTCCAACCCTATTTAGATCGGGCTTTGTCGTAGTCTCGTGGATGACATCTTGATCTACTCTCGCCGAGTGAGCATGAGTATCACTTGAGGATCGCTTTTTACGCTTGTTGAGAGACCATCAACAGAGTTCCAAGTTCCGCAAGGGGCAGTTCCGCCATCGAGGTGAGATTTTTGGGACACGTGATGTCGCATCGTGAGTGTCACGACCGAAGGCCGAGGCGTGATGAGTTGGGAGAGGTCAAGTCGCCGAGATACTAGTTTCTGGGATTGGCCGGCATTACAGAGATCCATTGAGGATTTCTCCATGATTTCTCCATGATAGCAGCACCTATGACTAGGTTGACCCGGAAGGAGGTCAAGTTTGATTAAGGACAGTGCCGTCATGAGGAGGCATTCCAGGAGTTGAAGGAGGCCTACTTCGGCTCCCGTCTTGATAGTCCGGACGGGGACGAGGGGTACCTGATGTATTGTGATGCCTCGAGGGCCGGATTGGGATGTGTTTTGATGCAATCCGGGAGGGTAGTAGCTTATGGTTCTCGTTAGTTGAAGAATCACGAGCAGAATTACCCCACACATGACTTTGAGTTGGCGGTCGTAGTCTTCGCCTTGAAGACTTGGCGCCACTACTTATACGGCGAGGGATTCGAGGTGTACTCAGACCATAAAAGTCTGAAGTATATTTTCATGCAGCGGGACCTCAATATGAGGGCAGCCGCGGAGGGATGCGATTCCTAGGATTATGACTTCACTTTGCATTACCACGGTAAGGCAAATGTAATTCAGCTGATGCACTCAGTCGGAAGTCACGAGGAGCGTTGGCTAGTATAACTTCTCGGAAGTGGCGGATGCTTTCTCGGGGCGTAAGGACAGTTTGGAGCTCACCGAGTATAGCGAAGCCGAACTCGGGGACCTGCTTAGTGGGTTTAGTGGCTACACGAGGTCTCACGTTGAGCAAAGTGATTGAGTCTAATGGCGGGCCGGGAGATGGTGTCCATCGAGGGGACCGAGTGCGATCAGTGCGGGTTGACGGTTGGGCCGTTCCGCGTAGATTGTAGTCTTCGATAGGGGCGGGTAGTGGTTCCCGATTAATGGGTTGAGAGAGGAAATTCTCGAGGGTTTCCGCTTTGCTCGATTTGCGTGCATCGGGTGGCACGAAGATGTACCAGGATCTTCGTCGCCAGTCTTATTGGAGTGGGATGAAGAGACACGTAAGGAGACTTTGTTGACGATACTCTCACATGTCGAGTTAAGGGTGAGCACAGAGTCGAGCAAAGGGCTACTTCAGCCATTGGAGGTAGCTGAGTGGAAGTGGGAGCACGTCACGATGGACTTTGTGACCCGCACTTGCCGCGGGCCTTAGCGAAGCATGGCGCGAGTATGGGTGATAGTGGACCCGGCTCACGAAATCGGCACATTTTCTAGCAGCGTGGATGACCTTGCGCCTTGGAGAGATTACGCGGTTATACATTCGAGAGATAGTCAGGCTACATGATCACCGATTATCCATAGTGTCAGATAAGGACCCGAGGTTTATTACGCACTTTTGGAAGAGTTTCCAAAAGGCTATGGGCACACGGCTGACTATGAGTACAACGTTCCACCCTCAGACAGATGGTCAGTCTGATAGGACTATACAGGTGTTAGAGGACATGTTGCGAGCATGCATCCTGGATCATAAGGGTAGCTGGGAAGAGCATTTGCCCTTAGTGGAATTCGTCTACAACAATAGTTATCAGGCTAGCATACAGATGGCACCGTATGAGGCACTGTATGGGAGGCCATGTAGATCACCGTTATGTTGGACCGAGGTGAGAGAGAGCTCCATCACTGGTCCTGATATGATTAGAGACACCTCAGAAGTGAAGCGATACGACGGCGTCTTCTCACGGCTCGAGGCGGCGGAAGGCTATGCGTGTGCGACGTCGGCCATAGGGATTCGAGGTTGGTGATCACATTTTCTTGAAGGTGATGCCTAAGAGGGGCGTGGTCAGGTTCGGCAAGTTTGGAAAGCTATCGCCGAGATTCATTGGACCTTTCGAGATACTCGAGAGGATAGGCACTGTTGCGTACCGGTTGGCGTTACCGCCCAGCATGACATGTGTCCACGAGGTATTTCACGTCTCCCGTGCTCCGAGGAGTATACTCCAGTCCAGCTCATGTGGTGGATTGGGGACAGATTGAGGTTGACACGGATGAGACCTTCGAGGAGGGACCAGTGTGCATTGTTGATAGCCGTGATCAGGTTTTGCGACGCAAGACCGTGAGGCTAGTGTTGGTGCTATGGCGTCACTATGGAGTGGAGGAGTCTATGTGGGAGCACGAGGACACGATCCGGGCCACATATCCCTTCTTGTTTAGGGACGAAGGTAAGTGGTTTAGTCGTTTAAGATTTAAATGACTGTTTACATGCATGATAGAGTGCGCGTTGCATATGCATGTGAGTGATTGTGATTGTCCAGAATTTCGGGACGAAATTCCTTTTAAGGAGGGGAGAATGTAAGACCTGAGAAATTCCAATTTCTGGATAAAGAGAAAAATCGTAATTTCGATTACAAAATTGTAATTTCGGTTAAAAATCTGAAATTTATTATCTAGATCTCGGATGATGAAATAGGTGCACGTTAGAATCGTCTACATGAAATCTAGCTAACCGTAAAATTTCGTAGAATTAAAGGCAGTCGGAGTGCTTACGTTCACCGAGGCATGGATTCGGGTGCCGTAAATGATTTCGTTGCGACGAAAGTCACATATAACACGTACTCATATGCTATAAGTGGTATGAGTAGAGAAATGATGAAAATGGACGGCCGAGATAGAGCCGAATATAAAAACTGAGAAAGAGGGACATAACGGTCATTATGGAATTTGATTTAAGTCACTAAAGGACAAAAAGTTGCATAGTGATTGTTCGCGATTCAAAGGCAAACGTGAAATGGAAAAAGGAAAAGATCATTGAGCTCCGATTTAGTTTTTAGAGAAGGCGTCAGCGCTTCTCAAAAATCTGTGATCCGGCCAGTCGGCGGTTTCGGGACAAGAGAAGGAGAGGCCCGCTCCTACTATGCGGAGAGGCGTGGTACGGTTAGGGAGTTTCCTCAAACTCGAGAGGTATGGGGTTTCTCCTACTTGGGTTTTATTCTTCGTTTAAGTACTATGTTAATGTTTCGGTTGGATGGACCTTGGTGTGATTTGATCGAGTCCCGAACCTTGGGTTGAGTGATATAATTTTGGAACGCAAATGGAGGCGACCGTGGCCCGTGCGGACTGTTTGGGTTAAATGGATGATGAATTGTTCAATAAATCATGATTGGTTTTGTTTGAGTAGAATGTTTGTGAGGCTTCGGGTTCACCAAGTGAGCAGATAATTTATTAACTTTGAAAAGACGATGACCGAGGGTTTAGTGTTCGAAACAGTGATCACCGAATTTTTGTGAAAATATGTGTTGGTTGAGTGATTAAATTTGAATTGCTCGTGTTTGATGATAGTGCTTAGTGAGCTAATTTTTGGTGTAATGAATTGTGGAATTACAGTATGATTGTGTGATTTAAATTATGTGAATATATGCATTGTGATATAATTGCATGTGTTATGAGTTATTGAAATGACATCATAATGCATTTCATATGCCAGCAGGGTAGCCTAGAAATTATAGTGCATGACATGGAAAATTGAAGAAAGCGAAAGCGTTTTTAAAGGAATTTCACGGGATATTAGGAGGGTGGGTTGAGATGGGCCAACATATCTACATTTGGATGAGGACCATGGTATTCGGAAGCACCAGCGAATTCGCCTCGGAGGGTAGTCCCACATTTTTACCGAATATTTCGGTAGTATATTTTCAAGAACAAATGGGTTTTTGTTTTGAAAATGATTATTTTCTCATACATGACTTAGGTAAGTGTGAGTGTGAGACCCCGGAAAATCCATGTTTTCTAAGGAGGGATAAAATGGTAATTTTGGTTGAAAATCCGGAACTTTTCTAGATCTCGGATGATGAAACGGACTTCACCGTTGGAATCGTCTCGCGAAATCTAGCTACCACGTCAAATTTAGGTCGGAGTTAGGGACGGTCGAGAATTTCACATTTTCGAGGCACGTAGAGGAGTGCAGTTGCCAACATATGAGGTGGCCCAAGGCGCCACGTGTCAAGCTATGGGAGAGTCAAACATTGAGCTCAAGTGGGGCTCACATGTGACACATGGCATCATACCATTTGAGGGAAATCTAAGTTATAAGAGATAAGGTAATCCAAGGTGTCCAATGAGAAATGGACACGTGGCGATGAGAGGACAAATTATGCCGACCGTCTTCCAACTGGTTTGGGAGGGAAGGAAGAAAGAGAGAGAGCAATGAGAGATAGAAAGGGTTTTAGAGAGAGGCTCACGCTACTCTCTAAGTTCCCGGCAATCGGACCCGATGTCGAGGAAGCGGAGAGCGGGGAGGATTGATCCTCGGTAGGAGCTTGGCGTCGAAGACGATATTGGGAGTTCGACAAACTCGAAGGTAGGGTTTTCTCCTACTTGCTTTACTTTTGTTTAGGGTCATGTAATGGATGGGGGGATTTGTTGAGGCACGGATGGTCGTGGTTTCGGTTCCAAAGGTTGGACCGGTGAAATCCCAAGTGGTTTTGGACGAGTCCGTGGCGTTGTTGCTTGATTTTGTGATGTTGTGTTATTGTCATGGTGAATAACATGCGATTGTCGATTTTGTGGGTTGTTAAGGCCGAGCGCGGATTGTCTTGTATCGCTATGTGAGCTAATCTTATGTTATTGTTGTCAATTGAATAGCATGATTTATGGAATTAATTTTGTTAATATGTCGTAGGTGATATATTAGCGTATGTTGAATGTTTGTTGATAAGTTGCATTTACCTTAGGTGGGAAGTAATCCAAGTAGGGAAATTCCACTACTGGGCATTGCTCACCCTATCGAGGGAATATATTTTTCAGGTACCGAAGACGTACTTGGGGATGGGACGCATCCGAGGTTAGTAGAGCGAAGAAAGCAGACGAGATGGCCTTATCATATTTTTGTGAAAAATTTTTGGAGCGAGACCCATTTTTGTATAGATTGTATAGATTGTAAACAGATTGTAATTAAATCATTTTTGTATAAAATATACATTTTATGAGTAGGATGTGTAGGCCCAAGTGGCCATATTTGCACAGGTATGGGTCTCATGAAGAGAGACCTGTAGATTTCCGCGGGTTGACGGGTAGTCTATGGACACCCCGGGTTTGGGGCGTCACAGTGAGGGAGTCGGTGAGTCCTCGAGACATGGGGATGACATGTAGACATTCAAGTAGGATCACGAATTTGCTTGAATGTGTGTTTATTTTGGAGTATTGCACTGCACTTAGGTGGAGAGTAGCCCACTTAGGGGCGATTCCCTTTGCGAACGTGGCTAGCTGTCGAGGATATTATTTCTGGTACGGGGGTGTGCGGGGACGGCTCGATCTAGGGATCGGGATTAGAAGAAAGCCGGGTTGTGGCTTTGATGATGCATACATGTATTAGAACTCGTTAAGTTTAATATATGTGTTGTATAAGAGTAAAAACATATTAACTCTTGTAACTATTGGGTATAGTTGGTACATTGATGATCATCGGTTTATGGGCCCCGAGAGGCCATTTTATCCATGTATGTAGCAATGTGATGGATATATTACCTTTGTTTGGAGACGGTATATGCAGTGCGTATTTGGGTAGAGCTACGTACAAAGGGAGACTACGCGATTTTACTGATGGCGTCGGGTAATAGACGTCCAACTATGACCGCGAGGTTGTGAATTTAGTCAACGAACCCGAGTTTAAGTCGCAATAATTATAAATAAGTTAATATATTATCATAATTAATGAATATACTATCAGTAATTAGTGAATGTACTAGCCAATGATCAAAATATTGGTAAACACGGATATATCGGTACTTGAATTTTACGAATATATCAGAAATATCGGTAAAATGTCAGTGGATATTTTACAAAATATCGGTAATTAAAAATTATTCAAATATTTAATTTTTTTTTAACAAAAATATTAAAAACTAAACAAGAATATACATACTAAAATTATTTTAGTATATACAAAATGATAATATCATTTAACTTTTGATTTTTTTTAATTTCTAAACTACATTTCTATTTATTTATTAACAAAAAAAATTATATTTATTAAAACATATTTCTTCAAATGTAAAATAAGAAATAATTATTTTTATGATTTATACAAAATATTTAATTTGTTAAAAATAATTCATAAATGATAGAAAGGAATATAACAACGGTGCATAATTAATAGAAGTTATCATAACTTGGGGGAGAAATGTGTTATGAGGCAGATGCGATAAATGACCAACTATCGATGGAGTGTATTATGTCGACCTCATGATATTTGCATTAATATATCGTGATTTTCGATTTTTTGTTCCTTGATACTACCATAACTATGCAGTATATTCTTTAGTTATACTTGTACATTGACTGATCTATGATTATTTTTTTAAAGGGTGAAGTGAGTCATATAAATCAAATTCTTAGTGATGCATGTATAATTATTTTTAAATTGGTAATCTGATACATAATTTTCCCAAATTAAAAAAATATACCTAAAGTTTTCTTTCATAGAAGATTCATAGAAGATAAGAGTAGATATCTCTTCAAAACTTTTCTATGGTGATAATTATCTCTTCCAAACTTTTCCATTGTAGGTCAAAATCATCTCATTCATTTTTTCTCCTTCAAAATGAAGGTTATTGAGGCTTTTATGCGATTGAAAGTATTAAATAATTGTTATTAGAATTATAGTTCCATTGATAACTTGAAATGGAAAATTAGTTATGAAATAAATTAATCTTTTGGATCTCAAAAGTAACTTCGAAGGACTAATTATGTCACACATTTATTGTTTATTACAAGTTTCTCATACTTAAATGCCCTTATGAATTTTTTTTTTTTTTTTTAAAGATATTTCATGTATTTTTAGGTTGTGTATAAAATTTATATAATAATAAATATATATTAAGTTTTAAATTAATTTCGAGGTGGCCCTTAAGGCCTGGCAATCTGAGGCGCCATATGCAGAAAGGTCTAGACTCATTCGGGTATTGTGAGTAAAAAAAAAAAAAAAGGCAATAGGGCCAAGTTTAAAATTTTTATTTCAGGGAGACAATATAATTGGAAAAAAATATATTTAAATATTTTTTAACTTTAACTACAGTACAATTCTAAAAGTGAGTGAGGGCAAATGCCCTTCAAATATCATGGATCCATCCCTAGGCTCGGTTCTCTTAAAACATAATATTATAACGATATAATATGAAGTGAATAAGTAGAAGAAATAATTAATTTTATCATGTTGCTTTTCATATTTTTCTAATGAATTAAATATAAATATTTATTTGTCTCTTACCTTTCCTTTTTTTTCTTAATATTTTTTTGATCAAATATTACTTGAAAGATTCATAAATAATCAATTGGAAGAAAGAAAAAACATGAAGGGAGAAAAGCTGATTTTATATTATTGAAGTTCATATGATGGCCACCATAGAATCTATCATATATGATATCCATTTTGCAATATGGAAATAACACAAATATTTTATTTGAGAAATTATTTATAAATTACAAAAAGGCCCTCGAATATTTTAGTTGAAGTAGTTGGGTGGAGGGTATTATGGTAACAAGAAATACAAACGTGCCTAATCCAAGAGTAGTTCTATTCACACCCCTCTAATATCTCTACGCACCCCATTACTAATTACACCCCAAAATAAACTCTTTACACCCCATTCCTTTAAACAACATTCCCATCCTACCCTCCATTTTACCTTGACCTTAATCCAATTTGTTCCCCTGAACCCATCCTCCCCGTTTTTACCTAAAACCATTCGAGAGAACCCCAAATCGGAGATTCAACAAGAACCCGACCTCACCAGCCTCCATCCTCCGCTTGACCCATCCTCCCTTTGTTACCCAAGCCCATCCGACAACCCCAAATCAGGTCGACCAAAATATGAAGTAAGTTTGCTTTTTATTTGTATTTATTCTTGCATTTTCACCGTTAAATATCAAGAAATATGAAGAAGTTTGCATTTTTTTGAAATTTAAATGCAGTTTTGGTTTCCAGTTCTATGTTACCAGATTCTATAAATCCGAAGTTGAGCTTCTACTCAGTTTCATTGAATCGGTGAAATCTTATTTTCAGTTTCATGATGTCGGAGAAAATGATTTCGCCGGTTCATGATGTCGGAGAAATTCATGTCAGTTTCATGATGTCCGGATGAAGTGATTTTATCCGGATTCCATGATGTCCGGTAATATGATATCCGAAATTCTCTACTTCAACCGGATTTCATGATGTCCGGTTACTGTTCCATGAGACATCTTCATTACTATCCAATAATCCATATTCAGACTGTAACCGTTTCCGATGGATTGCAACTTTTCTCTCGATTTCCTCGGAGCTTTTGATACCCCGTTCTTCAAGAGACTCACGGTATTCTATTAAAGCAACCTCTAGACGCCTCAACTTTTGTCTGCAGATCATATGCACAATAAGAACATCCTGTTAAAAGAGGAAACTAAGAAATTTGAGTAATGGTGCAAGTTATAACCGCCTATGCTCTTCATTCATTATTCCACCGTGTGGTTGAGAGGGGACGCTTGATTCAGTTGCAAATTCCATCTCATCAGCCTTGCTAGGACCATCACCTGCATTCTCACTTCCCGGAAGAGAGTGGCAAACCCGGACCCCTAGCACTTCTCTTTTGTTCATCATCCACTTGTCATCATCCTCTCTAAGACCCACTTAGAGCTGGGCAAAAGCAGGATCCGTTTTCCCTTTATTTGTAAAGGCTTTTAGCTCAGGCTGTGGTATGGAAATTTTTGGGGCGAAGAGTGAGCCCTTTTCCTTGTGGCCGTATCATCACCGCCATAGCGATTCCATCCCGATAACAACGAGGCTCTGTTTCAACATCAATTTCTCTCCATTTGCCAGGTATCTACCCGAGTTTGAATGGCTCTTGTGAATATTTCAAGTCATCATCTAGCTCAAATCCCCTTTGTTTTCAACCTCTTCTAAACTGGCGTGGTCTGACCATCACTTCTCTACCACCAACAAGAGATAATCGGGTGCATTTTGAGAGTTTTCATCTCTCATACGCTCTACGCCTGTCAATTTGCCCTACAATTTGCACCTTCCTTTGGATAGTACACAAATGTGTATTTCTCTTTCTTTTATTGTATTGTCCTCATATTTTTCCAATTAATGAGACAATGATTAGTGTATATGTGCATAATTTGAAATCGGTAAATTATAATCACATCTGCATCCCATTCCTACCTACTTTACTTCATAAATGAAATTTGAACCCTTTTTTTGAGTCAAATGGGGTGGTAAAATTGCGAGCTTTCCAAAAATTCACAGTTACCACAATTGGGGTAAGGTTCTTTCAGTTTAGCGAAATCTAAAATTATTAAGATGGTTGTTCTTTTCCCAAATTAAGAACACAAATCTCTGTTGATTGGTTTGCGCTGGCTATGATTTCAAAAAAATTTTATGATTATATAATTTAAGATTATGAATATGAGTATTTAAAAATAATGATTATGAGTATGATTATATTAATTTAAGTTATCAATGTTTATTTTCTTTGAAATAGATATGCCTGCATTGCTAGGAGGATATACATTTAGTGCACCTCGCCGGGCGACCTCTTGGATTGGGCGTAGACGACGAGTGCAATTGAGAGATGTTGAGCCAGCAGTAGATCGAGATCCGGTTGAGCATCCTCAGCATGATAGGGATGAGACTGAGGAGGTCTTCGAGGGTGTTCCTGGAGGACCTATTGATGGATCTATATTGCGGAGTTTTCACAACCATGTTGCAGCGAAGATATGGTTGGGAGAGGTAAACAATCATTGTCCAAAGTTGTATCTATATATATATTTTTATGTTAATTTTAGTTACGTAACTTGAATTGTAATTTATTTGCCATTTATATTGTAGGATCGAGCACCGTGGGAGTAGTAAATCATGGTGCAAGGCGACTGATTATGGAATGAATATGGAGAGGTCTGCGTATTTATGAGGCGTACATCGATGCAGGTTGCACGGATTGACTAGTTGCGATCATCAGGTTCTTGAGTAGACCGATGTTGTCGGCTTTTGTGAGTGGCGGCCGAGACCTGACTTTTCATCTTAGTTTGGTGAGATGACCATCACGTAGGCGACGTCGCGTCCATTTTACACATACATTCTTTGGATCGATGATATCATTCTCCTGGCCAGCCGGATTGGGCGATGTCTCTATTGGTGGGTTGTTGGGGCACCACTGATGTAGGGCATCTCGAGAGCCGGGCGGTGTCGTTCCACCGGTTCAATACGTGGGTGAGGAATCATTTTCGACTATTCTGGATGCCTCATGCGATGATGATGCTCCGAGTTTGCTACTCAGGCCTTCTTGCTCCATCTGAGGTTGGTTGCGCTCTATTTGCGATAAAGTGCAACCGGTGTCACTGATAGTGTACTTGGAGCTGATAGGGACCTCGGCATGGTTGGTAGCTATGCTTGGGGTGCGACATGCGGCATATGCGTACGGGCAGCGACTCTGCGACCCGGGTTTGGTCACGGCAGTTAGGTAGCTGCGACCCTTTTGCAGGTATGATTGACAATTTTCGACAATTTTAGATAATTTTCCAGTGCTCGATCTGTGTGTTCCTGTTATTATGTAGGCTTGGTTATGAGCACTTTCACGGGATGTTTTTCTTCTCGGTTGTGTACACGAGTCACGACCACGTGCACTACGTTAGAGCCACGATTCCCGATAGTTTACCCAGTCAGTTCGGGAGGCGACTAGATCGATTCTGATTTCGGATGTCTGGCCCGGGAGCCATCATTGGATCATCGGTGAGCACCCCTTTCACGATATTACATGTGGTATTTTGGATGCATAAGTCTGCGTGGATCGGATTTGTTGAGTCATATCATTCGGAGCGGGTCTTACGCCAGTTTGGCTATATTCAGACCATTCCTCCGCGGCCTTTCACACCTCCACGACCTGATCGTAGTATCTTATTGGATCAGTATTGGGAGAGATGGACATCGTTGTTAGACTTTTATGTTTAAAATATAATTTGATTAATTTTATTGTATTATATTAGTTGTTACATTAAATTACATCAATAAAAGAGAATATTGTAGGATATTAGTTTAGAATTTTAATATATGTTGTATAAAGATAATTACATCATTAAACTATTGGATATAGTTGAGATATGTATATTGTAGAAGAATATTGAAGTATAGACTGAGAGTCGTTTTATCCATGTTTTACTCAAGTATTTGGATATTGATGTTGGTTGGGACCCGAGGTTTTGTATTTGGAGTTAAAACAAAATGCAAAAACGAGACTGCTGCCCGATTTTGCATTGAGAATGTCGGGTCACCCGGCATTCACGAGTAAAATTGAAGAAAATGGAAGAAAATATAAGTACATAAATTTATTTCGGTGAAATATATATATATATATATATATATATATATATATATATATATATATATATATATATATATATATATATATATATATATATATATATATATATATATATATATATATATATATATATATATATATATATGTGTGTGTGTGTGTGTGTGTGTGTGTGTGTGTGTGTGTGTGTGTGTGTGTGTGTGTGTAGTGTAATATGTATAGATGTTAATGCAGAATTTTCAGTCATTGGAACTAAGAAAAAAATGTTGTTGTGCGGAACCGTTTTTGGGCCTCTTGCTTAAATTAAATTAATGAAAAAAATTTGTATTGCAATATTGAAATTGTATTGCAAAGCGGGGGCGAAGAAAGGAGATTGTATTGCAATATAGGAATTTGTATTACTTGTTAGAGCACCTAGGATGCATTTTGAATGTGTATTGCAATACCTTTGGTTTGTATTGCGACGGTGTATTGGTTTAGGAAACAGTGTGTGCGAAATTTGTTAAGGTGTGTCTGATACAAACGTGTATTGCGACAAGTTTAGTGAGGAGTATATTGTGAGAGCGGTGGGCTGGAGGCTAGGCCAGTATCTGTCACAGTGCATAGAAACTGGGGAATTTTCAATTTTTTTTTCATTTTCTCACAAGTCTCTTATAATTTCTTTAGAAAAATAGTGTGTAGATTCTTTGTAATAAATATGTAGTGTTCTTTGTCATAATTCTGTCTTCTACACATGTATACGGATTTGGATTTCTTTGTGTTCCTAGAACAAGAGTTTGATCTACCCATATTTTGCTTGTTTTTTGACCTCTAACATTATTGTGTTGTAAGCTATCTTCTCTCTTTTTTTGCTAAGGAACATGATTAAGCCGATTGCCTTGCCACGGAAGTAATACATTTGTGCATGAGTCTGAAATCGGGGAACATTGTGCAGCAAATGCTCTTCAGAGTTTGTAAATCCGAGGAACATCATATTTTCCAGTTTTCCAAGTAGGTTACCTTCAAGAAAATCTGATTTCCAATTCCGGGTTATGTTCTATTGGATATTTGTCAAATCCGTTTCTAACAATGCTCTACATAATTTTGCTATCCGGATTTTGTCTATAATCCGGATTTGTTAAATCCGGTAATAGAGCATATTCCCGGATTTCAATATCCAGACCTTTGTTTAATATCGGATTTTGAATCGGATTAAGTGTGATGCGAAAAAGCGAGCACTGTTATCATTGTCTTCCTTCTCCACCGTTGTAAGCTCAAGGCAACGCCATTCTCATCCTATTTTTTTAAATCATTCTCCCACCTGAAACGAAGCGGAGGAAGAAGGGAGTTGGTGCAGTAAAACACAAGAAGCCCGGAGGAAGAAGGAGTTGGGGTGCGGAGAGATAAAGCGGAAGAAGAAACAAATAGAAAAATTATTACTTGATGAAATGTGTATTTTTCTGTTTGTGTTTTTTAATGGGTGTGTAGAGAAATAGAGGGTTAATAAATAAATTTCCTAATCCAAAGTCGAATCCATATCCACGTCATCTAGAGAAGATAGAAGCGATGCGACGAACCGAAACATACGAAAAATAAATTTATTTTATTAATCAAAATAAACAAAAATGAAATATGAAAATTCTGTTTGTTATTATTAGCCCTGAGAAAACCGGAATCAAGCGTCGAGTTCTTCATTTTTCTCTCTGCGAAAAGGGTCTTTTCATACGTTCTTGATACGCCTGCTTCTCTCTAACACGGTATGATCTTTTTTTTTGGAGATTTTTGTGTAGAATGCATCAGGTTACGAGATGGTTTTTTCTGTTTTTTGTGGTGAATGCATTGATAATTATGGAAATAAATTGATGGGTTTCGGCGGGTTTTGTTAATGATTCGAGTTTTATTGTGGATTTTTTACGCATCTTGTCTCGGTTTGTTATTATGGTTTAATTAATTCGATATCTAGATTTTAAGATTGAGAATGTTAATTTAGTATAGGTGATTACTGATGTTGGGGGATCTTAGATGCCAAACATTGCATTTTTGTGAAGAAGACTCGCGAGTTTTGTTGGGCGAGATGCTCCGGAGTGCACGGGGAATTTTATGAATTTGTGGAGATGGGAAGGAATTTTTCTGAGATATTAAGCTTGGAGCTTCATGTTTACAATAATAAACAATCTTTATTTTTATTTTTGTGGTTGTTTTTGTTGCTATCATTGGTGTTTGAAGGATGAAATGCACGGCACAGTTACATCATGATTTGGTATCACATTGAAAGAAGACATCCTGAATTTGAAAGGAGCCAGGTTTCAAGATTCTAATTTAGGTTGAATTGTAAAAGGGGATTCATGAAGGGTTTAGTTTTACACCTGTTGGGTTTTGGATCGAAGCAGCGATAAGACTGGAATTTGGTCTATGTTGAACAAGATATGATTATTTGGAACTTATTTTTAGTTTTGAAGGAGATTCGACAAATCTCTCTTTGCTTTTATTGTTAGTGGTGGAAAGTGGAGCACTTGGAGTTAGTGCATTTGATTGCGAACAAGATTGGGGAAAATGTTAATCTTACGGCTGTTGGGTACATGGAAGGACTGGTAAGATTTGGTCTTTCTGTTCCTCTCTTCTTCATTTGTGTCGACAAAGCCTAACGAAGCATAAAGTATGGGGAGAATCTTCTATAGGAGTGAAATTACATTCCCTTTGTGCTGATGAAAATAGTTCGAAACCACAACTATTTAAATATGTACGGTTTACTCCTCTTTGGTTTGCATTTAGAATCAATTTATGAGGTTGGAAGGTTTAGGCACTAGTTTTTATTGATATCCTTGTAATGGAATAAAATGAAGAAAGCATTGAATTTGAGCATCATTAGTCAATGATCAAGCGGAGCAGACCATATAAGGAACAAAAGGAATTAGTCTTGAACGCTGAATTCCTCTTGGCTTTTTGCATGCTTCCTTCTGATTTTCTTGATTCTGTTTTATTGCCTCAAGTAGGAAAAACATTGGCCTAGAGACATGGATAAAACATAAAAGAGAAGAAAATAATTTGGGGTTCTTTGTTGAAAAGAAAAAAAAGAAGATAAAAAAGAGGAGAGGTTTAGGGTTCAATATATGGTGCTCTATGTCCATAGAAGTGATGTGATTTGGCTTTGAGCCTCTGCGTCTGATTTGAAGACTTAAGGTGTTATTCAAAAACAAAAGTTGGAGTTTTTGGATGATTTGGTTACGTGTCATGATTTCCTTCGTAGCATAACATTTTAACTTTTATCATATTGAGTTGGTGATCAGAAGGATCTTGAAGTTATTGATGATTTTATTTTGTTTTGGTGTTTCTTTCTTCTTCCTAGAGATTTTTCTATATACCCTGACATGGAACATTTAGTCTATAGTGGCAATCATTATGATACTCCGGTATTTGAGGTTTTCACCAACTGCGAACCTTGATTATTTACGCTCGATTTATGCTAGATTGTAGCTAATATATACCATTGGAAGTTCTTTTAGTGTGCTACGGAAGTGCGGGTTGGTTGCATGGGCCTTAAGCGATTGTTTCAGATTCGGTCATGGAGGCGGGTGTCTTATCTTAGCCTTTTGGGCAGAAAATGGTGATGTTAGTTATATTGATGAAATGTAGCGGGTTTTGAGAATCTCATTTGCTCCTGTTAATTTCATAAGCATTTGGCTGGTATCATCGTAGGGAAGTCAAAGCAGAGAGGAACTAGAGATTGGAGGTAAGAGGAATTTGGTTTGTAGTGGGGTGAGGGTTGTTGAATCATTGTTGAGAAGGTCAATGGAGGCTTGAGAGGAAGCATTTTGGAGAGGAGCAGAGGTTTCTCTTGCTGGATTTGGCTTAGAAAGATGAGTTTTCTGCAGTTGTTGGCGGAGGTGGAAGCTTGTTGCAATAAATTAGATGTAAAGGAGTTTTTGGAAAGTGTAGGGTAAGGCGGAGGTTTTCGAGGTCGTCAGTCGAAAATTTGGAAGGTTTACTCATTGTTTAGTTAATTCATATGGAGGCGAGAGGTTCCTGTGATCTTCCTTGAAGGCGGGGTAGTGAGAGGAGTGGCCTAATATGGCCAAAAGTTAAGGGATCTTGGTTTCATTCTTTCGGAGATCAAAGGGAAAGATGCAACAGCAGAGGTCGAAGGAGGGGAGCAGAAGGCAGGTAATGCATGTAGAAGGATCTTTCTACGGGGTGGTGCGAGAGGCGAAATGGAGCAATGTGGCTTCCCGAGTTAAGCTTGCCCGGAGGTGCGGTGGGACGGAAGGGTGCATGAAGGTGTTAACCAAATAGTGCAGTTGGAGACTCCTTCTCTTGTTGCTAAGAAAGATAGGTTTTGGCAAATGGTGCATCAGTTGGATCAAATAGTGAATACCCATTTGCAGCAACCACAGAAGTTCTTGTCGACGGTTCTTCGTTTGGCTTTTTGAAAGGTGTGACGGGGCGAAGATTTGTTCCCAGGGTTGAGGTGGGAACCTCTTTCTCCTTATGTTTGTTATTAGCATGGAGATTGATAAGTTGAAACGTGGTGTGTATAAATGTCGCCTATGTGCACAAGTGTCGCCTCAAGTAATATAATTGTACCTATGAGTACGGATATCGATCCACGAGGGATAGAGTGTTCTTGAATCTGAGATTGGCTTTTAGATATTATACGGTTATAAATGTTGTGTGAAAGAATACTAGCATCTGAATTTAACCTAAACTAACTGATCTGAATGAATTACTATGTAATGGAGACTAGGGCTATGTCTCCCCCTGCCACTTTCTATGGATTATTTCTTAAAGATGATATTATTTAGTTTATTTATGATTTATTGATGGCTAGGTGATCTTGCTTACGAAATACCCTCTCTCGAGGTGTATCCGCCTATCTCGCTAGTAGAGTTGAGTGTATCTCTGCACAACTCGATACTCAGGGAAATGCTTAAATGTTCTAACCTTAATTGCCACCTTCGGGATGAATATCTCTATTCTGAGATCAGGCGAAGTTTTGCTCTACTCAGATCCACAGTTTGTCTCATCTCTCGAATCTCGGATCTCAATTATAGTCACGCTAATGTTGGCGGACATCACCATGTAAATGATTCACGAGATATAAGCGAGATGCTAATAAATTATAAATAATGAATAATATAAAATACTAATCTTTAATCCATGCAAATGTGATTTCAACAACACCTAAGTATGAATCTAGAACATGCGAGCGAGAAAACACAAATAGTTAATCTATAAAACATCGGTCTTTTATTAGAAAGATGAAGATACAAAATGATGGCTCTTCTCGGGTCAGAATCACATTCTTGAAATTGATGATTTCCGTGCCCTAGTTCATACGTCCTCGATCTCCGATGCCCCTCGAATTCTGGTCCCCTTTTGCTTTTAATGATTGAGAGGCATAACTCGCGCTGACGTCGCGACGTTGCAACGTCGCGACGTTGAGACGTCACGACGTTGAGACGTCGCGACGTTGCCGCTTGTTGACTTCTATATGTTGACCCAACGTCGCGACGTTGGGACGTCACGACGTGGGGACGTCGCGACGTTGGGACGTCGCGACGTTCCAGCCATCTTTATGCACTGCCTCCTTCTGCTCCAAAATTGCTTCCAAAAGTTGCCCTTTTCACCTGCATCCACCAATACTTTCGTCAGATGGGCTAACATAATCGTATTTAAATATAAAATAACGCCAAGCGTAAGGCAGGCCTTGAGGTATGACTGAACATTCACATCTCTCATCGAGACCCTTAGTTGTTGCCTAAGAGGGTCAAGCTTGGAGGTTTTCTACGAGGTGGAAGGTGAAAGGGAAAAGAGCAAGGAATGGATGTCTTATTTATTGTTTATGTGGTTTGAGGCCTTATTAGTTTGAGAATAAATCTGGGAGAGAGAAAGAGTGAGCTTATTCTAGTGGGAAAGAGTGGAGGGATATTAGGGAGTTGGTAAATGAGTTTAGATGCAAGGTTGTGACGCTTCCTTCCACTTATTTGGGGCTCTCGTGGTTGCTCCTTTTAAGTTTGTGGCAATTTAAGGACTACTTTGAGAGAGGTTTTGAAAAGATTAGCACTGAAAAGATTCGGTATTATTTATTTAGGGGGAGACTTACTCGTATTAGGAGTATCTTATCCAAATTTGCCTACTGATTTCATGTCCTTGTTTCTTATAGACCTAGATTGGTGGGGTAAAGGTTGGATTGCATATCCAAAGAGACTTTCTTTGGTGTGGATGGACATGAGCCTCGCGGTTTGTGGTCTCTTCTTTGCTCACACAGCGCCATGATGGTTTAGGGGTTTGGAAACCTTTGAATCATGGGAAATCTCTTTCAAATTGGAATTGGTGTTTTCCTAGGAGATGGGTGCCTTTTGGAGGATTGTCATTAAGGTAAATATGGAGAGGACTTGGCAGGTTGTAATAACTAGAAGGGTGAGGAGATGCTTATGGGTAAGGGCCATAAGGATATGAAACCGATACGAAGCAGGGGAGGTGTGGTATAGAGTACTAGCTGTGGTGGGGGAATGTGGTAGGAGGATGAGGTTTGGTTGGACACATGTGTGATAAGGAACCTTTGAGCATTCCTTGCCTTATTCTTTGCGAAAAAACTACTCTAAAAGGTGGGTGGAGGAGGTGTGGAACCATTTTTTAAATGAGGATGTTGGGTTCCTTGTTTTTGGGTGCATTTCAATTATTAGGAATTGGATACCATGGAGTATTTCTTCTTTGGGATAGTATGGAAAGAGTGGCATTTTGGATAGGGATAGCAAGATCATATGGAGTGAGTCTAAGGATGGGGCCTTCTTCATCGCGAGTCCTTGTATAGGTCTTCCGAAGCCTCTAAGGCGGGATATGTTCCCATCTAGGGTAATTCATCACTTGCAGAGGAGAGGGTGGTTACTGACTAATAGATGTTTCATTTGTCTTGAGGAAGAAAAACTTGTTAATCAAATCCTCCTTAATTTTGATAGTGTTAAGAGTTTTATGGCATCTTCTATTCTCCCTTTTTGTGTGATATAGGTGCTCCTGTCTTCTATTAAAGAGTCTTTGCTTGGATGACATGGTTGTTTCATTGGTAAGAAAAGGAAAAATCTTTTTGTTTATGTCTGTGGGTGTGGTGCAAGTTTTGCATCTTTCTTGGTCCCTCTTTCCTTGTTAGACCTTCTGGCTTGCGAGTTACGGCTAAGGGGTTGTTGTAGCTCCTCTTTGTTTTATTATTTTGCTTTAGGTGACTTCTTTATAAATGTCCCATGCATTTTATTACCCTTGTTGGCCTTTTAGATATACTTCTTTATTTACCTATCAAAAATAGATTATGAGGTGATCTCTCTTTCTTTTTGTCTCATCTCCTCATGTTTATGAAGGTTTTCTTTTCTTCGTGGCTCTATGTCCTTTCCTCTTCCCATTGAAAGGGTCCATTCTAACCGACTTGGATTCAATGGCAATTTGTGAGTCAATTGGGAAAGATCCACTCAGTGTTTAAATGGGCAATGTTTGCCGGATTTCGAGGAGAGGGAAGGAGTTGTGAAGAAAAGGTACGCTGCGTTAGAGGTGTGCTAAGGACCGCAAGCCAATGCTTTACCCAACGGGTTTCTATATTATCCAATCCAATGAAATCAACAAAGATCCTGTGTGCGCTTAGCGCCCCTTTGGTTGGAGCGCTTTAGTTATGTGTTATTCCTTTGCTGATTGAGTGTGTTACTCAAACATTTTTAATTAAAGTGTTTTTAGTACATGTTCTTACTTATCCAAAAGAAAAATAAAATGAAAGTGTTTTTAGGAGAATCATCTATCAAATGTTTTTCTAAGAAAATATCATAAGCGAATTTCCAACATTACCAGTGATTTTTTTCCTTGATATTGCCTAATGCTTATGTATTTATTTTTTTAAATCACTTTTTAGGTTAAAGGCTTTCCTAAAATCATTGCAGGAAATGGATTGATTTTTGTGGTTTACATCCAATTAGCTTTATTTATAGGCTTCTCTAAGAATTCCTACTTTTACTAGGATTCTGATAATCTATTGTCACTCAAATCCTAATCTTCTTATTATGATTCTAAAAATTGGGAACTGTTAATTCATCTCTAGCAATAACTAATTCTACTTTAGTTCTAACTAATACCCATTCCCTTTCTTGATGTATATTTTAGAGATTTCTTCTTATTAATTACCTAAATTCTAGCTATTTCTTAACTTTCCATGCCTAGAATTAGTTTTGAATTGGCTCCATATAGCTATTCATTGTACCAAAATCTTTTGCCACATTTTTATTGCTCAGAGATTTCAATAGCTTCCATAAAGGTATTTGTTTTACCAAAATCTTCTGGTACATCCGTATTGCTCACTGAATTAGAGATGTATCTTGCTTAGTTTAACATGTTAATGGCTTACATACGCATGTGAAAGCCTATTAATATGTGTGTACACACACACACTCACGCACACATGCATGCACATGCCATAGTTTTTTACCTCCTAGGCAAGTGTATAACCTTTCTCATTAAGCCAACTGTCACTCTAATCTCTTATTGCTCCTAAGACATGATGCGGTATAAGAATCCAGGATGAACTCTAATAGAGAAAGGGCAGCTATTATACATTCTGGATTTATTTCGAATGGACATGAATGATTTGGAAACCAGTTGACATTTGCTTAATGTAAAAATTGGGTCAGATGAATCTCTCAGAGATTGAGAGGACTTCTTTAGAAATTTTGGAGACGTTGTTTTGTTATCTGTCTGTGGGCTCTTGATTGGAATAACATGTATTATGTCCAGGCTAATGTATTTTTTCTCTTTTCTTCTTATCTGTTTAATTGTTTGCTCACCAGAAGAGCTAGTTTGCAGCTTAGTTGCATTGAGCAGAGTTCCAGGTGGCTGATTTCGAATTGGCTATGTCTGTGTAGGGCCCAACCCGAAGGCAAAGTTCACAAAGACATCAGTCTTAACTGCTGTGTCATTGCAAGGGAATGGTCGTTCTTTCTGGAGATGACAGAGGACCTTTTGGAAATTCCATGCCAATGAGAAGCAAACGTTGGAGTGTTCAGCATCTGCTAATGAAAAACCAGAATTAAGTGAAGTAACTTTGTATTCATGTCAACCACAGTAGAGCTCTCTCACTTTCTCTAGAGTCTAGTTGGACAGAAGGATAAAATTAGTGGACATTGTGCGGAGCAACAAACTAAATATCAATGATTCTATAACCAATCAAAAGCATCCTAACTATTTAATGTTATGGGGCCCAAAAAGATCTTTTCTAATATTGTCTATGTTTTCATTAGCATTCAAAATAATTTTCTAAAATTTTAATGCATGCATTTAAAACAGGCAATGCTACTTTGGTATATTAGACTCAATAAATTTTTCTAGATGTGAAACCAAGAACCTGAGAAGAATTTTTTTTTTTTTTTTTAAAAGACAGCGCATGTTGATTTTCTCTCATTGGAAGTGTTCATATGTTGCTGTTTTGAGTGGATATCTGTCCAAGAATAGTTAATTTTCCTTTAAAATTGCTGTCGTCAAAAGCCTAAGGTTTCCCTTTACACATCAAACACAGAACAAATGTATATTCTGCAGTATATTCCTCCATGATGCCTAATTAAGATATCATTATATGCTCTGAGTCTGCATTGAAAATTTGTTAATTATTTTGATTAAGAAAAGATAAGAAACTAATTTGAAAGGTTACGAATTACTTGTAATGGATTTTCTTTCTTCTTTGTTATCCCTCTGGATGTTCATTTTATTCTTTCATACTTTGTTTTGATGCATTTGGTAGTTTTCTAAGTGTGATCTGGCATATACCTTGTAGCTGCAATTTCTTGGCATGAGGAGAAGAGAGTGGGTTGGAGATCAATCTCCAAAAGTCACAAAGAAACAGGAATCCAATTATAAGGTATTGACATTTGACATTATTTTTGGAGATCTTTGTTTAACAATGCAAACATCATGGATTTAAATCCCATATTATTAATCTATGGCAGGAATGGTCTTTTTAAAGAACTCCATACTATAACAGTGGTAGTTCCTGGAAATATTTCCAGTTTTCCAGTGTGAAACGAATTAAAATTCATAATTGCAGAGCCACTGGAAAGAAAATTATGCCATAATAGTATAATAAATATTGTACAGAATGGTTAGGCAAATTAGTAGAGTACAGAATGGCTGTTCGCCTTTTAGCTGTTCTTTTATTAGGCTTGTCCTCCAGGATAAAAAATGCAAAGAAAAAGAAACACATAAATCTAGTCAAAATCGCATGCATATGGGTCTGGACTTTAAAGGGCTTCAACGATTTCTCTTATGTTATATTTCAATTATGTAGAGCACTGCGAAGTGTAAACCCTGTGCTTTTGAATTTGAGTCCAAGGGCATGTGTTTGATATTTTTGTTATTATGTGAAAAATATTTATTTTTCTGGTATTATAAATCTAGAAAAATTTATTTTCGTCATCCGAGATCTAGAAAAATTTCGGATTTTAATCGAAATTACCATTTTACCATTTTTCAAAAAATTAGAATTTTCTCGGATTTTACATACCAGTCCATAATGAGTAGTACACGGTTCCAGAAGCTGCTTTGTAACAACAAAATGAGGAAGGTATGTAAACAAGGTTTTTAAATATTATTATACAAAAAAATGAAGTGGAAAAATAATTCTTAGCCTATGTACTTTCACTTTTTTTTTTTCTTTTACTCCTACACTTTAAATCTAATATATTTTACCATTGGTAATGTGTTTTTCAAGAAACACTTTCTAAAATTTTGATAACCTTAAATTTTGGCGAAAGTGTCTTTTGAATCACTTTACAAATTGGAAATTATGAATTAAGTTGAAAGTGTATTTTGAAGTGATACTTTCTAAAATTTTGAAAATTTTGATTTACATTAAGCTATTTTTTGAAGTGCACTCTATAATTTTTTAAAATTTTGAATTTAATGTTTGTCTTTTTAAATGTTGAACATTCTATCAAATATATATATAGAGAGAGAGATACATGATACGCAAATATATTTGTACTTAGAAATACTTTTATTTATTTATTTAAAAGTAAAAACTAATTATGTTATGTTTAAATAATATTTTCAAAACTTTATAATTGTTGCTAACTTTTTATTGTGTTGATAATTAATTTAGTAGTTAATTATTAAAATTTAATTGGTAATTTATTTTATTAAATTTATTTTAAATTATAAAATGTCATAACCTTATTCTTATTTATAATTATTATTATTATTATATATTAAGAAATTTAAAAAATAACCATATTTTAAATATTAAAAATATATAAAAAATTAAACAAAAGTAAAATGATAAATATAAAAAAAAAATTGAAAGTGCAAGTATAATAATTTTTAAGATAAAATAAATTATATTTCAAAAATAATAGGATAAATCATATGGAATTAAGTCATGCATAGCTCTATATGGTAGAGCGTTCATCGTTTATAAAATATATGATATAGGAAGGAAGCTTGATTCGGGTTCAGTCAATTGATAGTTTACTTTGTGTAACTTAAAAAAACTAAATTTATAATTTATTTAATTAAAAATTAGAACGTTGGATGAGGAAGTTTTAGAATTAAGGCTAAGTGTTAGACAATTTAAAAAAATCACCAATTTTATCCGTATATCCACAACTCCTCTAGGCGCGTGACTCACGTTCGACATGTTATCTAATTGTGTTGCCAAAATATCGGTCAAGGACCACTGATATATCGACGAAACATCCGCTTTTTTGCCAATTTTCCATTCAAACAAGCCATAATCATTTGGAGTTCGTTCGACCGATACATATCATCAAATGATATTTCACAATTTTTTTTATCATTTGTTCTAAATAAGCGAAACTTTTTAAATCTAGATCAGATTTGTAATTATTTTTTTAATGTAAGTAAATCTTTTGACACTTCTTATATACATTTTAAAAATAATAATAATAGAAGCAAATTCAAACCATTAAAAATATGACATAGTAATCCCTTTGTTAAGACAAAAATATCATGCAACAAAATAGTAATCCCTTTGTTAAGACAAAAATATCCCTTAACCATCGAACATGTAGGTGAGTTAGTTATGGTCTCTCTAATTTTAACCAAAGGGTCTCGAGTTCGGAAAGCGAGATGCGATCGTGTTATGTGGTGGCTTTCACTGGCTCTTGTGAGGTACATCCGTTTTGGATGAGGATTAGTACGGATGCACTACAAGAAAGTGACTTATATGGACATTACTTTAGTTGGGGCCAAAAAAATTTGCAACTAAAGCATATTTTTAGTTTAAATGTTATTGAAATTTCATATTCCTGGTATTTCATGATTGCGGATAGGGTTATTGTCTCAACTAAAAGTGATTATGTAGTTGCATTTAGGATTGAGTCTCAACTAAAAGTGACTTTATAGTTGCAGATAGGATTGCGTCTCAACTAAAAGTGATTCTATAGTTGCATTTAGGATTTAGTCTCAACTAAAAGTGATTATGTAGTAGCGGATATGATATTTTCAGCAAGTGACTTATAGTTGCATATAGGATTGAGTCTCAACTAGAAGTATTTACATAGTTGTGGTAAAGATTGAGTGCAACTAAAAATGACTCTATAGTTGCGAGTAGACTTGAGTTACAACTGTAAGTTACTATATAGCTGCGATTAGACTTGAGCCGCAACTACAACTACAAATTGTTGATACTTTTATAAAATATTGAGATTTATTAGGGATTTAAATGTAAAAATCTTGAAAGTTCAGAATTTTTCCATCGAAGTTTATGGATATTTTTTCGGTGATATGGAAATTTCCTCGACAAAATCGAATAAAAATTGCAAAAGAAAGGAATTCGAGATGGAAATTCGACAGTGATGTATTGAATCTTACCAACTTGCCTACATTGCCCATTGAGATTAAATTGTTGGAGAGTTAAGTGTAAAAACGGGATCATTTAGTTTGTTTTTAAATAATAAATATTTAGTTTATGTAATTGATCAATCAAATATTTAATTCAAATTGTTTCTTTTAAATATCTCTTTACGGTGAGAAGTGTTATGACAATTTCAATTTGTAATTAATTTAAATTAATATATAAGGTTGGATCTTTACTTAATCAAATATATATATCTGTTTTAAAGTAACCCAATTTCCTTTTAAATTTTCTTTAACCAAGTCACGTGATTAGTTATGACTCTTTCTTTTAATTATTTTTTATTAAGCTCTTTGGCACACCTTTATCATAATCAAAATATGAGAAGACGGGGCGTGTTTGATGGAGGGATTTCTGCGTCGGGATGGTTATGGTGTGCTCCAGCGTATCATAATATTGCTCGCAATAAAACCAGATTAGCCGCCCACGTCTCCTCTCCTGTCTATTTGAAGAAGAAACCCTACCCCCCTTTCCCTCTCTCTCAAGTCCAACATCTGTGGAGAAGAGGAGCAAGGTCGACCGGACTCAGGGTTTCACTTCACCGGCACCCGCTCTTCGAGAAGGTACCCTCTCTTTCTCTCTCTCTGTATCTATTGATCTGTCCCTTTTTTTTATAATCTCGATTCGAATATGCATATTCTGGTGTTTTTTTGGTGATATTGATTTGGATTGAAGGTGAAGCTTCTGTGAATTCAGGAAGTTTGATCAGGGCCTATTGTATGGGTATGACCTTACGAAATTGTAAAATTCTTGTGTAAATTCAGTGCGTTTGCTCATGCGGTTACTATTTTTGAAGATAGATCCTTAGCTCCGTAACGTTGTTTTCCCTGGAGCGTCTCTATAATTATTATGATTTTCAGCTGAAAGGGAGATATGTCGATTGATTAAAATATAGGCATTTTCGTTTAACATACTACTAGTATAACTTTTTGTTCGTATGGTGATTAGTTGCTTTTGGTTATGGGTTTATAACTTTTAGATTTATTATTATTTGTGATTACTATATTTTGGGATATTTATATTGTTAGGTCGTTTGAGAGAATCAAATTTGTTCATCCTCGATCGGAAAAAGGAAGCATGTAAGATAATGAGGTTAAAAATTACGTCTTGAAATTTTGTTGAGTTTTGGAAGAAAATTTATTTGCATTTTAGTGTAAATTTTGTTATTAATCCTACAAATTGGCGTTACATCCTTAGCACTTATTTTATATAAGGTGATAGGGTTTAAAATAGGCTTAGGCGGCCAAGCCCAAAGAAGTGAATGCATGACCTTAATACCCGGGCTCCTCGGTCTGCAGGCCCCAGTCGAAGGCCCAGGGGCCAGGTCAGGACAGTGCGAATGAATTGGAAGCCCCTTATCCTACAAATCGGTGCGCCGGCTCATACGAGAAAATAGAATAACCCTAGCAATATATTATCTACGCGTCCAACCAAACCTTATCAATAAGGAAGGAGAAATAATAACGAGATCATCGCAGTTGGATCTCCCCAAATGAAGAGGATTATCTCGACAAACGACTCCTTCTATATCTGTACCGTCAGAGTATGGACTAAAATAAGAAATATCCGTCAATGGGAAGGACTCCTAACCACCATCATTGGTTGAACATCTACTATAAATACAAGACCACCCATCCCGGTGAAAGGTACGCAAAACCAGCGTCGACATTTTTACATACTCATATCTGACACATTCTTTTTAAGCAGTCTCTCTTTTCTCTCGAAGAAATGACTTGGGCAGCCGGAGCGGCCCGCGAGGCGAAGCCTCGCCGACCCTTCTTCCTTGTTTTGCGAGGAGTGCTACGTCAGGAGCTTGCAAATCCCAGCGATTAACGATCTACCTCGGCTGAACAATCCAGGCGCTGCATCGGCCATGGCTGTCCAGTCTAGCCCGGTAGCTACACGCTCGACCACTGTTCGGTTGAAAAAGCACCATCGATTGGCGCCGTGCGGCAGAACAGCAGGTTCCTTTATAAATACTCGCGGGCTCTCCGATTACTGATGGTATCAACAAGGAACACAAGCGAAGCGACGCCCGTGCGCGAGGATGCGGATCAGGGCGAGATGCGGAACCTCCTAGGACAGCGGAAGCAATGCAAACCAGCCACCAGCGAAGTGGGAAGCGCCGCCTCGTCAATCAACGCCCTAATGAAGAATTGGAACAACACGAGCCAGTTTACCATCACGGGAAGTCGGCGAGGCCGGGAAGACGGAGACCTTCATCGTAAAGAAGCGACTCGGTCGCGACATTCCGTGGCGTCTAAGCGACGAGTCCAGCCCGTCAGGGGCCACGGACCCCGGTGGCCCACTGCCCGGAGGAGGAAAACTAAGCAATACTCGAGCGGTCGCCCGAGCGAAGCACCACATCACCCTCGGCCCGGAGCGGGAGCGGACATGGGACGAGGAGGGTTTCAGTCTTCAACGGGAGCTCCGGTAGGTGTGAAGGAGGTGGTTAGAGGAATAGCGCCTGAATACTATGGATACCTTGGTACAACAAGCCGAGTCTCCCTTCACGACGGGTGCTACACTTCCCCTTAAGTGAAGTTCGAATGCCACAAATAGAAACATTGGATGAGTCAAAGACACAAATCGATCATAATACCTCTAATCGGATGGAGCTACATGGGTGTCGGGACCACATGCGATCACGGGGCATTAAGCCACTACACTAAAGGGCCGGCCTTGGCTGGTTCAATAAATTCCCCTTCATCCATCGTCGTGGGAACTATCCCGTGCGTTCGTCTCCCACTTCATCGGGCGAGCGTATAGAAGCCAGAGTTACCATGCGTTGAGTGTCAAACGGGGTCCAGGAAAGTTCCACGTCATACGTGCAAAGGTTCAGCGAGTCACGAAAATAGACATACCCGATGAAGTTCGCCATCATAGCATTCATTGCGGGGTTAGAATCTGTCGAAAAGACTTGATGTTTCCATCTCGAAGAATCGTAGCCCGACATGGTAGAAGTACTCATGAAGCGAGAGAAATACATAAGCGGCGAGGAGGCCACATTATCAAAGAAGAAGTTCTTCCACGTAAAGAAAAAAGAGTGTGAACCAGCGGGGAGGGCAGTCCTAAGAGGCAAGGCGACGGGACAAATCCCCCAGAAAGATGAAACGATCCCCCAGAAGGGAAATCTCGAGGCAAATGCGGGCCCACCACAATGTCGAAAGGCAGCGATTTGCCTTGTAGCGCTTCCCGCTAGCCTCGATGTCACGGGTCACGCGCGAGGTGCGAAGCGGCGGGTTCTGAGATAGCCTTTCGGATGAAATCGGATCCGCCCGCGAAGGAACAACTCGAACATTGCGAGTTCCATAGGGATTCACGGGCATCGCGCGGACAATTATACAAGCGCGAAAGAGATAGAATACTTAATACGGTAGCGGATATCTCCGGCGTTCATATCTCGAGAACCAAGCGGAATCGGGCCAAAGTCAGTCGAATCGAGAACGGCCAGGCTCAACAGCGGCCACCTCGTGACAGACTCGGCATCAGCAACCCCTTGGAGAAATCCACGTGATCTCGGGAGGATTTGCAGGAGGAGAATCTAGTTCGGCTCGGAAGGCCCGCAACGTGGCATCGGATCTGGCGAGAGATGGGGAAATACAAGCGTGCTAAGCGACTGTGACTTCGACACTCTGCATCACATTCATTTCGGACACGGAGGATGCCGGTATCCCCATGACGACCCATTGGTGGTTCGCGATCGTGGCCAACACAACAATCCATCGGGTTTTAATTGATAACGGGAGTTCGTGACTATCATCTTAGCCTCGACCTTGACAAAATTGGCACATTGGGAGAAAAGCTAAATCCGTCCAACACACACATCTGCGGGGTTTCGGAGAGAAGGTATTGCCATTGGGCTCGATTCAGCGGTGCTAACCACTGGGAGGCCCCTTGCCGGCGACGACGACGACGAGGTTCCCTGTCGTGGGCGCCTCGTCGACATAACATCGCTGTGGGGCGGACCACTCCCTCGCGCAATAAAGCCATCCCCTCGCGTATCACATGATAATCCGATTCCAACCATACATGGTGTAAGATGATCAGGAGATCGCGGGTGGCAGAATGCACTACACCACCTCCATGAAACAAAGGCGGTTGACAAGCGTGAATATAAACCCGAGCTTGACATGCGGCGAGATACTCACCCGGCCGAGCCTCGGAGGAGCTAGAACGGTATCATTTGGATGGCGGCCGGAACATCTCGCCTATATCGGCTCTAGACTAACGGGAGACCTCAAAAACCTCCTCACTCAATTTTTAAGACAGAATAGAGACATTTTCGCGTGGAAACAAGCGGACATGGGAGGAATCGATCCTACGATAATCACTCACAGATTGAACACCAACCCATCCTTCAAACCTTGATCAAACAGCGGGGAGCTTAGTAGGAAATGACCATCAACGAGGAAATGCGACAAAAGCTTCTCAGCGAGAGGCGATTAGGGAGAATTAGAATATCGAGTGGTTGTCGCGTTGTCGTTAAAAAACAAATGGCGAGTGGCGACTGCATGCGTCGACTTCAGCGGCGCCGACAAGGCATGCAGAAGGGCGGCTTTCGCTGCCAAGGATCGACCTCATCGTGGACGCCACTGCGGGCCACGAACTTCTCAGTTTTATGGATGCATTTTTCGGCTGTCCCGGTTATGGACCAGGATGACCGGGGAAAAGACCTCTTGCCGTCACGGCTGCGGGAGCTACGCTGCTCCAGTGATGCCCGTTCGGACTCGAAACGCGGGGCGACTGCAGAATTTAGTAAACCGAATGTTCGAGAAGCGAGATAGGCGCAACTATGGAGGTATCGCGTAGGCGACATCTTGGTAAAATCTACTACGACCCGATCTCCATATCCCTCACCTCTTAGAAGTTCGGATCTAAGGAATTACAACATGGCCGAACCCATCAAATGCGCCTTTGGGTGTCATTAGGAAAATTCCCGGGCCGTAGTCGACCACGAGAGTGGGCAAGCCGGATAAAATAGAAATTTGTGCTTTCGACATGCCATGCGCCATCGAGATAAAGGAGATCAACATTGGCAGAGGGAAGGATTCTTGACCCTAAGGCCGATTTGTATGTCGAGGGCGAGTGCGAATGCGTATGTGAAGTTCGAAGAAGGCCTTCCCAGTAGGATGCGAAGTGCGGAAAGCATTTACTACATTAAAAGCGTATCTGGGTTCTCCACCCATTTTAGTAAGTCACGTAGAAACTCCTCACTGCGTATTTGGCCGTGTCCAGACTTATCGACCGGTAGTGCTGGGTCGGAGACAAAGAGCAAGTCTGGCCTTGATCTACTATTGCGGGTCGAGCTGGGAGGACGGAGGAAGTACAGAATGGAAAACTAATACTATTGTTGTTAACCACGGCTCGGAGCTCCGTCCTATTTCCAGCTCACACCATAGAGAAGTCCCAGACGGAATATCCGATGAAGCAGAGTATTGCCTGGGCCGAAGCCTCAGGGAGGCGTGGAAGTGGACGAGAGCTAAAGCGGAGATTCGACATCGGATACAAGCCCAACGATATAAAGCACGAGGTCCTAGCCGGAGCTTAGTCATGGAATTCACTCAAATGAACTTGCTCTCGGACCACTCACAAAGACGACCTCCCAATGCGGAGCTCTTTGTAGATGGAGCCTCAGTCTTGTAGAGAGCGGGCGGGTCTAATTCTAACCTCACGAAGGGATGGAGCATTGAATATGCACTCGGATTTGGGTTCCGTAAGCTAAACAACGAGGCCGAGTATGAGGTCGTCATAGCGGGCCTCAACCTCGCCCATTCATTAATTCGGCCAGGTTAGGGTATGCGGTGACTCGGTGGTGGTCGAGCAAATAGAAGGAACTCTGAAGCCAAAAAGTGAAAGCGATGATTCTATACCTCCAAAGGTCGCGATCTATTAAAGAAATTTGTGTTGGTTCAAGTCAAACATGTTCCTAGAACAGAGAATTCTCGGCGAGACGCCTTAGCGAGTTAGCCCTGACCTCACAAGAAGACCTCGGTCGGCGGATTGAATACTTAGCGGAACATACAGCCGATCCTTATAGCATGGCGGTTGCCCAGATAGAGTCGGAGGCCGAGTTAGGATGGACCCCATTTGGAACGCTATATAATGAGCGGAAACCTACGACGACCCGAAAGGCCGGCCAAAATAGAGCTGAGGTCGACCGGGTTCACTAATCGCCAAAAGTCTCCCTGGCGAGTTTTTCACTCCTTTCTTAAATGCATCAGCGGAGAGGGACATCAAGTACGTCTTTGAGAGAGAGGTACCGCGGTGTATCTTGGGAATCATATCGGAGCAGGGCGTAGCGGGGATTTCAAGCGGGATACTGCGTGACCATTACTGAGATCTGCCAGATCCTAGTCCAGAAATGCACGGGTTTTGCCGGGAGCACGCCAAGATCTCACGCCTCCCGTCGGAACCCTTAACATCAATCACAAGTCACGCCTTTCCAACAATAGGGTTTTGGATATATTGGGACCCACTGCCCATTGGTAAGGGCGAGGTGCAAGTCATAATTATTACATGATGGATTACTTCACGAGTGGGTAGAAGCCAGAGACAGCATACAATTACGGAGCAAATACACTTAATTTGTGTGGCGGCCATCATATCTGGAGTTTAGCATCCCGAGCCACGGTATCGGACAGCGGAAGCGATTCGACAATGCTAAATTCAGAGATTTTTGTGCCGAGCTCGGAATTAAAAATTATTACTCGTCCCCAGCACATCCGCAATCGAATGGACAGGCCGAAGTCATGATCAGAACCCTCAAGGCTGCCTTGAAGACCAAATTAGAAGATATTAAAGGGAGTTGGGTAGAATACCTCCCCGAGGTACTATGGGCTTTACAGAGACAACACAGTCGGCAACAAGGAAGCCCACGTTTGCCTAGCCTTTAGCCTGAAATGATAGCCCCCATTGAGATCGGAATAAAGTCTCCAAGAGTCGAGTTAGCATCAGAGGAGCATAATGACGAGGCCCTTCGTCTAAACTTAGAGCTCCTAGATGAAAAGCGCGAGCAGGTTCAAAGGCGTATGGAGGAGTATCAAAGGAAGACAACGAGGTATTATAATCAAAAGTCAGCCCGGAGGCTACATGCGGCGACTTAATGATCGTCTTAAAAGCTCACACCGGCAAGGGAAGAATCAGGCACACGGGGAAACTAGGCTAACTGGGAAGGCTGCTTATCATATCTGAGTCATCAGACCGAGGCAATTTATGAACTTCAAGCGAAGAGGGAAAAATCTTGCGACGTGCGTGGAGATGCGGAACATCTTAAGCGATTTCTACCCGGTAAGCATCAGTATGTAATGTTAAATATGCCTTGCTCCCGGATCTCATGTGACAGATGGAACATTTATTGACCATTTGGTTAGACATCTCAAACAGTTCATATATGTAAGATACAGAGAAAGGCAAAATAAGAAGATACATCGACCTAAAAAGTGTCTCTTTATTTCAATTGAATTACATTAAGTTGTCAGTGATCTACCTCGATTACATCTTGAGTAATATTCGATTACATGATTCCCTCAAAAAAAAAAAAAAAGTGTGATAGGAGAAAAGAAAGAAAGTCGAAAAGAGGAGAAGAAAGAAAAGGAAAAAAAGAGACAAGGAGAAGACGAATGAAAAATTTGGAGAAGAAAAGGGTGATAGGGAGAAAAGAAAAGAGGTGATAGGGGGAGAAAGAGAGGAGTAGAAGGAGGAAGAAGAAGAAGAAAAAAAAAAAAAAAAAACGGAGAGAAGCGGCGCAAGATGCGCCACCCTCTGGGATGCATTCCTAGCACGGGTAGGAATAACATGACTCCCATAAAGGGAGACTAGGTAAAACACAACTCCACATGCGGGAGAACACGGCGGCCGACTCGGATCTTGGAAAGTCTCCGGCGTGATGATCAAACCGACTCTTCATCTCACGCGAGATTCAGGTTGTGCATTATACAAAGAACAAGCCTCGCAGCAGTGAAACCGATATTTATAAGGAGATCAGTATTCGAAGTTCATACTGTGTCGATCCAAATTCTCCACAAATCCGCATTAAAGGCCTTCGCCTCTTTCAAGAATTGAAAATTAGCGAGCAACCGCAGGCGTTTCAACATATCAAACTCTTCAACTACGAGGCCGCGGCGCGGGTCGCATTTGCTCACTTTGGCAAGCTCACCTACCATGAGGCCCACCTTGTTGCCTCGGGTCGGGCCGGCAGGCTACATCGCCACTCGGCCTTAGCGCCCGGGCCGCAGCTCGCTGGCGGCTCACCTCGCCTGAGGCCCACGCTGCCTCGGGAGTCGGACCCGGCTCGGGCTACATCGCCCTCGGCCTTAGCGCCGGAGCCACGCTATTCACTTTGTGACTCTGCCTCCGCGAGGCCCTGTTTGCCCCTCGGGAGTCGGGCGGCCCCTCGAGCTACATCGCCACTCGACCTTAGCGCCCGGAGCCACGCTGCTCACTTTGACAAACTCACCTACTCAGCACGGGCCCACGTTGCCCTCGGGTCGAGACCGTCCGCTGTCGCCGCTCGACCTTGGCGCCGAGCCTGTGCTCACTTTGGCAGGCTCACCTCTCCGCCGCAGGCCGCGCCTCGGGTCGGGGCCAGCTCGGGCTACATCGCCACTCGGCCCATGGCGCCGGGCCTGTATACCGAGCCACGCCGGCCAATTTCGACGAGCTCACCCACCCACACAGCCACGCCGCCTCAGAGTCAAGCCAGCTCAGCCACATTGCCACTGCCTTAGCCCGAGCCACGCCACCGACTAGCTCTTCCCATCACTCAACATGGACGAGCTCCTACTCAACTATTCATCCTGACGAGCTCTTCCCATCACTCAGCATGGACGAGCTCTACTTTACAATTCGCCCTGACGAGCTCATCCCATCACTCAGCATGGACGAGCTCTACTTTACTATTCACTGACGAGCTCATCCCATCACTCAGCATGGACGAGCTCTACTTTACTATTCATTCTGACGAGCTCATCCCATCACTCAACATGGACGAGCTCTACTTTACAATTCGCCTTGACGAGCTCATCCCATCACTCAAGCATTTGGACGAAATCTACTTTTTACACTGGGCCGACGAGCTCATCCCATCACTCAAAGATGGATCTAGCTCTACTTTACTATTCATTCTGACGAGCTCATCCCATCACTCAAAGATGGAAGAGATCTACTTTACACTACTCGACGAGCTCCATCCCATCACTCAACATGGACGAGCCTCTACTTTTTATTAACTTCATTTCACGAGCTCATCCCATCACTCAAAGATGGACGAAATGACTTACATTCATGCTCGACGCAGCTCATCCCATCACTCAAAGATGGATCGAGCTCTACTTTTACTATTTCATTCCGACGAGCTCATCCCATCACTCGCACGGACGAGCTCTACTTATTAATTCGTTCTCGACGAGCTCATCCCATCACCCAAAGATGGACGAGCTCTACTTACTATTCACTCCGACGAGCTCATCCCACCACTCAAACATGGACGAAGCATATTCTTTACACTCCGACGAGCTCATCCCATCACCAAAGATGGAAGAGCCTACTTTACACTACCACGAGCTTATCCCATCACCTCAAAGACGGATGAGCCTCTAATTTTACTATTCATTCACGAGGCTCATCCCATCACTCAACACGACGAGCTCTACTTTACACTTCCGGGCCTCGACTCATCTCATCCCATCACCTGCCACTGACGAGCCCCACTTTACACTGTTTTCCTAACGAGCTCATCCCATCACCCATGGACGAGCCCCACTACTATTCACTCGACGAGCCTCATCCTATCACCCACGGACGAGCCTCTACCATATTCTCACTTATCGAGCTCATCCCATCACTCAACATGGACGAGCTCTACTTTACAACTCATTCTGACGAGCTCATCCCATCACTCAGCATGGACGAGCTCTACTTTACAATGCTTCTGACGAGCTCATCCCATCACTCAGCATGGACGAGCTCTTACTTTACTGAGTTCATTCCGACGTGCTCATCCCATCACTCAAGATGGACGAGCTCTACTTGCATTCTCGCTTCCGACGAGCTCATCCCATCACCAAAGATGGACGAGCCTACTTTACTATTCATTCTGACGAGCTCATCCCATTACTCACATGGACGAGCTCTACTTTACATTCTCCCGCCCGACGAGCCTATCCCATCACTCACATTTAACCCAGCCTCTACTTTTACAATTTCGCTTCCGACAGCTCATCCCATCACCAAGATGGACGAGCTCTTTACTATCTGATTCCGACGAGCTCATCCCATCACTCCAAAGATGGACGAGCTCTACTTACTACATCTCACTATCATCCCATCACTCAGCATGGACGAGCTCTACTTTACTATTCATTCTGACGAGCTCATCCCATCACTCAACATGGACGAGCTCTACTTTACTACTCATTCTGGCGAGCTCATCCCATCACTCAACATGGACGAGCTCCTCCTCAATTATTCATTATGACGAGTGGCGAGCTCTTATTCGCATGGACGACCTCTTATTCAGTAACTCACATTGACGAGCTCTTCCCATCACTCAACATGGACGAGCTCCTCCTCAATTATTCATTCTGACGAGCTCTTCCCATCACTCAACATGGACGAGCTCCTCCTCAATTATTCATTCTGACGAGCTCTTCCTATCACTCAACATGGGCGAGCTCTTATTCGCATGGACGACCTCTTATTCAGCAACTCACATTGACGAGCTCCATCCATCGGGCTTACATGGACTCGGCCGGGCCGACAATTTACATCTAAGAAACTCTTTCCTCAAATACAGTGGGACGAACTCAGCCCAACAGTTGACATTGACGAATCCCTTCCAACAGATTAACTAAATCAAGTCAGGCCAGCTCCTACAAGGCCACGGCGACTAAGTCTGACGAGCTTATTCATCTCACTGGACTTCAACTGGGCCATTCCAAATCATGGAAGATAGTTTATCGATGCTACAACGAGAACGCTAGATTTATATATATATATATATATATATATATATATATATATATATATATATATATATATATATATGTGTGTGTGTGTGTGTTTTAAGGGCTAGCACATGTCTTAGCCCTATTCCAATTACAAAGGAGAACATACATATAGATAGGAACAAATAAAGCAGCACCAAGCAAATCATAAGATAGAGATCAGACGCCTAGCAAGAGGAATCCGACGACGAAGAGGGGGAATTGGCCACTAGAGTACCGTGCTCTTGAGAATAGTTCGTAGGAAAAAGATTCTCGCTTCGCCACCGGGAGGTCAAAATTAAAGTCCAGGATCTCGTATGCGCCGACAATTTTTCCGCTTGAAAGGCGAGCCACCCGTAAGCTCACCGGCACCGGTCCGTCCCTCACCGCCTAATGACCTCATCCTCTCGAAAGCGCCTAAACTAACTCGATGAAGATCATACGCAATCCACGCATTCCTCGGCTCCGGGCCGTTTCCTCGCCAAATTTGCGCTTCGTGAAGATTCCGACGAAGCGCTTCCTCAGCAACGCCTTGCACTCGGAAGCTTCGCGACAAGCCGCTCTGAGTCGCGCTTGCTTTTATCATTCAAATCACCGCACCGCACATAACCCTTGAAGATCCCGCAGCCGCCCGAGGTAATGAGCTCCTCCCCAACCACCGTAAGCTCACTCGCGCACTTCAGCCTCCCCGAGCCTCACTCAAATCACTTTTGTGAAGCCCGAACCACTTCCTCAACCCTCCCGGGCACGCCTTCGATCGCCAGTTACTGACCGCCTTTCCCTACTTCTCTCGCCCGAGCACGAGCCGACGGGGCATAGCGAACGGACTTAAGTCGCTCCGCTTCGCCATATGCCGCCGCTTCCCGCAGCCCCTGCCTGCTCGAAGTGAGAGAGAGGCCACCTTCGCGAGCACCCGGCAAGTCTTACGTGCTTCGCTTAGTTTGGCCTTCTCGCCAGCCTTCGTATGAGTGGCTACCTGCATATCAAACATGAAGATAACGCTCAACACGGAGGCAGCATGGAAGCAAGCACAATTATAGACTTACTGAGGCAACCCCCTGAAGGGATAAAGCCAAAGCCTCGTCAACAAGCATCGCCTTCGACCTCCCAAGGTCGGAGTCCTTGAGGATGGAGGAGACAAAGACTCACATGAAGTTGCGTTAGAAAGCAAAGAGTCCGGGTTTTCGTCGACTTTTGCTTTCAGTTGCTTTCTCTTCAGCTCACAGCTCCGAGGAGGCGATTTGATCTCTTCCAAAGGCGATTCCGTATCGCTATGTGCATAACCACCAACGATACTTACAGCCAAGACTCAAAGGGTCTTACCTTCCGTCTGGCTTAGGGGGAAATTGGGGGCTCAAAATCACATGAGCCTCGCCCAAAGGAGACGACGCCCGCCCGCTCTCTTGAGTAGCCGAGGCGCCTCCCACTTCTCGAACTTTGGTCAAACCGGCCGCTCCCCTACCGGAGCTTCCTGCTTTTCCTTTTCACACTCCGAGACTTCCGAGACGCCGCCCCTAAATGAACAAAAATCTCTCCCCTGGTAGGAGCGCCAGCAGTAAGCCCAACGGGAGAGGATCCTGTGGTAGCAAAGAGTGCAAAGACTCCCGGGGCGCAGGAACGTAAAGACCTCAGATTGGATGGACCAGGAATGTCCGACCTTATCAATTCTGCGTAAGGACGAGCAGGATATCCCGCCAACGCTAAGGCTATGACATTATCTTCAGCGCTAAGTTCAAGACGAGCCTGAAACAAATGAGGTACAAAATCGTAAAACATCCGACCACCTTCCAATAAGTCATACCAAAACAAGAGACAAATACTCACGAATGTTACTCGAGCGCCCAGCCGTGGGAACACCTGTAGGTGTCATCCCTACGAAGGATTGTATTCCCAATTGAAACCACTGACGAAGAAATAGCGTCCTACCATGACCTATGCGAAGAAGGAAGATCGAGATCACCGCAGGAGCCCTTAACGCCCGGAAAAATAAAGAAAGCCCTGGTGGTCCTATTCGGGCGAAAAGACGTAAGAAACAAGCGCTGCTTAGGATGTCGTGAGTCTTATCCCTAAAGGAAGCCAATAATCCACCAAAATGCCCCAACCGCTGGGAGCAAGTCGAGGGGCAAATGTTGAAATGTTGCAAGACCTCTCTTCATGAAAGGGCAGAGGGAAAACGGCGCTGCACACAAAGGCGACCTACAAAAACAAACCATCCCGTGCACGGCGTCGATAAAAGCAAAGTTAAGACATCGGGGACCCATATACTCATATACAAGGGGAGGTCGAGACCCACGCAGTTGCACTCCCATACGAAGGGGTCGACTTACTAGGTTCCACATCTACGCATGTTGAACGGCAGATTTAAGGTAATTCACCCCTGTGATATGTAATTAGGTTTATTTCTCGCTTACCCTTATCGGGAAGAGTGAGGCGTCAAATAGCTGCCCGGTTCGATATAGCCGAACGGCCGGAGGCATCTCCAGCCAGACAAAGCCGACAACAACTGAGGAGTCATCACCAACCAAGAAGAAGAAGAGCGACCCGACCCATGACTGAGACAAGCGACAAGAAACAGTGTCAATCGGTTAAACCCTAAAGGTTTCAGCCGCATCAATCAAAACGATATAGACACAATCAATCTGCAGGTACACGAAGAAAGGTCGCGCAGTGCCAGCGTGAACAGGAGGGTCGAGAAAGAAAGGGTCCCGGGAAGCGTATGCATAAGACGAAAGATATCCACAAAAGAAACAGAAGGAAACTGGAGGAAATGGGAGAAATAAGCGCAAAAACCTAAGGGTCATCATTATTACAAGACTTTATGACGCTACAAGGCTTTAACCGCCCAAACCCGAATGCACGCCTTTAGAAACTCGCAACCGATACGAGAGGAATTATGCTCTGCCCACGCCACAGACACAAGGGTCAGGGCAATTGAGCAGGGGTTTAAAACCCAGTCGACCGACACTCGATGCCGACACCACGTGTCCTAAAACTCACCCTCGCAGTTTCAAACTCACACTTACCGACTCGGCGTATAGTTGATGGTCTCTCAACAATCAGAATCGATCTCAAGTGATACTCATGCTCCCACTGACCGGGAGTAGATCAAGATGTCATCCACGAAGACTAATGCATAAACTGATCAAATAGGTTAGAATATCCTATGCATGATCCATGAATACGCTGGCGATTCACAATCCAAAGGGCATCACCGTAAACTCATGCCTATAACGCGTCCTAAACGCCGTCTTAGGTATATCCGCATCCCTAACCTCACCGATGGTAACCAAAGGCGGTCTCCGGCCCTGAGTAGACTCGCGCCTCTCAACCGATCAAACAAATCATTAATCCTTGGTAATGGGTACCGATTTCGACGAACCTCAATTAACTGTCTGTAGTCAATGCACAAATAAGGGTCTGTCCTTTCTTCGCAAATAGAACCGAGTGCCCTATGGTGAAGTGCTCTGGTCTAATGAACCCTTGTCCAATAGCCTGTGAATCGGACTCAGCCCTCGCAACTCACTGCGCCATCCTACGTGAGTCATGACGCGGCACCGTGGTAACCTCGATACCAAAGTTCATCACCCTCCGCAGGGAGGCAGTCCGTAGTTCATCCGAAAAACATCCACATACTCGCATACTACTTGAAGTAGATCTAAGTCTGGTCTCTCCTCGTCCTCTAGGGTAAGGCTCGCTAGCCAACCCGCTAACCGCCCCTGACACCTAGACTCATATACACTGGTCTCGGGGCAACCGTCACAGTTTGTCTCGAAACACCACACGAGTACCACCGCAGGCGGTAACCTCTACGCTCACAATCGATAACAACCTGTGTTGTCACCAATCCATCCCCAAGACGACATCGAACTCGATACGCCCATGATCCTCGTGTCCACTGTGGAGTAGAGTCCCCGACAGATCTCCAAATTCACAACCTCGACATATCATCCCTATTCTCACCCTAATCCCTAGGAGAGAACTCACATACCAAGGCTCCTCTAAGGTCTCAAGAGGTCCTTGCCCATTTCCACCGTACTTGGGCCTCACTCTCTAGCTAGAACGCAGCTAGTCTAATCCTGGTCGTGTCAGAGGTAATCCCCATGGCCTCTAACACCTTCTCGATCTGCATAAATCAATGGTCTGTCACCATCGAATCTCCTCCCCTTGCGAATGTCTGAGGATGATGTCCCCTAAACCTTTGGAGGTTACTAGGATCTTCCCGCTCCACTGCTTATACCAAACAGGCGATAGCGCTTATTTAGTACCGCACTCTTTAGTAAAGTCTCACATCAAATACCGGTGGTGCCTACTAATACCCCGTGGACGCCTCTACGCCCTTCGCCCTCGACTAGCCATCTTATACAGCTCAATGGCAAGTTAATTCAATACGCATTCTAAGGCATAAATACGCCCTCGAGACACTATTCATACACGTGAATCGCTAGACATACACCGTCCCGCATTTTCGTAATGCATAGCAATCAAATTTCATAAAAATATCGTTTTCAACAAAAATTTTATTTTCGAAAAATTTTATTTATTTATTTATTTTTTGAAATTTATTTTTTGAGAATTTGTCTAATTGCAAGTTTAAAATTCAATAAAGGTCTTCCGAGACATAAACACAGCCTCAAGATACTATTCACACACCGGAAGAAAACATTTTCACACACCTCGTCAATGCATTTGTAGTAAATGCAATATGAATATCTTATATACTAAATCACCCCCAAGAAATTTTTTTAAAAATTTTGTACTTTTTTTTTTTTTCAAATCCTCCAGTAGCCTTCCCTGCTACTTCTAGGCCCTTCCAAATTTCTTACATAACTCCGCTACCACTTGATGATGCAGTAGCTTAACCCTTCAAATCACCTAAAATTTTATATAAAATTTTAATTTGTATAATTATCATTTTCAGGGGTTTAATTAAAACCCTTTTTCTTGTGCAAAAACTGGAATAATTTTCCAGAATTCCACAAAACCCATTCTGTTAAAAAACTGGAGCACTATCGAGAAATTTTTTTTTTTTTTCGTTTATTTCTTGTTCGTTTCTGGACTGTTCTGCCCATAATTTCTGGAACACCTAAGGTTATATTTTCTCGGACCTAGTATTCAACAATTCCTCCTATGCTACTCACCAAGCATACAATTTCATACAATTCACATACAACACAATGAATTCATCAAAATGCACAACTCAATCACCCATCACATTTTAATTCACCAAAATGCACAATGATGTATGATCTATCCCGTGCCCATCAAGTCCTAGGTATTTCGTATACCTAACTCTACACCCACCGAGTCTCTAAGGTAACCGGGCTTACCTTTTTGCTCGATACCAGGCCGTGACGCCCAAAACTCCGGGGTCCGCTTGATCACCGTCAACCTCGCTGAATACTGTGGAATGCTCCGTGACCCGACATTTTTCACGAAAACTCCGCGTAGCCTCATTTGTACAGGAGCCTCTACCCAAATACGTAACTCCGCATAAACCTGTCCCAAACAGTCCAATATAATCCAATATATCAATTACGACCACTTGGGCGCATAAACAACACTCAATTATACATGCCAACTATGAATCCAACTATATACCCAATAGTTACAAGAGTTAATATGTTTATACTCTTATACAATACATACATTAAACTTAAATAGTTTGAATACATGTATACATCAAAGCCACAACCCAGCTTTCTTCTAATCCTCGGTCTCTAGGACGAGCCCCTCGCACGCCCCCGCGTATTCTCGGTGAAAAAAGGGTGTCCTACAACGGTGAGCTTAATGCTCGTGAGCGGACCGCCTGCTGGCTACTCACCACCTAAGTAAAGGCAATGTTCCACTTAAACACATTCAAGCAAATGTACGATCCTACTTGAACGCCTACATGACCAACTCAGTCCCGAGTCCTCATCGACTCTCTCACACTCACCTTAAGCCCCTCAGATGAGAATTTTTATTTTGTTAGTTTGTGGACAACCTCCGATGTGTATATATATCAATCGGGGTCAGTTTCGACTACTGGATATATATATTTGTTTATGGACTACCATCCGATGAATATCACCAATAGTCTCGACGATTGATATTTTTAATTTGGACTACCCTCCGATAATTAATATTTTTAGACAACCCTCCGAACCTTTTTCTCTAGACTCGTCTCATGCACTAACTCCTATAGTCCTAGGATGTTCTAGTGCATATGGAACGCATGTATGCCATTTCCAATACAGTCTATTCACATGCAAATATGTAAACATGCACATATTCACATAATATCCAATCACACAATCATGTCATGTAATTATCATTTCAAACATCAAAATTAGCTCACTTGGGCTAATGATCAAACACGAGCAATTTAATTTAAATCACTCGGCCAAACACATATTTTCACAAAATTATATTTTGAGAACACTATTTCGGGAATAGTGAAACCCTCGTTTACTATTCCCGGAAAAATCACAAAACCTCGGTTCACTTAGTGAACCCGGGTTTCACGGCCATTTCCGGCCTCAATCCAATCAATACACGCATCAACACACAAATGCATAATTTGGCACCGTGGTCACCGTGAGCAGCCATTAACTGCTTCCATTTGATTTTCAAAATTAGACACCCGGCCCCGCGCTCGACCGACCAAACTGCCCCTAACGGCCTCATTCGACTCAAAACATTCAAAACACTTAAAATGGGAATAAAACTCAAGTAGGAGAAACCCTACCTCTCGGAGTTTGGAGGAAACTCCCAAACCGGCACCCACACGAAGCCCTCTCCAGAGCTCTCCTTCTTGTCCCGGGAAGACCGCCGACGGCCTGATCACTTACTCTAGAGAGAGTCTCTCCCAAAACTCTCTCAACTGCCTCCCGCCGATTTCCGGTCCGTCCCCGCTTTTCTTTGCCCTTTTGATTAAAATGAAGAAGAGCACTGTTTCACATTTCCATTTTAGCTCTCATTTAATCACTTTAATTGATTAATTTCTTTCTCCATGACATCTCAAGACTATCTCTACGTCCGCCATTTCTTTACTCATACCAATTTATGGTACATGAGTACTTGTTATATGTGACTTTCGTCGCATCGTGAATCGCTTTACAAAGACCAAACGAATGCCTCGAAAATGTGCCAACTGACCGTCTCGGAATATTATGAAATTATACGGATAACTAGATTTTTGAGACGATTCCAACTGAAATCCGCTTTCAATATCCGAGATCTAGAGAATAAATTAGGATTTTTTAATGAATAACAATTTTTTTAACGAATTACGATTTCGCTATTTTTCCATAAATTTTAATTTAAGTATATTTACTCCTCTACACTTTAAAAGGCACATTAAAAATGTGTTTTTCCTATAAAATATTGGTTGGTAGTTTAATTTTACCTTGCCATCACTTCAAATATTTCTTATAATGTCCATATTATCAGCCATTGTTGCACTCGCTATAGTTCATCGAGTCGCTTTTTTACATTTTATGTTCAATGACATTTAGGCTAAAAACATAAAATTTTCTAAAATACAAAAGGTAGAGAAATATTTTAAATCCACATATTTTTTTGCCATCGGGTAATGCCAGTTTTTCAAGAAAACACTTTCTAAAATTTTGATAACCTTAAATTTTAACCGAAAGTGTCTTTGAATCACTTTCTAAATTCTCGGAAATTATGAATTGTTGAAAGTGCATTTTTGAAGTGATACTTTCTAAAATTTTGGAAATTTTGATTTACATTGAAAGTGTTTTTTTAGTTACACTTTCTATAATTTAAAATTTTGAATTTAATGTTTGTCTTTTTTGAAATGTTGAACATTCTATCAAATATATATATAGAGAGAGATACATGATACTTAAATATGTTGTACTTGAAATACTTTATTTATTTATTTAAAAGTAAAACTAATTATGTTATGTTTTAAATAATATTTTCAAAAACTTCTTATAATTGTTGCTAACTTTATTATTGTTATTAATTTTAATTTAGTAGTTAATTATTAAAATTTAATTGGTAATTTATTTTATTAAATTTATTTTAAATTATAAAATATCATAACCTTATTATCGCTTATATAGTATTATTATTATTATTATTATATATTAAGAAATTTAAAAAATAACCATATTTTAAATATTAAAAAAATATAAAAAATTAAACAAAAGTAAAATGATAAATATAAAAAAATGAAAGTGCAAGTATAATAATTTTTAAGATAAAATAAATTATATTTCAAAAATAATAGGATAAATCATATGGTCATCATGCATAGCTCATATGGTAGAACGTTCATCGTTTATAAAATATATGATATAGGAAGGAAACGGTTCCGGGTTCAAGTCTCAATTGATAGTTTACTTTATTGTAACTTAAAAAAAAACTAAATTTATAATTTATTTAATTAAAAATTGGAGCTGTTGGATGAGGGAAGTTTTAAATTAAGGCTACGCGGTTGAACCAATTTAAAAAAATCACCAATTTATCAGCATATCCACAACTCCTCTAGGCTGACTAATGCCGACATGTTCTCTAATTGTGTTGCTAAAATATCGGTCAAGGACCACCGATATATCGACGAAACATCCGCTTTTTTGCCCATTTTCCATTCAAACAAGCCATAATCATTTGGAGTTCGATCGATACATATCATCAAACGATATTTCACGATTTTTTTTATCATTTGTTCTAAATAAGCGAAACTTTTTAAAAAAAAATCTAGATCACCGATTTGAAATTATTTTTAAATGTAAATGAAATCTTTGACACTCTTATATACATTTTAAAAATAATAATAATAGAAGCAAATTCTAAAACTATTAAAAATATGACATAGTAATCCCTTTGTTAAGACAAAATATCATGCAATGAAATAGTAATCCTTTGTTAAGACAAAATATCCCTTAACCATCGAACATGTAGTGAGATAGTTACGGCCCTCTTATTTTAACCAAAGGTCTCGAGTTCGAACCTCCAGAATGCAAATGTTATGTGGTAAATCTTTACTGCTTTTGTGGTCTATCCCGTTTTGAATGAGGATTAGTCTGATGCACTACAAGAAAATTGACTTATAGGACATTACTTTAGTTTCGGGCTAAAAAAAATTTCAAATTCAAAGCATATTTTTAGTTTCATATTTATCGAGCCGCAACTACAAGTGACTCTATAGTTATGGATAGGGTCATGTCTCAACTAAAAGTGATTCTATAGTTGCATTTAGGATTGAGTCTCAATCTAAAAGTGACTTATAGTTATGATAAGATTGTGTCTCAAATCTAAAAGTGATTCTATAGTTGTATTTAGATTTAGCCTCAACTAAAAGTGAATCTCAGAGAAGGATATGATTGATTTTCAACTAAAAGTGACTTTATAGTTGCATATAGGATTGAGTCTCAACTAAAAGTGACTCTATAGTTGTGGTAAAGATTGAGTGCAACTAAAAATGACTCTATAGTTGCGAGTAGACTTGAGTTACAACTGTAAGTTACTATATAGCTGCGATTAGACTTGAGCCGCAACTACAACTACAAATTGTTGATACTTTTATAAAATATTGAGATTTATTAGGGATTTAAATGTAAAAATCTTAAAAGTTCGTAATTTTCCATCGTTTATGATATTTTTCTAAGTGATATGGAAATTCTCGGATAAATTTGAATAAAAATTGCAAAAGAAAGGAATTCGACTTAAATTGACAAAGCATAAGCCAATCTTATCAACTTGCCATATTTGCCCATTGAGATTAAATTGTTGGAGAGTTAAGTGTAAAAATGTGGGATCATTTAGTTTGTTTTAAATACAATATTTTGGTTTATGTAATTGATCAATCAAATATTAAATTCTAAATTTGTTTCTTTAAATAGCTCTCTTTACAGTGAGAAGTGTTATGACAATTTCAATTTGCTAATTAATTTAAATTAATATTATATAAAGGTTGGATCTTTTACTTAATCAAGAGAGTATATCCATTTAAAGTAACTTAATTTCTTTTTAAATTTTCTTTAACCAAGTCACAAAGGATTAGTTATGACTCTTCTTTTAATTATTTTTTACTAAGCTTCCGCACACCTTTATCATAATCAAAATATGAGAAGACGGGCTGATGTTTGATGGAGGACATTCGTGTAGCGTCCAGGATAGTTATGGTGTGCTCCAGCGTATCATAATATTGCTCGCAATAAAACCATATTAGCCGCCCACGTCTCCTCTCCTGTCTATTTGAAGAAGAAACCTTACCCCCCTTTCCCTCTCTCTTAAGTCCAACATCTGTGGAGAAGAGGAGCAAGGTCGATCGGACTCAGGGTTTCACTTCACCGGCACCCGCTCTTCGAGAAGGTACCCTCTCTTTCTCTCTCTTTACCCATTATCTGGCCCCTTTATAATCTCGATTCGACATGCACATCTCGGCCTTTTTTCGTGATATTGATTCGATCGTTTAGCTTCCGTGGAATTCGTGAAGTTTGATCGTACTACTTTATGGGTAAGACCTTACGAAATTGTAATTTTGTATGAAATTCCGTAAAATCAAGGCTTTGCTCCTTAATGGTTACTATTTTCGAAGATAGATCCTTAGCTCCGTAACGTTGTTTTCCCTGGAGCGTCTCTATAATTTGTATGATTTTCAACTAAAAGGGAATGTAATCGATTGATTAAATATAGCATTTTCTCGTTTAAATATACTACTAGTATAACTTTTTGTTCAGATGGTGATTAGTTGCTTTTGGTTATGGGTTTATAACTTTAGATTTATTATTATTGTGGATTACTATATTTTGGGATATTTATATTGTTGTGTCGTTTGAGAGAATCAAATTTGTTCATACCGACGAAAAGAAACATGTAAGATAATGAGTTCAAATTCGCCTTGAAATTCGATCAAGGTTTTGGAAGAAAATTTATTTCAGATTTAGTGTAAATTTTGTTATTAATCCTACGACACGTTGTTCATTCTTAGCACTTATTTTTATATAAGGTGTGTTTTGTATTTCAACCGTTCTCGCACTTAAATGATTTCAAGTTTCATTAAAACTTTATACGCAATGAAATTTTTGTGATATCATCTCTGAATGTGATTGAAGGTATGATTTATTAATGGCCAATAAAGAGGAGCTTGGTCAACTTATAACCCTTGAGCAAGGGAAACCCCTAAAAGAAGCCATTGGTGAGGTATGCCATTCACACTCTTTACCTGAGAAGGTTGTGTTACTATTCATCAATTCTCTCGTAACATGTGACAATGTGTCAATTTGCAAAGTAACTATGGAGCCGCTTATTGAGTACTCCGCAGAGAGGCAAAATGTGTGTATGGTGACATAATTCCATCACCACTAGCTGACCGTCGATTGCTTGTTTTAAAGCAGGTGAAGCACTGGCTCATGTCTTGATTCTATACAAGTCATAAACATTGTCTATGTTTCGTAGTAAAACTATCTTTATATTATGCAGGTTTGGAATAAAGCTTACTGGTAACCCCGTGAGCTAGGTCTTATCGATTGGATAGCCTACCTGGTAATTTTTCCTTGTGTCTCATTGATTGAATAAAGCTTGAATGAAGTGAAACTTGACCTCTCTAATGCATATTAATTCTTTGAAATCATAATTTAAAATCTAATTTAATTAAATAAAAATTTGAAGATTCCTTGTGTTTAAATGAAACATTCAATTAAAAGGTAATGCAATTATACTAATTTTAATACGCAGCTAGAAATTTGGAGAATGGAATTGTGTAAAAAGAAAAAAAATAAAGTTTACAAACCTTGCTCATGCTTTGCTATGAGCGTAGAAAACTAAGAAGTGTGCAAGCCTAGAAGAATATGTTTGAGTGGCAACATCATAGAGGTCCTTTCTCTTGAAGAATTATCTAGGCCTATCATTTCTAAGACATTACAAGAGTAAATGTGAGTCATCCAAAGAAGACAAATTTTTTATATTTCATATCTGCTGTTTCTCGATAATTTTTTTCCTGTGACATTTTTGCTTTTATTTTTGTTTCGATCATCTTTATAATGTCTCGAATATGAGAAAAGTTAATGGTTTCTCGTGGTTGTATGGTGTCCTTGGCAATAGTTTGAGAGCGCGATTCCAGAGGGGCTTTCTTCATTCAGTACTATTGCTAAGCCGCACAGGTCAGGAGGCTTTATCAATCACCTAATATGTTCCGATGGGTAATTTTATTTATTTGAAAAGGAAGACTCTTTCCTAATTTGTGGCTTGTCTCGTATATGGGAAATGACTCCGGGTATTGTTATTAAGTATTGTTATGCTCACCCACAAATTTAATGTTTGATGCTTTCCCCATGTATTTTCTCGAATTTGACTATCATCTTAGATTTTAGCTTGGTCGGGCACTGCATCCCTCGGTCTGAAGTTGATTTTTCTTGCGGTCTCACGATATTATGATGTCGCATAGGAGAATGCCGCTGAAGGATACATTAATTGTTTCAAATGGTGCAATTTATTTACTCTAAATCAGCTTTTGGTTTGACATTATGCGTATTCGTAAGAAAAGATGGGGCGAGCTGTTTCACTCAAAGAATATCTGCCGCATGCATTCGTGATCCTCTCTCAAGGGCACTATTTGGTTTATTTGAATGCAACATCATACGATAGTTCAAGCTTAAGTGTAGTTTCTGAGCTAAAACAATATTATTAACGCCAAGAGCTTGAATACTTTGTTTTCACGTTGTTCATGTAACACCCCGTCCCGAGAGTGTACAGTATATGATACTGTAGGGGTGTATAAGAGTACCAAGGCCATATCAGAGTATTTTGGGAGATGAAATTAGGAAATTATAAATTTTGGAACCCGAATTTGGAACTTAAAACAAGGGTACAATTGTCATTTAGTAAAAGGATATATAAGGCATAATTGGGTTAGAGATGGCCATAGTAGGAATTTCAAAAGTCGATTTGCAATAAGGAAAGCTGAGGGGTGAAAGTATAATTAATGAAAGCTTAAATAAGAAATAATAATAATGAATTGCCAATTTTTCAGTGAATCTCAAAATTCTAGATCTCTGATGATCTAACTGATCACAATAAGTTCGTCTCGCAAATCTAGTGACCTAGAAAAGTTTCATGACCTGGCATACGAATATTTACCAATTTAGCGATTTGATAAAAAGTGAAACCCGAAACGGGATTTTGAAACTAAAATGGCAAGTATATAAAGAATTTTCCCTTCATTCATTTACTATAGCAAAAAATTGAAATCTGACAAAATAAATTGTTTCGGGGTCAGGCTTTATTTAAGAGAGAGAAAGAAAAGTGGACATGTGGGTTCCACATAAAGAATTAAAAAAATAAAATAAAATAAAAGACAAAACAAACATGAAAAAGCAAATGGCAGACACGGGCGTGACAGAGAGGATGGGCGAGAAGAGAGTTTTCTTTTTTATTTATTTCTTTTACTTTATCGATTTACTAAATTCGACCTTCTCAATTTCGTTTTCTGATAAACACGGAAAAGTGCTCTACGCGACGAGGGCTACGCGCGGAGCACCAAAAAACACAGTGAGTTTTCAAATGCTAAGGCGAACGGCCTCGATTTTTCCTCGCGGAGTGGCCTACACGCCCGCCCACCGGAAGGGGGGGGCGGGGGTGTACAAGGTGGTATTGTATGTGCCTGTATATAATAACCTAGATTCTCGAGGAAATCGATACCACGCAAGGTGGTATCAGAGCATAAGTATTGGCAACCATGCATGTTTAAGTTCAAAGTACATACATATCAAGTGAGTCAAAGTATTAAAAGTTGATTTTAGTAATTACAAAGACTATAGTCGGAAGAGGACGTATGGTCGCCCTAGAGAGTAAACCAAAGAATGTCTAAGCCGTCCCGAAGTACTGGAGATGAGCACATAGTTGGTTCCACTCATCGCCTTCTATGAATCAACCACAAGAAGAGTCAAGTTTACCATCTAGGCCACTCTAAGAAGCTCATGCCAGGATTGTTTACGGCAGAAAGGTGGCACAGACAAGGCAGATAGCTGACATGACGCTGGTCACAATGCAGCCTCCACCGCCACCTGTGAGAAGTTCTCGAAGAACCCGGGAGGTCGATGCAGAGAGTAGCGCAAGTCGGGGCGCTGCCACATGACGGCAGCAGGATCCGTACAGCCCGTTATGGCTAGACCGAGTAAATAAGGTTTATGGAGTGGGCCGCACTTCCGCGATGAGCAAAGGGTCTTGTTTTCCAGCTTTTCTCGATGGAAGATGTACAAGGATCGGGTGGGACGCCGTGGAGAGGAGGTATCCTAATGGCATAACATGGGACCAATTCTAGCAAGAATTCACTGACCGATTCTTTCCTCAAAGTCATAAGGATTCAAAAATTGAGGAGTTCTTTCGGGTTGAAACAAAGAACATGCCGCTTCCGAGTATGAAAAGAAGTTCTCTAACTAGTTAGATTGGTTCTCACATTCAAGCAGATGAAGTCCCGAAAATGCAAGAGATTTTCACGGGATTACGCATTAATCGTAGTGCATTTATTGGTGGTTCCTAATAGATTTGGGGACATAGTTGAGGCCGCTCTGAGAGTTGAGCAAAGCACTACAGCCATGCATCGTAGTAGATGTGAGCAAGAGTAAGAGGAGGCACCAGCACTTCCTAACAAAGCTCGTGACAAGATAGCGTAGCTAGCCAAACAAGGCGCAGGTTACAGAGGCCGAGAGAGGTGCGTGTCGAGGAGCTATCTCTAGTCGTGGATCAGTGAGGCCCCGGTTACAGCGTTGGCACCTGCAGTATCTCCCGCTTTTGTCATATGTGTCGGCTTACACCATGGGGAGTGTGAGATCCAAGACTGGCAGCCCCACCGTGGCCAAGAAGGCCATTTTATTAGTGGAAATCCTCATCCGATTGATGAGACATCGTGGCCGCCCAGCTACCCCAAAGCACTGCAGGATGAGCACACAAAAGTCGATGGGGAGAGGCTTCCCAGCAAAGGGGCCAGCACAGCCGCAGTGGGGCTGTGGCCGTGGCAGGTAGAGGCAAGGCCCTGTGGATACGCATGTGAGCCCCGCACTCAAAGCCGAGTATGTTTGCGGATTCCGAAGAAGATGTGATGCAAATTCCGATGGTCACGGTATTATTTCTATTCTTGATCATGATGCATATACCTTAGTAGACCCAGGAGCTACGCATTCATTTGCATCCAAGCCATTCTAGATCAAGCTTCCCGCATAGAGACCTGTACCATTGCAGGGTCGATGAGAGTTTCCTCCAAATTGAGATTCGCTACTCGTAGACAGAGTAGTCGAGATAGTAGAGTTCCCATCAGACAGGAGTCTCAAATGGATCTCAGAGCTTTAGATATGAGGACTTTGATGGTTCTAGGTATGGATTGGTTGTCTCGCCATAGAGCCACGTTAGATTGTTATAAAAGGAAGCAAAGTCGAACAGCCAGAAATTGAGGTAAAGTTCAGAGGATTACGTAGAGTTGTCTTTATATGATCTCCGCCATGACACATTTAAAATGCCGCTGTAAAGGTTGTCGTGGTTATCTAGCTTATGGTGGAGACAAGGAAGGAGGGGACTATATTGATGAGATTCCAAACAGCAGAGTTCCCAGATGTTCCCTGATGATATCGAGGATTACCTCCAAGAGAGAGAAGTGGAGTTCACCATTGATTTGATTCTGTGGATCGAGCCCATTTCCATTCCTTCCTTATAGGATGGTTCCCGCAGTTAAGGGAGCTAAAGCTCATTAGAGGAATTGAGTAAGGGATTTACTGCATCGAGCATATCCTCATGGGGGAGCTCCAGCTCTCTTTCGTGAAAGTTAAAGACGGAGCTCATGTTATGTATAGATTGGCTAAAAGTAAAATAAATTGCAGTTACCATCCGCAATCAGTATCCACTCCCTAGGATTGATGAGTTATTTGATCAACTCCAAGGATCTCGAGTATACTCCAAGATAGACTTGAGGTCGGGGTATCATCAGTTGAGAGTTCAGGAGAGTGATGTACCTAAGACAACATTCAGGACACGCTACGGGCATTATGAGTTTTTGGTGATGCCATTTGTCTACTCTAATGCCCCAAAGAGCGCATGGATTTGATGAACCGAGTATTCCAAATTCGTATTTGATAGGTTCGGCCATAATTTTTATTGATGATATCTTAGTGTATTCAGTAGTTCAGAGAAACATTCAGAGCACCTGAGGATTGTATTACTGCACCCTGCTGGAGACAAGAGTATGCCAAGTTGAGCAAGTGTCGCTTTGGCTCGCCATGGTGGCATTCCTGGCCATGTAATTTTTACAGAGGGGTGAGTGTGGATCCCTTAAAATAGAAGCAAAGGGTAAATTGGAAACCACTGAAGAATGTGTCGAGGTCAGAAGCCTTGGTTTAGTGTATTACAGAGTTTGTTGGGAGGGGTTCTCCAAGATAGCAAATTTCCAATCAATTTCAAATCGACACAAAGATGTTAAGTATGATCAAGTAAGCCCCGTCAAAAGAGTTTTGAGGAGTTGAAAGATAGATTGACTTCAACTCCAGTTCTAGCTTTACCCAATGGAAGAGATGGATTTGTGTTTATAAGATTTCTCTGTGCAAGGCCTTGGTCAGGTTTTTAATGCAAAATGATGCAGGATTTTGCATATGCCTCTAGACAATTAAAGAAGCATGAGGAGAATTATCTCGACACACACGACTTAGAGCTTGCAAGCAATGTTTGCACCGAAAAATATGGAGACATTATTTATATGGTGTTCCTCAGATCTTTACGCATCATAAAAGTTCTCACATATTTTCACCCAAAAGAGTTAAACCGAGGCAAAGAAGACGGCTTGAGTTGATTAAGGACTACGACTGCATCTATCGAGTACCATCCAGAAAGCTAATGTCGTGAGCGTATGCCTTGAGTAGGCGATCAGAGAGTTCTCTTTATCTCACATGAGATCAGGTTATCTTCCACTATTGGTGGATCGAGGCTTTAGGGGTGATATTGGAGGTTGAGGATTATGGGCCTTGTAAGCCCACATTTCATGTTGGGCCGCTCCTTGTGGACTTGATTCTAGCCAGGCGATCCACGGGATCCACATATGATTAAGCAAGAAGAGATAGAAAGAGGAAAGAAAGTAGAGTTTGAATCAGGGATGATGGCATGATAGTGAAAGGGCCCAGTGTGTGTGCCAGAGTATGGCGAACTGAAGAGAGAAATTATGGAAGAAGCACATTCATGCGTGCATGCATCGAATGTGCAGATGTACAAAACTTTGAAAGGAACATTCTTTGGTGGAATGGGATGAAGAAAGAAATCGCAAGTTTCGTACAGTGCCTAACACATCGGTAGTGAAGCGAACATCGGAGGCCCGGGGAAGATACAATTATATTTGTTCCGGTATGGAAATGGGAGAAGATCATATGGATTTTTGTTACGGTCTTCCACACGGACTCCAGAGCGACATAATGCAGTATAGGTAATAGTTGATCGTTTGTGAAGTCGCCCGTTTACGCCGGTTAATGTTGAGGATTCTTTACAAAGTTGGCCAAGTTGTATGTAGGATGAGATAGTAAGACTTCCTTAGGGTTCCGGTTTCGATAGTGTCGGATCGAGACCCCTAAGTTCTATCTAGGTTTTAGCTGGTTCTGGCTTGGCGTTAGGTACTCGCCTACACTTTAACCATGACATTTCATCCTCAGACGAGATGGACGGTCGAGAGAGGACTATTCGGAGCGTTAGAGGGATATGCTTTGGAAACTTGTGGAATTCAAGGAAGTTGGGACACTCACTTGGCACTAATGGGTTGCCTACAACAATAGCTATCAAGCCCGGTATAGATATGACTCCATTTGAGGCCTTTGTATGGCGGGAAATGTAGGACTCCGGTGTCTTTGGGATGAAATTAGTGAGAGAAGACCTAGTAGGCCACTGAACTAGTACGGATCACTTCGGAGGAAGTGAAAGTTGTTCGCGATAACTTAAAGATGGCAAAGATGAAGCCCGAAAAGTTATGCGGACAATCGTCGTAGAGACTTGCAGTTTGAGATAGGTGACCAAGTCTTTTTGAAGATTTCACCTTGGAAAGGTGTGTTGAGATTTGGGAAACGAGGAAAGCTTAGTCCGAGGTATATAGGACCCTACGAGATTGTGAGCAAAGTGGGGCCATGTGCAAGAAAAATTCTGATTCCAGCTTTGGACATAGAAGTAGTGGGTTATTTGAACGTAACTTGATTTGATTACTCGAGATGGGTAATTCAGTTGGAGATAGAACCCTTAACACCTTAACTTTAAAAGAGTATGAAGTGTGACTAAGTCTAGGAAGTACGTTAAGTTATGCGATTAATTTATTAAATCGTATTACGTTGAGTTGTAGGTTAAAGTAAAGGCGGGATAAGTGTGGAACGATTGCTTTCCAGTTAAGCAAGCAAGAGGTAGTGTTCCACAAACTCATTTTCCCAAATACTAGTGTGTGTGTGTGTATAAATTGTTTACACTGGTATTTCATGGTTTTGAATGCAAACCATTTTCAAGAAGCAAGCAATGAATTAGAAAGCAAGCAAATGGTTTTGAGTTAAACCATTTTTGAAAAGAAAGCATTGGTTTTAAATTGTAAAACCATAATTAAGCAAGCAAGCAAGTAAGTAAATGGTTTTGAATAATTAAACCATTTTCAAGCAAGCAAGCAAGTAAGCAAATGGTTTTGAATAATTAAACCATTTTTCAAGCAAGCAAGCAAGTAAATGGTTTCAAAGTGTAAAAACCATTTTCAAAACAACAAGCAAACAGTAAGAAAGTTTGAAACAAGGCCTTCCCCCAGTTTTAAGCAAGCAAACCCGGTCGGAGGTATTCCGTCGTGCGGTGGTGTTAGGATTTCATACATGCATTGGTTTGCTGGACGGCAAACTTAGGACATACATTATGCATTTAAAGGAATGGAGTAGCGCGATGCGGGGTATATAAGGTTATGAGCTCTAACTAATTATGGTGATGGCGACACGAGGTCAATTCCACCATATTCAGGAAAAGGTAGGCGCGGACAAGGTCCTTCCACCGGCACGGTTGAGCCGCAGTGTTCCGTGTTCACTGGGGTATGATAAGCAAAAATAGGCCTCCATTGGTTGATGTTTATAAGCATGATATCTTTGTTTGAAAAATCAACCATTGGTTCCCGATCGCTGAGCTTCGGAGAGTTTTTCATGACGGTTGAGCCCAGGCTCCCGTTTAGATTTCAAAACGATCGGTTGAGCCAAGCTCCCGTGGGTTTTATTTTCAAAGCATGCGGTTGAGCCAAGCTCCCGTTTTTATGAAAAAGTTTTGAGAAAATTTTTAAAGCAAAGGTTTGTGAAAGGTTTTAAGAAACTTTTCAAACAAGATAAAGCAAGCAAGAAAGATTTTAAGAAGTTTTATAAACTTCTAAGCAAGCAAGTATAAAAGCAAGCAAGCAAAGAAAAGTTTTAGAAACTTTTAAAAGCAAGCAAAGCAAAGTAAAGTTTCTGGAAAATATTTGTAAAAGAGAGTTTTACATTTTTGAGATGTTTTCCGGAAAAGCAAAACCTTTAATAAAAGCATACACTCACTGAGCTCGTTTGGCTCATTGGTTTCCATTTAAAAACTATTTTCCAGATACAGTACGCAAGACGCTGGAGCACAATAGGATTGGTCCTGACATCAGTTTAAGTGCTGTGTATTAATAATATTTTGTAAGAATAGACTCTGAATTTGTATAAAGGAACATATGTATGTACATAGAGTAGTTTTGTGAGAATGTGTTGGTATGTTGGTTGCCATATTTTTGGATATAGTGTAAATTGGATGTATACAGGATTTGGAATTAGACTATGTGCATCGTCATCTTGCCAGTTTTCATTGCTAAGATTTTGCAAATCTAAGTTATAAATAAAAGAAAAATTTTATAGGAGGTTTAAGCAAGCAATCGGCCGCTTCACGGGGATTTCTAGTCGTTGGGGTAATGGGTGGGATTTACGTGAGTGGCGACACGCCGCCGCGGTGAGGGTGGGGGGGTGTGTCAGGATTCATGATACATTCCATGTATCGATGTTGAGAAATATATCCCGGATCCTTCACATGTATTGAAGAGCGACCGGTGCGGTTAAAGGAGATTTGACATGAGGAGATGCACAATGCGATTGTAGATGCAAAGGAACGAGGTGTTGAGAAGCAAAGTGATTCCTTTAGTTAAGTATGGAAGAATCATGAGAGGGGCGGCTACTTGGGACGGAGGCTGGATGCGCCATCGGTCTCTCACTTATTTTCCACATGGGGTATTTTCGTTCCTTTCTTTTGGAGTTTAGTTTATTTATTTCGGGACCCGAAATGTTCCTAAGGAGGAGGATTTTGTAACACCGTCGAGAGAATTATACGATGCAATCTTGGCAAGGGGTGTATAAAATTACCAAGTGTCACATTGGCAGTATTTTGGAGATGAAATTAGGAAATTATAAATTTTGGAACTCGGAATTTGGAACTTAAAACAAGGGTACAATTGTCATTTAGCAAAAAGGATATATAAGGCATAATTAAGTTAGAGATGGGCCATAGTAGGAATTTCAAAAGTTGGATTTGCAATTAAGGAAAGTTGAGGGGTGAAAGTATAATTAATGAAAGTTTAAATAGTAAAATAATAATAATGAATTGCCATAATTTTTCAGGGAAGTCTCGAAAATTCTCTAGATCTCGGATGACGAAACGGACTGCGCCGTTAAGTTCGTCTCGCGAAATCTAGTGACCTAGAAAAGTTTCGTTTAATTTCGAGACAGACGGAATATTTTACGAATTTTTAGGCGACGGATAAAGTGAAACACGAAAGCGAATTTTTGAAAAATTAGAAAATATGAAATATAAAGAATATTCATTTAGGATAAATAAAATTGAAACCGGGACAAAATAAATTGTTTGAGGCTACCAAACAGACGAGAAAAGAAAGAAAAAGGGACATGGGTTCCACATAAAGAATTAAAAAAATAAAATAAAATAAAGACCAAATGAGCATGAAAAGCAAATGGCGAGACAGGCGTGGCAGAGAGAGGATGGGCGAGAAGAGAGTTTTCTTTTTTATTTATTTTCTTTTTACTTCTTTATCAGATTTACGAAAATTTGACCGTCGGATTTCGTCGGGATAAACACGAAAAGTGCTCTACGCGACGAGGGCTACGCGTGAGTACCAAAAACACGGGGAGTTTCCTAGTCGTTAAATTGCTTGGTGGGGATTTACGTGGGTGGCGGCACGCCCTTTGGAAGGGAGTGGGGTGTGTCAATTCATTTTTTGTTGATGTAGTTTTTCGGATATTTTGGTTGAATACTTTGTTTTCAATGCTATCTCACTGTTTCTTTGTCAGTCATGGGTCAATCCAACTTAAATTATTTTAAAATAAAACAGTGTTCTCGATAAATCCAGTATGTTTTTTCATCAGTCAAATATCCTTTTATAGTTGCGGCCAAGGAAACGATGTCATCCGTAGATAACTCTTTTAGTTGCGGCCAAAAAAGTTATCATCCATAGTCATCATTTTAGTTGCAGCCACAAAATAACCCCATCTATAGCCATCCTTTTAGTTGCCACCCTTTTAGTTTTGCCCATCTTTTAGTTGCAGCCAAAAAATTTCCCCATCCATAGCCACTCTTTTAGTTGCGGCTAGAAAATAACCCCATCCAAAGCCACCGTTTTAGTTGCGGCCAAAAAATGCCCCCATTCATAGCCACCTTTTGAGTTTGACCAGACCTTTGGCCACATCTGCAGCCACGACCCGTCATGAGTCACCCTTTAGTTGCGGCTAAATAAAGATTATCATCTCTCATGGTTGATAAACCATTTTTTAGTTCTTGACCATAATGTATCATAGCCACCCTTTTAGTTTTGCCTATCTTTTAGTTGCAGCCAAAAAATTTCCCCATCCATAGCCACTCTTTTAGTTGCGGCTAGAAAATAACCTCATCCAAAGCCAACCTTTTTAGTTGCGGCCCAAAATGCCCCATCCGCATACCTTTTGGTGCAGCCAAGAACATGACCACATCCATAGCCATCCTTTTAGTTGCGACAAAAATAGCCACATCCATAGTCACCCTTATAGTTGCGACCAAATAAAAGATTATCATCTTTCATGGTTGATAAACCATTTTTTAGTTGCGGCCATAAATGTCCCCATCCATAGTCACCCTTTTAGTTGCGGTTAGGAAATAGCCCCATCTATAGACATCCTTTTAATTGCGGCTAGCAAATAACCCCATCCATAGTCATCTCTTTTAGTTGAGGCCAGAAAATTTATTTATTTTTTAAATATTTCATAATCATGTACCAGTTATACCCCAAGATTTTATGAAATTATTAACTAATAGCCTTTCAACAATAGTTTTTATATTAGGACATAATTATAAGTTTTTTATAATTAAACACTTTAGCAGATTATAAATGTAATAAATTATCTTTATTAGACTCCAATCAGGACCCCTCTTCTCCTTATGCCCTGCCTTTTTTGCATGATGAACACGTAATTATAATTTTTGTATAGGTTTGGTGAAGTTGTAGCCCCAAAGCCGGGGTGTCAATTGACTACGAATCAACGTAAATCTACATGTATCATGTTATGAGACCCATACATGTGCAAATATAGCCGCAGGCCTACATCCCTACTCATAAAATGTATATTTTATAAAATGATTAATTACTATTTGTTTTACAATTTATACAAAACTGGGTTTCTTGCCCCAAATTTTACAGAATACAAGATAAGGCCATCTTGGCCGTTCTTGTAAGGTCGGATCGTCCCATCCCCAAGTACGTCTTCGGTGCCTGAAAAATATATTCCTCGATGGTGGTATTTGATGAGTGGAATTTCCCTGCTGGGTTACTCCCCCGCCTAAATTGATGCAATGACGCCTGGAAACATTCAACAATATATCACTCATGCATATAATGTGAATTAGTTCCCATAAATCATGTTATTCTATTTAACAATAACATAAACTTAGCTTTCGCATGGGCTAAGGTACAATCCGGTTCATCTTGGAGCTATTACAAAATCACATAGCATGTTATTCCTCATGGCAATAACACAGCATCACACCTGAATCACCCCAAACGGTCAGGTGGGCCGTCAAGAAACACTCACAGGAGATTTCTTTGCTCGGTCCAGATCTTTTGGGCAGAAAACCACGACCATCCGAGGCCTCAACAAATCCCCATCCATTACACATGGCCCTTAAGCAAAAAGTAAACAGTAGGAGAAAAACCCCTACCTTTTCGGGTTTGTGAAACTCGGCCAGTACCCACTTGTAGTCCTTGCCGTGGGGAGCAACTTTGCTTTTTGCCTCGTCGGAGCTCGCCGGTCCGATCGTCGGGAAACTTAGAGAGAAGGTGGAGCCTCTCTCTCTAAAACCCTCTCTTTCTCTAACTCTCTTTCTCGGTTGGTCTCTCTCTCTTCCTTTCCCTCCCAAACCAGATTGAATTCGATATTGGAATGAGAAAAGTCCTCTCGATGCCACATGTCAAATTTCTATTGGTTGGAGGATGCACATATCCTCTTATCCAGCTTCACTCGAGATTTCCTCTAATGGCATGATGCCATGTGTCACATATGAGCCTTGAGCTCAATGTTTGGCGCATCTGCCTTTGGACACGTGTCGCCTCTTGGCCACCAAAGCGTGCCAGAGTGTCCTACATCCCTCTCGATTGCCTCGAAAAGCGTGAAATTTATTTGTCTCGAATTCGTGAGGTCGATTTGGTAGATAGATTTGTGGGCGATTCAACGGTGAAGTCCATTTAGATCATCAGAGATCTAGAAAAATTCAGTTTTCAAACGAAATTACCATTTATCTTATGAAACATGGATTTTCGAGTCTCTGAAGTATTATTAATTTATTTTTTTAATGACTCCTAATTATTATTATTATTATTTTGAATGCTTTTGTAAATGGATATGAAAAATATTCTGATTACCTTTTAAATTTTACGCTAGTTTCATATTGTTGGTATATCTTTTTTCAGGAAAAGTCAATGTTTTAAAACCGGACCGGTGATTGAGCGAAAAATTCTGGAGTTCATGGTTCACTTGTCCCGGACCGTAGTCGACCGCAGTTGAGCCGTGGCGATCATAAATATATAATTTATATTTTTTAAATATAAAATTATTTTAAATATATATAATTTAATATTTATAATGCTATTTATTTATTTTATATAATTATTATCATCTTCTTTCATTGAAAGAAATTTCAAATACTATAAAGGAGAATTTATTGAAAATTTAAATCTTTATTGAAAGTAAAATTTTAAAATTCTTTTTTAAAAATATAATTTAGTATTATAAATTTCAGAAACATAAAATTTATTGAAAATGAAAAAATAATATTTACATTTATATTGTAATAATTTTTAGAAATGAATATTATAAATTTGTTTGCCAACATTCATCAAATCTCAAGCTGGCATAGTGGTTTAAGAACCTACCTATTGTCCTTTAGGACCTAGGTTCGAATCTTGCAAGTTGAAATTTTTTCTTTTATTCTTCAAACCCTTAATTTTGTCTACGTAGGATAGAGATAAAGGTGAGGTCTTTATATCTTGCTTGGAATTTTCATGGGATACAATGACTTCTTGGGCTACGAGGTTAGAATTGAGCATGATATGTGGGAATTTGAAATTTAAGAGTTTCATTTAAATGTATAATGAGTTGGGTCTTCCATAAATGGACAATGGGTTGAGTTGGGTTGGACCGTCCGGCTCACATAGAATGCGTTCGATTTAGCGTCCACCCAGTCCAACCCGCCGATTTCCTAAGCGGTTCATGGCTAGAATTCGAATGGCACTCCGACTCAATGGGTGAACCGGACCGGAAAACCTTTCGATCGACGGTCCGACCGGTTCCGAAAAGTATATATAGAAGGAAAGAAAATTAAAAAATACATATAAAAGTCAATAAGTTATGTTTTCCATCCTCAAATTAAATAAATTGAAAATACATACAGTTCTTTGTAATTTTGTTTATATTTGATTTTTTTTTGAGATTTTTATTAGACTTCCAAATAAATAAAATAATTTCCTAATAAATTTTTCCTTAGTACTTACGGTCAACCAAACATTACCTAAAAGAAAAAAAAAATGGAAGAAAGGTAAAAAAAAGGGAATATATAAATTTTCTCTTATTTGGTTATCCATGAATTTTTAAAAAAATAAAGAATGTATTTTGTATTTTTCCTTTCCAAAACTTTAATAAATGTTTCTCTTATTTCATATTTTATAACCATATAAAAATACATTACTAAAATAATTATATACATATAATATAAAACAACTTTTGTTTCTTTCCTTTTCTTTTTTTTCTTTTTTTTTTGAGAAAGAACAAATTTATTAATTTGGATCACGGAGAGACATGGGGAGAATTAAGAAAAACCCTTTCGTAGGCCATATTGAAACCTAGTTTGTATAGGTTTTATGAAATTATTAACCTAATAGCCTTTCAACAATAGTTTTATATTAGGACATAATTATAAGTTTTTTTATAATTAAATACTTTGTAGTTATAATGTAATAAATTATCTTTATTAGACTCCAATGGGACCCCTCTTCTCCTTATGCCACCTTTTTCGCAGTGAACACGTAATTATAAATTTTTGTATAGGTTTTGGTCGATATTATTAATTTATTTTTGGCGACTCCACAATTATTATTATTATTATTCTTATTTTGAAATACAGCTCACTTAATTATTAATCTATAATATTGGTTATTTATTAGATTTTTTATACAGTTCTTATAGGTATTTTTAGGCCTAAAAATGCTTTTAAATCAATTTTTGAAAAAAGGGCATACATTTTGAGATGCAAAAACACTTAGAAACTCAAATATCTTACATTCCTTTTAAAAATCAAATTATATTTTCATAAATTATCTAGTATTTTCCTTCCTAGTACATTCCTTTTTAAAATCTAATTATATTTTTTAAATATCTAATTATATTTTGGAAAAACGAATATTTTTTAATATCTTGATAATATCTTACATTCATTTAAAAAATCAAATTATATTTTTATAAATTATCTATTTATTTTTCCTTCTATTACATTTCATTTTAAAAATCTAATTATATTTTCTTAAAATATCTAATAATTTTTGGAAAAAGGCAAGATACTTTTTTTAAGTAGATGTAATGTTTAATGACCGATTGCCTTTGAGGGTGGCAGAGTTGGTGAGCCGAGTATTAGGTGACTGGCTCGGCTCGGTTTAAAGGTGAGTTCGGAACATTCACGAGCTGTTTACGAAATTTGACAATGGTTGAGGTGTACTTGGGCGGCGGGCGTGCGAGCCATCCCTGAAGTGCCAGGTGTTACCTCTAACGACTAGAAACTCCCAATGACGAAGCCGTATTGCTGCTAAAACCTCCTATAAAAATTTTTCTTTTATTTATAACTTAAGTTGGTAAAATCTTAGCGGTGAGCTTGACATATGTTTTTATATCAAATTCAAATCTTGTATACATCAAATTTACTATATCAAATCTTGCCTTGACATGCCAACACATTCTCACAAAACCTCTATGTACATATGTTCCATTATACATATTCAAAGTATTTTCTTATAATATTCTTAATTCCTGACACTTGTACAATGTCGGATAATCCTAATATGCTCAATCTTTGTGCCCCTTTGGAAAATAGTTTTAAATACAAAATAATGAGCTAAGCGATACATTGAGTGTATGCTTTTATAAAAGGTTTGCTTTTCAGACTTATCTCAAAATGTAAAACTCTCTTTTACAATTATTTTCGAGCTTTACTTTGCTTTGCTTGTTTTAAAGTTTCTAAAACTTTTCTTTTAACTACTTGCTTTTATACTTGCTTGATTTGTTTTGCTTTTTCTTTAAAAGCTTGTAAACTCTGTGCTTGCTTGCTTAGAAGGTTTTAAGAAACTTTCAAGCAAAGATAAGCAAGCAAGCAAAAGAACTAGTTTATAAACCTTCTAATATGATAAAGTTTTACAAGCTTTTAAAGGAAAGAAAAACAAAGCAAGCAAGTATAAAAGCAAGCAAGCAAAGAAAAGTTTTAGAAACTTTTAAAAACAAGCAAAGCAAAGTAAAGCTTCTGGAAAATAATTGTAAAAGAGAGTTTTACATTTTTGCAGAGATGTTTCAGAAGGCAAACTTTTTATAAGCATACTCACTAAATAGTTTAGCTCATTATTTTGTATTTAAAACTATTTTCTGATGCAGAATGCAAGGCATTTGGAGCATAATAGGATTTGTCCTGACATTGTACAAGTGCTGTAAATTAAGAATATTATGTAAGGAAATACTTTGAATATGTATAATGGAACATATGTACATAGAGTAGTTTATTGAGAATGTGTTGGTATGCTTGGTTGCCATGACCCCCGGATACTCGTGCCGTTGATGTATCACGAGGTTGGAATTTGACTATGTGCAGCAGTTTTCGGGTTTAGCCAAACGAAATACTGACAGCTCTCAGGTTCTAGTCAGTTGAGAGTTATGTTTGGGGATTTCTGTGGAGTGGCCGGCACGCCCGCCGCCGGTAGGGGGGGTGGGGGTGTGTCAACATGGTATCAGAGCATAAGTATTGGCAACCATGCAAGTTTAAGTTCAAAGTACATACATATGAGGAGTTTCAAAGTATTAAACAGTTGATATTTTTGGCAAATACAACACTATCGGGAGAGGCGTGGTCGTCTAGAGAGTCATTCAATTAGTTTAGGCGTCTGAAGTACCTGAGAGGGTGACGTAGTTGGTTCTTTGCATGCTTGAAATTCCAATTTACGGAATGAGAGCAAAATCGTAATTTTTGATTACAAAATTATAATTACGGTTAAAGTCCGTAATTAATTCTGCTTAGATCTCAGATGGCGAGAAATGGATTGCAGTTAGGAGTAGTCTCATGAAATCTAGCTGTACGTAAAATTTACCATGATTTCTTTGAGAGCGTTCGGATCGGCACGTTTCGAGGCATCGCGTCTCGGGTGCAGGTAAACCCCGTTTCATTCACGGCGAAAGGAACATATAGCATGTACTCGGTACCACCAGAACAGTATGAGTAGAGAAATGATGAAAATGGACGGCCGAAATAGTGCAGAATATCAAATCTCACGGAAAAGAGAGGACATAACGATCATTTTGGAAAAGATTTAAATGGCACTAAAGACAAAATTTTTACCTTGATCATCTCCTTCATAAATGAGCTAAAAACGTGAAGGGCAGAGAAAATTTCGTGCGATAGCCATTTTGAGAGGATTTAGAGAGAGAGGACTTCTCTCTAGAAAATACACGATCAAGTAGTTGGCGGGCTTCGGAACGAAGGAGGAAATGTTCTCGCGAGACAGGGCTGCAGCGTGGTTTCCGAGTTGAGGAGTTTCTTCAGAAACTCCTTGGTAGGATTTTCTCCCTACTTGAGTTTTGACTCCCATTTTAATGCTTTACGAATGTTTCGGTTGAATGGTAGTGGGGCACGTTTGATCGATCCCAAAACTTGGGACCCGGGTGATATTTGGAAGAAAAATGGAAGCGGTCGTGGCCTCCAGCAATTGGGTTCAAAATTTTTGCCCTTGTGTATTAAATGTATATTTGGTATGCATTGGGCGGGGGTAGGCGAGTGATTTAGTTCACAAGGTGAAAGCAGTTGAATCGATTTTTAGAATAGTAGCAGAGGTTTCTTAGTATTCAGTGATCTAGAATGAATTTTGGTAAGTGTAATGTTTGATTTAAGTATTCGAATCGAATTGCTTGTGTTTGAACATTAGCCCAAGTGAGCTAATTTTGATGTGTGAAATGATAATTACATAACATGTTTGTGTGATTTAATTCTTATGCGAGTATATTCATGTTTATATATTTGCATGTGATTGTTGAATTGGGCGGCATATACATTCCATATGCACTTTGGAACTTCCTAGGACCATAGGAATTAGTGCATGAGATGAGTCTAGAAAGCGGTTGGTGTAGTCTAAAAATGTAAATTATCGGAGGGTAGTCCTGGAAACTAAATAATATCAAATCCGGAATGACGGTTGATATTTATTCATCGAAGTAGTCTAAACTGTAATATCAGGTGAGAGCTGACGATTGATGTTTATTCATCGGAGGAGTAGTCCACAAAGCTAAATAATATATCAACCGTCGGACGGCGATTGATATTTATTCATCGGGTAGTCCCTGAAGCAATTAATATATATCGATCGTCGGGCGGCCCGGTGATATATATTCATCGGAGGGTTGCCCACTAATAAAATAATAATTCTCATACGAGAGGCTTAGGCGAGTGTGAAGTCGGTGAGCTGGGATGCGAGTTAATCGTATAGACATTCCAAGTAGGATCATCGTTTGCTTGAATGTGTGTTTAATTTGGGACACGCACTTAGGTGGTGGTAGCCCACTTAGGCCGATTCTCCTATTGAGCTTTGGCTCACCCCGTCGTGGGATCCCCCTTTTTTTCGAATTACGGGGAGCGTTCGAGGAGACGATAGAGATTTATTGTGAAAGCTAGGGATGTGGCTTTGGTGGTTGTACATGTATTAGAATCCTCTAATTTTAATATATGTATTGTTTAAGAGTAAAGATATTAACTCTTGTAACTATTGGGGATATAGTTGGATTCATAGTTTGTATATGTTTTATGGATATTGTTGCATGGGCTGAGACGTTTTATCCATATTTGTATATATTGCATATGTTAATTTGTTTGGGACGGGATATGCGGGTTTTATGGTGGGTAGAGCTCCGGTACAAGGAGACTGCGATTTTCTAAAGTGGCGTCGGGTAACCCACGACCTCCATGTATTCATGAGTTGTGGTGGTCAAACGGTTGAGTTTTGGGGCGTCACACTCACCGCCTCTATGAATCGACCTCGGCCCGGCCAGTCGGGTTGGATCATCCCAGGCCACCGGAGGAGCTCAAGTGTCGGGGTGTTCTGGCGGAGCGGGTGCCTGGTGCACGGATAGTAGTAATAGCGGCCAGTCGATGGTCGCCAACCTTCACCATCACCTAGAGAGGTTATGGAAGAGGCAAGGTCGATGAAATCTGGTGGCGTAAACCGTATGACCCAGTGAGTGGCGATACAGAGGTACTTTGGTTATGGTTGAATTTGGGTAAGCAAGGTTTACGGAGTTATGTTCACACAAATGAGCAAAGAGTCTTGTTTTCCAGTTTTGATGGAAAGCGGGGCTAAGGATTAGTGGGATCTTTGTGAGAGGAAGTATCTAATGGAATAACATGAGACCAATTTCATGAGAGTTCAACGTCAGTTCTTTCCTCATAGTCACAGGATTCAAAATTGAGGAGTTCTTCAAATTAGAAACGAAGAGACATGTAGTGTCGAGAATATGAGAAGGTTCTCGAGAACTAGTTAGATTGGTTCCATATATTAAGGGCGTGAAGTCTTGAAGTGCAAAGGTTTTGTCGGGATTACGGCACGAGATCAAAGTGCATTTATGCAATGGTTCTGAGAATAGATTTGGGGACTTAGTTGAGGCCGCTCTGAGAGTTAAGCAAAGTACGACGACTATGTATATCGAGTAAGGCGGGAAAGTAAGAGGAGTGCACAGAGACACTTCTCAGCAGGCTACAGTCGTACAATAGAAGGAACAAGGGTAAAGGTTACGAGAGGCCGGTGTAGGTGAGGCTATCTGGTCGGGATCAATGAGGCCCCCGGTTGCTAGCGATTGGCACGAGAGCATTCCTCCCATTTTGTCACATGTATTAGACGACACCATGGGGAGTGTGGGAGATTCAGTACGGGGAATTATTTCCACGCCGGCGGTGATGGCCAGAAAGCGTGGTAGTGTATAAATGTGTCGCCTATGTGCGTAGTGCGCGTCGCCTCGAGTAATATAGTGTACCTAGAGTACGGATGTCGATCCACGAGGAGAAGTGTGCGATGCGACTTTGCGCTTTAAATATTATACGGACCCTAAAATCGTAATGAATTCCGATTAATAAAAAAACTAATCCTATATTATTTGCTAAATCAATTATGAAAACTAGGGTTTTGCCTTCACTGTCACACTTGATGAATTTTGCCTAAATAATTTATTTATTTAATATTTCATATGATTTACGCTGAGGTTGATCATGCCACAAGATATTCTCTCTCGAGATATACGCCTATCATGAGTGGGGTGTATTGCATCTGCCTTGACCCCTCGACTCGAAAGCGCTTAAATGTATAAACCCCTAATGCCACGATTGGAACCCAGGAATATCTACATTCCCGATTGACCAATTGTTGCTTTATTCATACATGAGTCATCATCTCTCGATCTCAGACTCCTAGCAATGGCATGCCAAAGTTGGCCAAACCCTAACATGTAATTATTGCAGAAATAAAGCAAGTCGATAAAAATCATACTTATATTAAATAAAAATGAAAATTAAACTAATCAGTACAAGTGCAGTTAGGTTTTGACAAAACCACAGACGAAACCTAGAAACGTCTCTATGTGGAAGAAAACCATCAAGAAAGAAAAAAGAGAGAGGATGAAAATAAACGATTTTGGTAGAAAGCCCATCTCCCTCTTCTTCAATCTTCTTCTTCTTCAAGCTTTTCCCCTTCCAAGATGTGTACTTTAAGTGTTTCCACCAGGGGGCTTCTCCCTTTCAAAAGCGTCGAAAAAACCGTTCAAAAATCGTCCTCCCTCTACCGATCCCTATGGTTTGAGCTTTTAAATCCTCCATTATGGGCTCAAATGGGCTAAAAAATCCATCAAAATCGACCCACAACGTCGCTGACGTCGTTTAGTAACGTCGCTGGCGTCGTTTAGCACTTGTCAGCGGCGTCGTTTGCCGGTTTCTGCTGGCGTCGCGGCGTTGGTTCTGGCGTCGCGACGTTCTTTGCGATCCGTTTTTGCTCCAACCGTAAGGTCATAACTGTCATCCCGAACTCCGATTTAGGTGTTCTTGGTACCGTTGGAAATCTCTTGAAGTTTATAATCTATCCATATATGAATTGATGAAATATGAGCTCATATGATTTCTGAAAACGTCAAAATACAGTAGCCTCTCCTGCTGAAGGTGCTGCAATGTTCTTGATTTTGAGTTTTGGAACTTGCATAACTTCTTTATTCAGAACTCCAATTTTGTGTTCTTGGTATCCCTGGAAAGCTCATGAAGTTTAGAATTCATATATAAATCTTGCTTCAATTTGAGTTCATATGATATCTAGAAAACGTCAAAATACAGTAAGTACATACGTAGTAGTTTTTCCACCAATTTTGCCTGATTCCATCAAATGGATGACTGATCATAAGTATGAACTTTTAGAGCATTAGGGCACTTATTTAACATAAAAAAAACTAGAAAAAATAACTAAAGCATAGGGATAAAATGAGTATTTAAGATACTCATCAGCCAGGAAGGCCATTTCATTAGGGAGTGCCCTCAGCTGATTGGTGCGGAGACATCAGTAGCCAGTCTAGCTACCCCAGTACCAGAGATGAGCACACAAAAGTCTTCAGGGAGGGGTTTCCCAAGCAGAGGGGCCAACACAGCCGCAGGTAGAGGTGGCCGTGGTAGAGGCGGGAGCGATTGCGAGGGGATCTGGGAATAGGCCCGCGCTCGGGCAGTATATCTTTATTATTTCGGCCAAGATGCGGATGTAGCTCCGGATCTTAGTCCAGGTATTATTTCTATCATGATCATGATGCATATACATTAGTGAACCTAGGGCTACGCATTCATTGCATCAAGCCATTCTTAGATCGTTTTCAAATAGAGACCCAGCCATTGGGGGTGTTATGAGTTTCCGCACTTCATTTGGAATCAGATTTTCATGACAGAGTAGTCAGATATAGTAGAGTTATGATTGAGGGACAAGAGTTCCCAGCGGATCTTGTAGCTTTAGATATGAAGGATTTCGATGTGGTTCTCGGCATGGATTGGCTGTCTCGCCATAGAGCCACGTTAGATTGTTACAAAAAGGAAGTAAAGTTGAATAGGCCAGGGAAATTGGAGGTAAAGTTCAGGGGATTACGTAGAGAGTTATCTTCCTGTATGATCTCCGCCATGGCAGCGTAGAGGATGTTACGTAAGGGTTGTCAGGGTTATCTAGCTTATGTGGGTGGAGCGAAGGAAAAGGAGGGACTATATTGGATGAGATTCGGTTGTTGAAGTTTCGGATGTATTCCCATATGATATTACAAACACCTCGAGGATAGAGGTGGAGTTCACCATTGATTTGATCCGAGGCGAGCCATTCCATTCCTCCTTATAGGATGGCTCCTGCCCGAGTTGAGAGGCTTAGGCTCGGTTAGAAGAATTTTTAAGTAAAGGGATTCATTCGGCCGACCATATCTATGGGGAGCTCAGTTCTCTTAGTGAAAAGAAAGATGGGAGTTCTTGGTGTGTATAGATTACGGGCGGTGAACAAAGTTACCATTATGTCAGTATCCACTCCCTAGGATCGATGAGTTATTTGATCAACTCGGGGGTCGGTGTGCCGAAGATAGATTTGAGGCGGGGTATGTCGGAGTTGAAGTGCGGGGAGGGTGATGTTACTAAGGCGCATTCGGGACACCTTCGGACATTATGAGTTTGGTGATGCCGTTTGGCTTGACTTCATGCTCCGGCGGCGTTTATGGATTTGATGAGCCGGGTATTCCGGCCCGTGTTGCGGATACGGTTCGTCATAGTCTTTATTGATATCTGATATTGGTGGATTCGGAGGAACATTGAGCACCTAAGGATTGTATTCTGAGACCCTAAGGGAAGCAGTTATATATGCCAAGTTAGGCAAATGTCGGTTATGGCTTGACAGGGTGGCATTCCTAGGTCATGTGATTTCAGTTGATGGTGTGAGTGTGGATCCCCAGAAGATAGAAGTAGTGGTAAATTGGAAACCACCAAAGAATGTGTCAGAGGTCAGAAGCTTCCTTGGTTTAGCAGGATATTACAGGAAGTTTGTTGAGGGTTCTCAAGATAAGCGGCCCAGACCAAGGCGACAAGGAAAGATGTCAAGTATGATTGGGTGGATGCGCCGACGAGGTTTGAATTTTCCTGGAATCCGGTTTCGAGGTTTTTCACTCTGAAACCCATCGCTAGAAATTCGTAAAATATTGAAATTGTCTCGAGGGTGTGAAACTTTTCTAGGTCACTAGATTTCGCGAGGAGACGAACGGCGCGGTCCCGGGTTTAGTCATCCGAGATCTAGAGGTACGAGACTTCCACACGAAAAATTATGGCAATTCATTATTATTATTTTACTATTTAAACTTCCATTAATTATACTTTCACCCCCTCCACTTTTCTTAATTATAAAAGTGTCATAATTCTTTGAAAACTTTACAATTTTATCCTTTACAATGGCACTTGGTGCACATATGCGCCCTTACAGTTACATGTACTGTGCACCTCATCAAGACGGGGTGTTACAATGGGTGGTTGTCCAAGGTCGTCTATCCAGCCTCCAAGGTCGTCTATCCGACCTCGAACTACGATTATCTTGTTCAAATTATGCTTTGAATGGCTCCTAAACTGCTTCCCCTCTGTTGCAGGATTTCGAAAATGGTTTATGACTCCAAAGATCTCGGGCATATCGACGCATTATCTGATATGGCTCATTCCATAGTTAAATCAATGACTACTACCATGAAGGTATGTTGGGTAAAAATATAACCCGTCATTCTTTACCCTCTTATAATTAGTGTTTCAATCTTCTTTATTTTGTTTATGCAGGGTGTTGCCGACACTTGAATTGTTTATGATTGGACCATCATCATCTCGATCACATTGAGCCAATAGAATTTATGGGTCTAAGCAGGAATATACTTGCTTGAGTTTGAAGTTAACCTCTTTTTATCACATTATGGATTTATTGCTTTTATTTGCGACTACTAAAGCGCGGGGAGTTCAGTCTGGATAGTAATATTGGATTTGTTGGTCCCGTCTTGCGAATTATCGCCTGACAATTTTCACACCTTACGCTGATGGAAAATGGGGATAACAGTCGTCCTGGAATTAGTTTTGCCCATGTTCCCTCCCAATCAATGAAATGGCTGAAAAAATATGCGACAACTTGATAAGGTTAGCCCCTTCACCAAGAAATCATCTAACCAAACTAGATTTGCTGCGAAGGAAAGAGAAATCACGCTAAGTTGTCACCATCAATGTTCGATGGACGGAGCTCTTAAAGGCACGGAGAATGTTGATTCTGACCTCAAGTAAGGGCCTTTATCCCTAGTGTTAAAAATCGATTATGCCTTGAAGAACTTCGTCATTCATTCTCCACACCGCAGAAAAAAAGGGCTTTTCGGACTAGTGTCCATGAGGTATACTTGTTTCTTCCGCGGTCTATTAAATTTGACAGTAATTTTCATTTGTTATAGTTTATTTATTGTATTACGATAATCAAGTGGTGACCCATTATTTCCTCTCACTATAGTTATATGCTTTATTCTTGTTCTCCACATGGACTATTAGGTTGCATACTTCTACTTGTTTGTCATAAAATATATTCCAATAAAAGTGCCTTTTTTTTTTCATAAGGTGGATAAGCGGTGGATCGTAAGGAAGATATTCTTTGTTGAATCGATTCATGGAGCCCTCAATTTCTTCGAAGTCCTTTTCAGCTCTATATTAAACAAGAAGTAGTAGTGATCTGGCTTTCTGGAGACTCATGTTGCTGAGAAAGAATACCGGCTTTACCTTCCCGGGTTACGTTATCCAGCATGGATATGCGACCGGTTAGGCCTTCTCTTGTTCCACTAAAGGGAATGAATCTTAACTCCTCACATTGTTTAGTTTTGACTCAAAAGATGTCAAAAGGTTCCCACCCTTTTTAGGGCTTTCTGAACCAAAACCCCGGAAAGTTGAAGCGGTCGATTATCCACTTTCATTTGATTATTTGTTTCGGTACTAATGGTAAAATTTTTTGGGACCGTCATTGAAGGTTAACTTCTCTTTGATCTGCTTTACGTCGTCTGCTTCCAAGCTGAGAAGGATTCGATGCTTAGAATCAAAGTGTCTCCAACGACTTTGCAGTCGATCTGCATTTGCGGCAAATGCTTTCTTTGTATCAACGCCCTGATGCTTGATCTCTCTCTCTCTCTGTATCAGCTTCTTGCCGCACATTCATTTTACACACCATCCTTTTTCACATTTGGATCCCTCGTGGCTCCATTAGCCTTCCAGCTACTCCAGTTCACGAGCAGCAGTGTGAATACGAGATAAAGATACAACACCAAGAAGGAAACAACGTTTGGCAATCTAACCAATGCTCCTTTGTTGGCACATCTCTGCTGACTTGACAAACACGGAAATAGCATATTCGGTGTAAACTTTATGAGTTTCTTTTTCTTTTTTTCTTTTTTTAATTTATGTCGTTCAAATTACTTTCACTAAATTGAAAGAATGAGGCTCATACTCTCGAACATTCATCTTTCTCCTTGGTGTTGGACTCTTGCTCTGTGGCACCTTGTGTGAGACATGTAGGCGTGTTTTTGTCAAATTTATTTCTCATTAATTTTTTACGTGATCAGTCCCGAGGCATGTGTATCTTTGCAATGTTGTGGAAGTGCGCTGAAACGGCTCCGAGTATTAGTTGTAAAAAGTTAGGATTTTCGGGTATGATTTATCTTCATTAATAAATTTTATTTGTAAACTTGTACGAGCGGTAGGCAGGGATAACAGCAAGAAGAACATTCGGGTTCAAGTACGGATAGATTATTCCACAGTAGTACTTAGGTTAATTGTCATGTTTCTGTTTTCTGTGCTTCAGGTTGCTCATAAGTCTTTTTAAAAGGATTATCGGGAGTTCTTGACCAGTTTGATTTAAAAATAATAGCCTCAAATGCTAGCAGCCAGTCTCTTGGTGGCATCTTTATATTATTTTCCAAGCGAAGTGGTATTTTTGGCTTGTTGGTACATCTTCTTCAATGATAAAAGTTAAATCCGTGAGGTCCCAGCGAGACTGATTTGTATGATTAGATTAAATGGTTAGAAAGTGAACATCACTACTTGTAAGATATACTTTGGATTAAATTATATCTCAGTTTTGGTTATCATTAATTGTAGGAACAAAGGAAAATAATGTTAATAATTTTCTATTCATGTTAAACAACTAATTTTTCTTAAGAGCTCAGGATTTTATATATGAATATCATGTTTCACATCATCTTTTATGTTAGGCCACATACTCACATGTGGAAGAGTTAAACAAATCAAACATATTTATTATTACTTGAACTTTCAAATACGTACATAAATGATAAATAAATATTCAAATTATAGATAGGAGCTCCTAACTCATGATCTTTAGTCAAACCAAACTTCAATACCATGTGATAAAAAGTGCATACTTAAATAGAACTTTATTATTAATAAAATAATATATATATATTGACAATGTTGAAATTTTATTGATTCGGAATTACATAATATCTCTATATCGAACACATAAATCAAGCTATTAAAAACATTAGTAGATGACATAACATCAAAGTTAGAAGCAAAAAGAAACGACTTAAGGTCTACACAGAATAATCCTAATATTAATACAGAGATACTGCAAATTCAAGTTTAATAAGAAACATGACAAGTAACTTGATTTGATGCTTGACTTCTCTGTTTATTCGAAGCTGATTATTACGGTTTGAATCATCCACACAAAAATCAATGAACAAACTAACAAATAACCACACGCCACAACAGTAGAGCAAAAACATAAGAAAGAAAGGAAAATCGAAATAGCGGGTGGAAGAAACCACTTTGTGAAGGAAAAGCCCATATCAATGGAATATATATACTAACTAACAACTAGAAATTCATAATCAATGTTTTGACATTAATTAAAGAATAAGGTGATATTTGTTTTGTTCTTAATCATGAATATAATTTTTGTTTTGAATAGTGCTAAATAGAATTAAGTATTTAGTTGTTTTTGTTTTCTAAAAAAAAATCAACTTTTTAATTTTTATCTAAGTTTTGAGACAAAAAATTTTTAAATAAAAAATAAAAAATACATATGATTTTATTTAATTAACATGAAAGTGATCACGAGTTTCAATTGGATCATATATATATATATATATATATATATATATATATATATATATATATATATATATATATATATGATTATTTTCATATTTCAATATTTAGTTTTTTCTTAATAGAAAAAGCATTAAAAATTAAAAACCAAAAAGCTTTTGACTTTCTATTGAGCAAAAATTTCAAAAATTCCAACAAGTCATCAAAAGTTAAAAAACAAAATTTGCCTAAATATTAAAATCCCATTTTTGTTTTAAACAAAAAATAAAAAACAAACGCCACCTAAATGACAAACTATTACATCGTTTAGTCTAGTGGCAAAAAACAAGAAGTTTTTTTTTAGTAAAATAAAAAATAGAATGTGATGTTCAGATCAAAAACTTAGTAAAAGTGTTACGCGTACTCGAGGAGAGATGCAACGTGAGCCTCATATATATATAACTTAACAACTATGGAATTTTTTTTTAGGCCTTTGGCCCATCTCTTGAACAATATTTTGAGTTTATTTCAAATTTAACTTGTTTTATTTTTTTTTTTAATTTAATTCTCACACTTCATCGGGCAGTAACAACATAAAAACCTAGATACCCAAAATCATATAGTTTCCAACTAAATGTCCTTTTACTTATAGTGTTTAGTTAATATTAGCCAAAAGAAGGAAATGGTTTTCTTAAGTTTAATACCTAAAAAATATGAAAAATAAATAGTTAAATTTTAGTTAGAAGCTATAAATTTTTTAAATAATTTAATCTTTATATAGAGGATAAATAATAACTAAAATGAATTTGAGCAGGTTATTAAGTACCATTTAGTAACTTTAAATCCTATTTTCCCATTTCTTTCTTTTTCCTTCCTTATGTTTCCTCACAAATTTTCTAATAAGCAAATATAAGATTAACATTATATTTGCTTCTTTAAACTTTTACTTTGACTAATCTCATAGAGCTTAACCATTTATATGATAAGTATGTACGTCATTATAGATATTATGCATTTTTTTTGGGTCCAAGGGGCCCTCACGACTTTAAAATGCGTCAACTAGGTTGAGAGGAGTCCATACTTATATAGTGTTAGGAAATTTCTATCATATCGATATGGGATGTGACCAAACACCCTCATGCGAACCTAGCGTTCTCGTTGTGTTTCGGTGATGATCAATGGGGACCAAACGGTGAAACCTCCTTACAAGCGAAAGCAGAGACCCTCCGCCGAGATCGGATTGGCTCTGATACCATTTGTAACAACCCGACTCAACCATGTAGATATTGTCCCTTTTGGGCCCAAGACACTTCACGACTTTAAATTTCATGTTTCCTTATTCTTTTTGTTTTTTAGAATACTTCCAGTTTAAAAAACATGGTCAAAGACCTCTCTCTCTAACACTATTCATGTTTTTTCTTAAAAAATGACTTATTGTGAACAAAAATACCCTTAGTCATTTCATAATTTTACATATATTCTTAAAAAGAAATAGTTATTTTTACAAGAAAATAATAATGGTATTTTTATCAAAATGAGGTCAAACTTTGATGAATGATGATATTTTCAAATTTTAGCTTTCAAAGGTTTTTTAATAAAATCACTCTAATTTGAATTAAAAACTAATACAATATTTTACGGTGTTATATATTAGGTCTTTGCATAATACATACGTTGTAACAATCGGGGATTGTGCGTGCCGAATCGCTCGTGGATGGGCCACGATTTTGCCAATCAGAAATCTGAAAGTTTGGCATTATAATCCTACGAAAGAAAACCTAAAATTTAGAAATAAATAAAATAATAAATAAATAAGGCATCAAATATATCATATCTTGGAATAATTTGAATTATAAATGCATAATAATTGACTAAATTACCGTGAGCAATATATTAGATGACTTAAAATCTCTATAGATATTTGTCTTCTCGGAAGTGCAAAATGCTAGCCGCTAGCTACGTCTAATGCTATTTTAAGCCGAATTTCCCACGCAAGTTGTGACGCCCCAAACCCTAGGGTCAGTGACTGCAGGTAAGCATGAGAATACAAGTAGATGTCGAGTTGCAGCCGCCACCCGAGAGAAAATCGGGCGGGAGTCTCCTTTTGTCAGGGAGCTCTACTTGATTCGCAGCCACGTAGAAACTATCCTAAACAATCCCGATATAATCACAAGATACAAATATGGATAGCGGCCTCTTGGGCCCATACCTATCCATAAAAACATGCCAACTATGAATCCACTATATCCAATAGTTATAAGAGTTCAAATGTTTTACTCTTATACAACATATATTAAAATACACGAATTTTAATACATGTAAAATATCAGAAGAACCCTCAAAACCACACTCTGACTTTCTTCTAAATCTCAGTCTCTAGGACGAGCCTGCGTCTATACGCTCCTGTACTTGTAAATAACGCCTCTCGGCGGGGTGAGCTAATGCTGGAGTAATTGGAAGATAAGCCCTAAGTGAAATTTACTCTCCGCTAAGTGCGGTCTGATGATCAGAAATAAACATACATTCAAGCAAATGCATGATCCTACTTGAATGTCTACATAGCTGACTAGAATCATGAGTCCTCACCAACTCTCACACTCGCCTAAGCCTCGTATGAGGAATTATTGTTTCTATTAGTGGACAACCACTCTGTATATATACCTCGATTAGAGTAGCTCAGATGATTGATATATTATTTGTTGTGGACTACCCTCAGATGAATATCAATTGGGCGCTCAGACGGTGATATTTTAAATTTCTTGGACTACCCTCAGATAATTAATGACACAGACTACCATCAGAACCATTTCTCTAGACTCATCTCATGCACTAACTCCTATGGTCCTAGGATGTTCTAGTGCATATGGAATACAATAATGCCAATTCCAATACCCAGTCTAGTCGCATGTAAATATATAAACTTATGCATATATTTACAAGCATTGATCAGCATGATAAGTATCATGTAAATTCCACATTTCCACATCAAAATTAGCTCCCTTGGGCTAATAATCATACACGAGTAATTTAATTTAAATCACTCGACCAAACACATATTTTCCGCAATATATTTTAGAAGTGACCTTTGTTTGAGAGCAGTAAAACCCTAGATTCTTGTTCCCTATCAAGACATACAATTTATCGGTTCACTTTGCTGACAGTATTTCTCGGCCAGATTAAAAGGCCCTCCCATACACATCAAAGCACACATTTTCACACAAATGCACAAAACTAGGAACCCACATCCCAACGTGGGCGATCCGCGGTGTGTCCGCATGGGTTTGAAAATCCGACATCTCTGTTCCCGAAGCTTTGGGGCAGATCAACTTGACCATTGAGGCCTCAAAGCAAAAGCTAGAAGCATTGTAGAACACTTAAATAAGCGTAAAACCCAAGTAGGGAGAAACTACATCTCGGAGATTTGAAAACTCCTAATGGTACCACGCGAAGCCCTCTCGCGTAGAGCAGTTCTCCTTAGCACATCGAAGGCTGCCCAGACGGTCGGATCGGCCCGTATTTTAAAGAGTGCTCTCTCTCTCTTACGTCTCATTGGAACTCACTTTGCATCTCCTCCCAATTTTCCACGTTTTTGCTCTTTTATTATTTGGAAGATGAGTCATGTTTACTAATTGTCATTTGTGATAACTTTTCAAAATGACCTTTATGTCCCCTCTTTTCAGTTTTGACATTCGGCTCTATCTCGTGATCCATTTCATTATTTCTCTCATACCATTTATGGCATAGTACTTGTCATATGTGACTTCGTCGCGTGAAAATCGTTTCTGGCGCTCGAAGCGCGATGCCTCGAAAAGAACGTGCCAACTCAGTGTCTCGAATATTATGAAATTTTCACGTGCTAACTAGGTTTTGGGGCGATTCGATGGTGAAATCCGTTTCGTCATTTGAGATCGAATAAATTACATATTTTTAGGTAAAATTTCAATTTTGTATGAAGTACGATCTGCCTTATTCCATAATTTGGAATTTCTCGGGTCTGCATTCTCCCCTCCTTAAAGGAATTTCGTCCCGAAATTCGGGGCAATCCACTATCGCTCACATGCATATGCAACGTGCACTATACCATACATGTAAACTACGTCATTTTAATATTAAGCAGCAAAACTATCACGTACCTCCATCCCTAAACAAGAAGGATATGTGGCGCGCATCGTGTCTCGCTCCCACGTTGACTCCTCCACTCCATAGATCATACTTAAGCACTCTCATCTAACCTCAGCGGTCTTGCGTCGCCAAACACGATCCGCGACTATCAAAATGCGCACGGTCCTCCTCGAAGGTCCATTCGTGTCGACCTCGATCGTCCCGATCCACCCGTAGTACGGATGCGGGTATACTTCGGGTATGGAGCGTGAAACACCTCGTGGACACGACATCTTGACGATAACATGCCGTGTAACCCAGTGTCTATCCTCGAGTATCAGAGGCCCGATGAACCTCGATGATGATAGCTTCCCGCTGCCGTTTGACATCCCACCTCTTAGGCATCACCTTGAGCGTGATCCTCGACCTGGAACTCTAAGGGTCGAGTCGCACATCTGCGCATAAGCTCTTACGTCGGCTACGGCGTGAGAAATGGGACCGGTGGAGCTCTCCGCCCCTTGGTTCAACATAATGGTGACCTGGCCTCCCAGTTCAGTGCCTCATACGATTGCCATCGTATGCTACTTGATAACTATTGTTGTAGGCGAATTCCACTAAGGGCAAATGCTCCTCCAGGCTGCCTTATGGTCAGGTGCATACCGTAGCATGTCCTCTAATACTGTATAGTCCTCTCGGGAGCCCGGCGAGTACGTGCGGGGTGGGTATTAGCCGCTCATCGTCGGTAGGTGTGCCCGTAGCCTTTTGAAACTCTTCCAAGTGTAAAGTAAACCTCGGGTCTCTATCCTACACTATGGATACTGGTACTCACTGCCCATTAGGACTATCTCCCGAATGTATAACCGACAAAATCTCTCGAGGCTAAAGGTCATCATATATTACAAAAAATGTCACGGAGCTCCGTGGTCGGTCCCGGCATCACCCGTGCACGTCGTAGCCTGCTTTGCGTCAGGTGGCAAGTGGGTCACAAAGTCCATCGTGACGTGCTCCCGCCACTTTCATTCACCACCTCGATGGCTGATGTAGCCTATTGTACGGTGCTCAGCCTTTACCTGGTGACACGTGAGACATCGTTGAACAAAGTCCCTAGTGTCTCTTCATCCCACTCAGTAGTGCGGCGTGAAGATCACGGTACACATCTTAGTGCCCACTGGATCATGCGAATCAAGGCGGTGAAACTCCACAAGAATCTCCTCTCGAATCGGTCGGCGGGAACCACTACCCGTCCTCTATACCGAAGGCTACCATCTGTGTGAACGGTCCAGCCCTCGTCACACGTACCTGGCGTATGGATCACGATGGACACTATCTCTGCTGCGATCATAGCCCGGGACTCAATCACCTGCTCCACGAGAGGCGGTGTAGCCCTTGCCCAAACTCCCTAACGTGCTGAGTACGCTCGTCTTTGTATTGAGCGTCCCACAGGTCTCGAGCATCCGCCACTCCCGAAGCTATACTAGCCAGCGGCTCGTGACTTCCGACTTAGTGCATCAGCCACCACATTTTCCTTACCCAGGATGGTGTCTGAGTGAAGTCATAATCCTCTAGGAACTCCATCCATCTGCGTTGCCTCGTAATTTGAGGTCCCAGCTGCGTGAAAATATACTTGGACTTTTATGGTGCAGTGCGCCTCGAACTCCTACGCCGTATAAGTAGTGGCGCAAATCTTCAAGGCGAAGACTACGGCCGCCAACTCCATGTCGTGAGTGGGTAGTGCAACCATTGATTCTTGATGACGAGAACCATAAGCTACTACCCTCTGGGATTTGCATCAAAGCACATCGATCCGACCCTCGAGGCATCCTGATACAACGTATTACCCACGATCGTAGAGACTATCAAGATGGGAGCTGTAGTAAGTCTCCTTTTCAACTCCTGGAATGCCTCCTAGCTTCGATCATCCCAATCAAACTTGACCTCCTTAGAGATTGACCTAGTCATAGATGGCACTGTCTGGAGAAATCCTCGATAGATCTCTGTAATACCCAGCCAATCGAAAACTACGTGTCTCGAAGGCCCGGCTTAGGCCTCTCCCAACTCATCACTGCCTCGACCTTCTCTAGGTCGACTGACATTCCTAATGCTAACACCACGTGTCTGAAATCTCCCCTCGATGGCTAAAACTCGCACTTGCGGAGCAAGCGTCTGGTGATGGTCCCTCGAGTAGCGTAACCTGATCACCAGTGATACTCATGCTCCCACTGCATTTGGGAGTATGTCAATGTCATCCATGAAGGCTACAATGGCCCGATCTAGATAGGGTTGGAACACCCTATGCATGAGATCCATAGATGTTCTTCAGCGCATTCTTGTCAGAGAAGGGCATCGCGTAAACTGAAGTGCCCATTAAGTGTCCTAAACAATTTGTCTTAGGGATATCTTGTATCCCCTAACCATCAAGCGAGTGGTATCGGTGCGAAGGTCTATCTTGGAGTAGACTCGCTCCTTGTTGATCGAAACAGTCGTCGATCTCGGTAATGGGTGCAGATTCTTGATTGTAACCACTGTTCAATGTCGATAATCAATGCACGGTCGAAGGGGTCTTGTCCTTCTTCTTCCTTAAAATAGAGCCCCGGACGCCCATGGTGAAGTGCTCGGTCTAATAGATACTGTCCAATAGCTCATGTAGTGGACTCCGAGTTCTGCAACTCAAGCGGAGTACCATCCTATGTGGAGTCATATAGATGGGTGAAGTACCCGGGGTGTAGCTTCGATCTTAGAAGTCCACTACCCTACGTGGAGTGAATCCGGGGTAACTCATACGGGAAAAGCATTTTATACTCGCATACTACTCGAGAGTAGATCTAAGTGGTCTCACTCAAATCCTCTAAGTGGGCTCGTATGACCGTGTAATCCACGACACGGACTCGTATGCTATGCAGGCGAAATATCATGCTTGTCTCCTTGAGTACCACAGTGCAAATCCTGGTGTGGCGGTATGCTCACGCTCACGATCAATAACGATCTTGTAAATATCGGCCAATCCATCCCTAGGATGACATCGAACTTTGACATGTCCGTGATCCTCAGGTCCACTATAAGTAGAGTCCCGAGATCTAGCTTCGCAGCCTTGACTATCATCCTTTGTTCATAGCCCAATCCCAAGGGAAGAACTCACGTCTGGCTCCTCTAGGTCTCAACCTCTAAGCCCAACTCTTTCTCTATGCTCAGGGTTGTCCCAACCATAGAATCCAAATCTGTGGCGAAGTCCTCTGATCTGGCAGAATGGACAACCTTGTTCCCATTCTCGAATCTCCTAACCTTGGCCATGTGCGGCTGGCCACGCCAATCATCGACAAATCGGTCTAGCTCGTGAACTGGTCACATAATGCATCACGATCCTTCGCCCCTGCTTCGGCTGCCAGGAACTCCCCAGGCTTCGCGGTCTGGAAGAATGCGTACCCATGAACAGCTCTTGAAATTCTGCCCATGTCATCGCCTCTAGGTCTTTAGAGGTCCTTGCCCATTTCCACTATATTTGGGCCTCACCCTCTAGCTGAAACACAACTAGTCTAATCCGGGTCGCGTCATAGGTAATCTCCATAGCCTCTAACACTTTCTCCATTTGTACGAACCAATGGTCTGTCACCACCGGATCTCCTCCCCACATGAATGTCGGAGGATGATGCGCCTATACAGGTTACTAGGATCTTCTTGTCTCTGCTATACCAGCTGTGTGATAGCATTTCTTCATGTACTCTGACCTCATCAAAGTCTGCGATCAAACAACGTGGTGTCGACCGGTGCCCGTGGACGTCCTCTACGTCATCGTCCTCTGCAACCATCCACCTGATCAACATGGCGATTAAATCTCATCTGATTATCTCTAAAGAGCATCAACACATCCCAGAGACCTTAATCATACACATAAATCAGTGTATACACATTGTCCTTGCGATTCTGGTGTGCAAGGTAATCAATTGCATTTAAAACATTGTTTTCAACAAAATTTCATTTTCGAAAAATTTTATTTTAAAAATTTTATTTTGAAAATTTTATTTTCGAAAATTTTATCAAGACTGATTTTATTTTTTATTTTATTTAAAATTCAAAAAAAAAATTCGAATTTTGCGATGAGCAGTGTTCATGAACGGGTTCATGAACAATATCATCTGACTTCGAAAAATACGAGTCCGTCGGGTGCGCGGGCGAAGTGCGAGTGCACGGCCACAGCCGGCCCTAGCGCCCGGCCAGGCGCGCGCGTAGCGCCTGCTGCGCGCACCGCGATCCCCCGCAGCGCCCGGCGCATTACCTAGCGCGGCGCGCCCGCTTTACCCATCGCTACGCTCCGCTTCGCCCTACTTGGCATGCGCCTCGCCCAGCGCTGCGCACTTCTGCGCCCAGCGCTTCCGCGCTGCGCGCCCGATGCGCCGGCGCTGGCACTGCGCGCCCTCCCGGCGTATCATAGCCCAGGCGGGCAGCATATTTACCAATACCGGTGGCCTTGCCTAATGGTTGACCGGCAAAGGTGTATTGCGATACAATTCCAACCTTCCTAGCCTTCTCCTGCAATACAGTAAACTGTATTGCAATACAGTCTCTACAGCCCATCAAGCCTCTTGCAATACAAACCACCCTATTGTAACCTAGCCTACCTGACCTCGTCCTGTCTAGTATTGTATTGCAATACAATCAGCCCTCAAATCTCTTCTTCTCTGCAATACAATTGGACCCTTGCAATACAAATTTTTTTTTTTTTCACAATATAATTTGGGCAGTAGCCCAAAAACGGTTCTGCACACTTTTTTTTTTCATTATTATTATTATTAATTTTCATTTATTTCTAGCAGCTGGAAAAATCATAAAAAAAAATTCACTTCCCTTTTTTTTCATTTTCTTGAACACTTAAATAAATTTACAAAAATTTATTTTCTTCATTTTTTTCATTTTCCAGAATACACAAATAAATTTCTAAAAATTTATTTTCTTCACTTTTCTTCAGTTTTACACCATATAAAACCTTAGAAAATTATTTTCTTCACCTCATGACCAAATAAATTTATAAAATTTATTTTCTTTAATTTCTTTCAGGTTTCACCTTTATTAACTCAAATTATTATTATTTTCATTTAATTACGGAAAATGGTCAGAATCTCCTAACCTCTTTATACAACACTAACCTAGTGTTCAGCCTGAAATTTATTAGAATTGAATTCATTATCAATAAACCAAATAAATTTCTAAAAATTTTATTTCTTTTATTTTATCCTTCTAGTTTACACACTGCAAACTCAAAATATTTTCTAAAATATTTTCTAACACATCCATGTGCTAATCACCAAGCACACATACAATCTCAACATAAAACATGGCATACACTATCATTCATATTTATGCATATTTTCATACAACATAATCATCCAAATCCACACAAAAAACGCAAACACATGCATGTATCGTGTCCTAGTTTGTCTCGTGATTTTCCCTAAGAGTGGCTCCTCATACCTAAACCCGACATCGAACCACACCCTAGTGGTGATGTTCTTACTGTTTATGACCTAAGCCTAAATCCTTCAATCTCTAGGTTTCCATGTACCACCTCTCCACATCAAACCACCTAGTGGTGATGGATACTAAACCCGGCTCCTAGGTATTGCATTGTACTAGATCGATGCAAGCTGTGACATGCCGAGCAGGGGTCGGTGAGCTACCCGTCAGCCCGCGAGGCCTGTGGCCTAGAGTAGATATCGGGTTACCGACACCACTTCGGAGAGAAAATCGGAGCGGAGTCTCCTTTGTACGGAGGGCTGAATTCTGCCGGTACCTGCATGAAGCCTATCCCAAGCGTTCCAATATAATCACAAGATACAAATATGGATAAAAGCTTGGCCTCTTGGGCCCATACTACAATATCCATAAAAACATGCCAACTATGAATCCACTATATCCAATAGTTCTAAGAGTTCAAATGTTTTACTCTTATACAACATATATTAAAATACACGAATTTTAATACATGTAAAATATTAGAAGAACCCTCAAAACCACACTCCGACTTTCTTCTAAATCTCGGCCTACAGGATGAAGCGTCCCTCGCACGCTCCTGTGCACAGTAAATAATATCCCTCGGCAGGGTGATCTCTATTAACAATAGTGGAATTCGCCTAAGTGGGCTACTCTCCACCTAAGTGCGGTGCAATGATCCAAAATAAACATACATTCAAACAGTGCATGGTCCTACTTGAATGTCTACGCATGACCAACTCGGATCCGAGTCCTCACGGAAGCTCTCTCACACTCGCCTAAGCCCCTGCATTATGAAATTATTGTTGTTTTATTAATTGGACAACCCTCCGATATATATATATCAATTGGGTCGCTCCAACGATTGATATATTATTTGTTTGTGGACTACCCTCCGATGTGAATATCAATTGGAGCGCTCAGACAGTTGATATTTTTAAAATTTGGACTACCCTCAGATAATTAATATTTTAGACTACCCTCCCCGACATTTCTCTATAGACTCATCATGCACTAACTCCTATAGTCTAGGATGTTCGGTGCATATGGAGGATGCATGTATGCAATTCAATCTGAGTCTAATTCACATGTAAATATATAAACATGCGCTATATTTACAAAACATTCAATTCACACAATCATGTCATGTAAATTCCACATTTCCAATAAATTAGCTCCCTTGGGCTGTAATCATACAGTAATTTAATTTAAATCCCACTTTCGACCAAACACATATTTTCCTGGCTATATTTTTCGTGACCCTTTGTTTCGAGCAGTGAACCAGGTTCTTGTTCCTATCAAGTTCTGTTATCGGTTCCACTTTGTGAACCATTATTTCTAAGATTCCGGCCTCATACACATCAAAGCAAACATTTTCACACAAATGCACAAACTAGGAACCCACATCAACCCGTGGACAGTCGGTGTGTCACATGGAGTTTCAAATCCATCTATTCAAACTTTTGGGCAGATCAAGCGACCATTCAAGGCCTCAAAGCAATAGAAGCATTGTAGAACACTTAAATAAAAGCGTAGGCAGTAAGGGAGAAACCCCTACATCTCGGAGTTTGAGAAAATACAAATCCCGGTGCCCATGAAGCCCTCTCGCGTGGCGGATCTTAACTCAGCATGAAGGCGCGTGGTCGGATCGCCCGTATGTTTAGAGAGAAATTCTCTCTCTCTCTTAAAATCTCAAGCTGGAACTCACTGCATCTCCTCCCCAATTTTTGCGATTTTTACTCTTTTATTATTTGGAGAAGATGAGTCATGTTTACTAATTTGTCATTTTGTGACTTAACTTTTCCGAAAATGACCTTTATGTCCCTCTTTTCTCAGTTTTGACATTCGGCTCTATCTCGGCAGTCCATTTTCATTATTTCTCTACTCATACCATTTATGGCACATGAGTACTTGTCATATGTGACTTTCGTCGCATTGAAAATCGTTTTACGGCACTCGAAACGCGATGCCTCGAAAAACGTGCCAACTCCGACTGTCTCGGAATATTACGAAATTTTACGTGCTAACTAGAATTTTTGAGACGATTCCAACGGTGAAATCCGTTTCGTCATCTGAGATCTAGAGAATAAATTACGGATTTTTTTGGCTGTTTCAATTTTTATAGCAGAAATTACGATTTTGCCCTTATTCCATATTTGGAATTTCTGGGGTCTTACCAGTGGCTCGCTTCAACTGCAACATCACGTTAATATAAAATTATCAACATTTATAATTATAGTAATAATAAAATTTTATGTTGCCAACATGCTTTTAAAAAATTTATGACAAAACAAGTGATTTTAGGAGGGAGAACAATCTTATGGGTTCCGTTCCAATTTATTATTTGAAAATGACTCCAAGAGTAAACCGAGGATGGGTCTCTAATTTAAAAATATTTAATAAAGATGACAAAATGTTTGATAAAGGGTATAACAAGCCTTGATTAGCGACTTCAAATTTTTTGGGGTATTACACCATATGTGTTATGTATGATCTTGTACATAAGGTTTATTGAGATTGTATCTATGAAATTTATGGATAAAAACAAGTGATTTTTAAAAGGGAGAATTATGTTATATATGGGGTCTCCATTTCAATTTATTTGAAAAATTCGCACCAAAAAGACCAGAAACCGAGGACATGTCCTTTATTTAAAAAATATTTGATAAAAGTCCAACAAACTGATAAGCCTCCTATACAAGTCACCTATTCAAGAAGGAAATAGCTGAGAGGCACGTGAATATTTTCCAAGCACGCTAGGTATGTGGTAGCAACAGAAGGCGTGGGTGGTTCAAAGATTTTGTGGAGGTTTTAGAAGGGTTCGGGAGGATCTTTGGGTAGGAAAATTTAGGATATTGTTAGTAACGAGCGGTTGTACCACAAATCTGTATTACCATATATGCTAGGTACGATTCATACCTAAGGTTTAATGAGGTTATATCTACCTTATCAAATATTTTGAAATCAAAGACCTAATCTTGATTTCGTGTCTTTTCGATACTAATTTTTCAAATAAATTAAAATGGGTACCTATAACATAGATTTCCTTTTATAAAAACTAAGCTCAAAATGTTTTAGCTATTCTTCTGTTGTAAATGTTTTGAGAAACAACTAAAAACATGGGGAATGCTACAAAAAAGCTTATATACATATGTATGCATGATTTCTTTATAGAGAAAGAACCGTAAATTGATTCTTTTGTATCTAAGTTCTAGTTTTTCTTAAAAATAATTTTATATTTTGAACTTTTTTTTTTTTTCAACCCATTAGAAAATAAAGACTTCTTACCTCTGAAAAGATGATTCTCCAAGCTTCCCTTTTGCATGTATTCATACACAAGGTGGAATTGCTTATCCTCCCAATAGTAGCCCAGGAGCTACACAAGGTTGGGGTGAGTGAATTTTCCCAAGAATTTTACTTCTGACTGCACCCTTAAATTCGTAATCAAATTAATTAAATTAAAATTACTTTAGCAGTAACTCCAAAAATTAAAAATTAAAAAATTAAAAATTAAAATGAGTGTTATAATGAATCTCTTTTCTAAGGTATTTGATAAGTCAACTTTAATTTACACAATAATTAATTTATAGTTTTAACTTAATATTCAATATAATTTATGATTTTAACTAGTTATTTAATGAACAGATGACCCTTTGAATAATTAAAATTAAGTTATAAATTCTTTTGACATCTGTTCACTTTGGTTCAAGTCTTATTAGCAAAATTAAGTTTGCGGCCTTAACCTCTAAATTATTGAGTAGATTTTTTGTTATCAAGGGTGTTACCAAACGCAAGATCCACATAACGATAAAGCTCTATCACATAATATAATTCGTATTTTTGGCGACTCAAACTCGCACTACTGATTAAATTAAAAGAAATTCCAATCAAACCACCGACAAATTATTATATACCTAATCATATCACTCGGGCGTTTGAAAAATCTAACATCGCCGATATTTTCCTCGAGAGTTTCGTATTTGGCGAATGCCGACACGAGCATATTTCCTTTCGACATTTAAGTCATAGGAAATTTCGCAAATTTCATGATATATCGGGTTTTTTTTACCGATTTTTCCAATATTTCCCCGAACATCTACTACCGCTCACGACCTGCCATCGCTCACACTGTGACACAAAATTTGGCACTTCCATTGGTTGAGCTCGAACCCCGCCTAAAAATGCAGGTGGTTTCAACCTCCTCTATCCACTAGGCTATAAATGCTCCTTGTAATATATATTACAAAATTTTAATATATTGTCTTTCTAATTTATGAATATATTTTTTAATAAGTTTATGAATATTTTTAATCATTTATAATAGCTAAATATAAGCAAATATAAAATATATAAAAATATTATATTCTATGTTGTTATAATTTCCAAATTTAAAAACTATTGAATAAAATATTTTGTATAAATCATATAAAAATAATTTTTATTTCTTAATTAAATATATTTTAATAAAATCATTTAAATTTTTATAAAACAAATATAAATATAGGAAAAGAAATGTAAAAATCAAATCTAATTGATATTATCATTCTATGCTAAATAATTTTTATTAAGTAACTTAAATATATTCTTAATTTTAATAATTTTAATTATCGATATTTATGTAAAATATCCATCGATATATCTCCTCTCGGCATCCGATATATCCGTAAAATCTGGGCATCATATATCCGTCAAAACCGATATTTTCATCCTTGATATCACTTACATTCTCCATGATATTATTGAGTATATATATATATATATATATAGTGCGTGAATTTTAACCATTGACTTGACTTTTTCCGGTTTAGGCTGCTGACCGCGTACAATTCAATGACTTTGCCACAAAGGAAATAAAAATTAAGCACTTACGAAGAAAAGCAGTTTTTCTGGAAAAAGAAAGTGTTGGGATGAAAAGAGTACCAAGCAAAAACAAAGAGGCAATAGAAAGGAAACCTTCTCATATTGAAATTTCCTATAAAGCATTAATCCGTTTTTTTGTTATTATCTTTATATAAGAGGAATTATAAAATGATAAAACTTTATTATAAAATAAAACTATATTTATAAGATTTGAACTCTGAAAATCATTAATTAAGATAGGAGATACTTTAATACAAAATCAAAATTTTATTAAATGAATTATAGAGAGAGAGATATATATATATATATATATATATATATATATAAATCAAAATTTCAAAAGTATGCCCCACTCAGTCATTATCAACGGTAAAAATAATTCCGCGCAATGAAGACTGAGTAGTTAATAAGTAATGAAGGGAAAATTTTACTTTAATTCGACGTAACATTTGACATTTTTAAGTAGTTTTTTCACACGATGATTTCTGGGGTCTATTTTCAATGGATAAAAGCGACTAAATTTTATAAATGGCAAATAATGATTAATTGACATTAAAGGATTTTATAAGTATTCGAAATGGACCTGACAAGAAAAAAAAAAAAGAATATATGAAAAAGGTGATAATTGATAGTTCAACTCTGGCGTAAAAATGGTACGGTAACTAACATCTATTTGAATTTCCATGTTTAGGATAAAGTATAAAATGTGGTTATCAAATCCTAAAATATGTTTTAAATGGGGGTGAAGACCTGAAATGATGGTTAGCAAAAATAATTAGGTTTTCATGTAAAATGTGATTGAAGGAAAACTAACGTAGTTTCTCAATTAACTTAAATAATTGCAATATTTAAAAAAAAAAAAATCTAAAAGTTAAAAAATCATTAGGAGAGGGTCCTCTTGATTTTCCATTTTAGAATTTTTTTAATTTCTTTTTTAAATGTGGCAGCTGACTATGATTAATGAGAGAGGTCATTTGGATGTAACAAACACTTATACATACACAACGTCCCTCCTTATGTCCCATGATCAGAAGGCCAAACCGGTCAGACAAACATCCCCTATGAGCCAAACAATCCCACATCTAATCGATCGACTCGATATCAGTTTCAGATCGACCCTGGCCCAACTGAAATTTTAACCGGGCGGAAGCCTAAGGAGCCCCAACTTTAAGAAGCGCTTAAAGTCGGAGGTCCTCTTTGCCCAAACTGACAACATCTATACGACGGGCCAGGTCAGTTACTGATAAATCTCTCTAATGTCATCCTAATAGACCAAATCGATGACCATTAAAGAGCAAACCTAAGGCCAAACTAGCATGATTGTAAAGTCATAAAAAGTAATATGGTAAATCAATATAAAATTTTAATATCATTAAATTTCTAATAATTTCGATAAAATATTACATGTGGGCTTCTATTTTTCATTACTTGTTAGACAATTTAAAAGAAGTTTCTGATTCTAGTACAAAAAATAACAATTCAATATTAAGAACACATTTGATAAATCTTTTAGTAAAACATTTACAAATAAGGTCATTTTTTATAACAAATTTATCATGTTTTTATTTGTTTTCTATGCATTTATATGAGAACTAGGTCATGACTAATAATAAAGGTAAATGAATTTTTTTTTTTTTACAATGTCTCGCTTTGAAACAAATGAAAGGGGGCAAGTTCTTTGGAATTGAGTTTCCAAACACAAATTCATTCCTAAAAACAATAGAGAATTGTTCGATTTTGGGCTTAGGGTGTTATTGCATGTGGGCTTGACATATTTGATTTTGATTTCTACTCGTGGGTCTTCGCTAATAGTTTAAATTTGATTTGTTGTGGCCTTCAATTATACACTTATTCACGTTATTAAATTGGGCTTATTTATTTTGGTTATGGGCTTTGGAGATATAAGTTAATTTTTCTTTTCTTTTTTTTCTTCTTTTTTGATTTTTTTTTTTTTTATAACTAAGACCTTTGTTATAATACGCAAATTGTCCTCATTAAGACTCGAAGCTTGTGGACGTTCCCTCTCTCCCTTGGATATCCTCGCATCTTTAAACTTTGACTGCCTACCAAACCGGAAGCACGGCTAGGACAAATCGATCTGATGTTTAGGAAAGTTTTCAAACATCTTTAGGAAAATCTTACTACCAACATATGAATCTGCATTGCAAATATCTTTTTTAACTAAACACCGTTCTTATATTTGCTTTCACAAAGCCTCCAAAATACCCTTCTCAAAGGTAATAATTGAAATAAGTTATTTTTTAAAATAATAAGCTATAATTAATTTGAGTTAGTCTTTCAATCTCTAGGTTTAACGAACCACGTACTTTGTGGGTGGGGCTTGGACATTGATAATGCTTGGGCCTGCTTAGTTCCTATTTTTGAAAACTTATTGCTTCTAAAAAGGATAACTGTGAACTCGTTTGATTTCCGTGTTTTTTTTTTTTTGAAAACACAAATAACAAAAAAAATCACTAATTCGAAATACCAAAAACAATTTTTTAGAGAAACGCATGTTTTCAAAAATTGGGTTTTATATTCTCAAAACAAAAACAACAAAGAAATCATAAAAGAAACCAAACGATCTTAGAATTTATAGGCCTAACCCATTTGAGGTCGACGCCATTTGACAAGCATGTTTATTTACTATATATGGGTCATTTATTTGTTGTATATTTATTTCGCTGTAAATGTATTTCTTTCATTCTCGTTGTGTTTTTACTTAATTTTATTGCATTTTAATTACTTGGCCCATCATGTCTCGAGCAAAGTGATAGAACTATCAATTTTTAAATAGGCAAGGCATAGGGATGGTGAGGAATCCCCATTCCAAAGATGGTAGAAATGGGCTTTATTGGTAATGTAAATAAAGTGTTCCTTATCAAAAAAGAAAATACCGGACTTGGAAAATCTTAAATACTTTTTTAACTAAAATAAGAATTGAAATTGGTTATCATAAACTTGACTTAAAAAATAAACAGTTCTTTAAAAAGAAAAATTTATTAAACTCTTTTTTTTTTTTAAGAGAAAAATAATTTTATTGATTCAACCTAATAATGCATCGATAAAACATTGAATCAAATACTGTTAAAAAACCACAAATGATGAAACAAAATCGGTTAATAGCATAATGAATCGGATAAAAACTCTATACATTTGATTTACTATTGTGATGAATGTCTATCAGAAGACCTCGAGAAATTCCACTTCAGAATAAGGGCAAATTGTAATTTTGGTTAAAAAATTAGCTAATTTCCAGCTAAAATCCATAATTTATTCTCTAGATCTCAGATGACAAACGGATTTACTGGAATCGCCTCGAAATACAGCCAGCACGTAAAATTTTGTCGACTCCGAGACGCCTTAATTTACACGCCGAGGCATCGCTAAGCCAAAGCCGCAAAAACGGATTTTTGATGTTTAATAAAGTCATTATTACAACAAGTAATTAAGTGTGCACATGTTGCATTTAGCAGGCAACGAATAAAGCGACTACCGGCGAGCTTGAAATGTCAAAATCGTAAGAGGGACATAATGGTCATTTTGTTGTTTTAATGAGAATAAAGCCAAAAAAGGAAATAGTGCCGCCTCCTCCCTTATGACACAGTTTTCAAAAACGTGGAGATGTAGATTTTTCTTACAGTGTCATTTTTTGAGAGGATTTGCAGAGAGAGAGAGAACTTTCTCTAAAATACGGCGATCCGACCGGGTTTACGCCTTCGACAAAGGCGAGAACTCCGCCCACGCTGAGAGGGTTTCGCGGGTACTGCATTTGTGAGTTTTTGACAACTCCGAGAGGTAGGGGTTTCTCCTACTTGGTTTTATTCTCTTTTAAGCATTGTGTGAATGTTTGGCTGAATTTATACTGCTGAAAATATTTGACTTGCCCAACCCGCGAATCGAAGCCGTTAGGATTTTTGAAACCCATAGGATACCGTGACTATCCACAAGTTGATTTGGGTTGCTTATTGTAAATCATGTGTTAATGTATGCCTTGATTTGAAAAAGGTCGGGAATGGCTGTGAAATGCGGGTTCACAAAGTGAACCGATGAATCGTTGGAATGTCAGAACCGGTGAACCCTGTGGTTTTGATCGCTCCTAGGAATACTGTCACGAAAATATATTTTGTGTGAATATGTGTTTGGGTCGAGTGATTCAAATGGAATTGCTCGTGTTTTATCATTAGCCCAAGTGAGCTAATTTTGATGTATGAGTTGTATAATTACATAACATGATTGTGTGATTTGAATTATGCGAGTATATTCATGTTTATATATTTTCATGTGATTAGACTATATCGTGAACCGGCATACATGTATCTCCATATGAAATCGGAACACCCTAGGATTATAGGAGTGAGTGCATGAGAGATGGCATGAGAGGTATGTCTGCAGGGTTGTTTAAAACATTAATTATCGAAGGGTAGTCCAAATTCTAAAATATCAATCGCCTGAGCGGTCCAATTGATATATATACATCTGATGGTTGTCCACAAACAAACAAAAAATAATAATTTCATACGGCTTAGGCGAGTGTGATGGAGCCTGAGGACTCCTGGATCCGAGTTAGTCATGTAGACATTCAAGAGGATCATGCATTTGCTTGAATGTGTGTTTAAATTTGAACACAGACAAGACTTGGGTAAGAGTGTTCACTTAGTGGCGATTCTCCTACTGAGCATTAGCTCACCTCGTCGTGGGACCCCCTTTGTTTTGCATGTACAGGAGAAGGCAAGTAGGGACGGCTTCATTCTAGAGGTCGTAGACAGGAAGAGTGCTCTGATTGTGGCTTTAGCTTTGACGATATTTACATGTATTAGAATTCGAAATATTTTAATATATGTCAGATAAGAGTAAACATTCAACTCTTGTAACTATTGGGTATATAGTTGATTCATAGTCGGTATGTATATTACTGAAAGCATTGTTTATGGGCCTGCCGATACCTGGATCGGGACATATACATTATAATGTAACTCGTTGGGACAAGATATGTACACTGGGTAGAGCCCCGTACAAAGGAGACTCCCGTCGATTGAAGTGGCTGCCTGCAACCCGACATCCACTTGTATTCCGCGGTCGACTGCAGTCAACTTAATCCCTGGATCGGGCCAAGCAACTTCTTTAGTATCAGCTTAGGTATACGAATACCTGGGGTGAGCTAGTGGTCAATCCATCACCACTGGGGTGATTCGATGGCGCTAGGCATATGGAAACCCATAGATCGGGCGACTGGGGGCTTAGGCCGTAGCGTTTCTCGTGTAAGAACATCACCACTAGGTGTGGTTCGATGTTGTTTAGGTGTACGAGATTACTCAGGAAATCATATGTGATTTTAAACTTAGGACACCGTGCATGTATGTTTTTGTGTGTTTTGGTGATTGATGAAAATGTTGTGTGAATATTTGATGATTGGTGTGTATACTCATGTCATGTTATGTGTTTGGATGTGTGCTTAGGTAAATAGCACATGTGGTGGAAAGTTTCGTGAGAAATTACAAGATAAACCGAAAGAAGATGTAGAAAAAATAAATTTATAATTTGGTCGGATTAGAATTGAAGAAAAATACTTCTTTCAAGGCCTGTTGTAAAATTGGAAGAAAATTCAAAGAAATAAATTTTCTTTATAAATTTATTGGAGCCGAGAAAAAAAAATTTCAAAGTGAAAATCGAAAAAGAAAATAAATTTTATAAATTTATTTAGTTTAGAGGTGAAAAATAATATTTTCGGGGTTTTACAAAGTAAACCCGATGAAAAAGTGAAGGGAAATAAATTTTAGAAATTTATTCGGGGTATTATGGAAAATTGTATGAAAAATAGGTATATATATATATATATATATATATATATATATATATATATATATATATATATATATATATATATATTTGTAAATTTCTTTCAACCTACGAAATAAAAGAAAAAAAATAAAATAAAATAATAAGAATGAAAAAAAAAAAAATCACAGAACTGCTACACGCCCAAATTATATTGTAAAGGAAAATTTTCAGATTAACCTCGGTTTGTATCAAGTAAAGAAACAGAGAGAAGGCCGGGATCAGGCTGCAAGATGAATGAATTTGGCGAATCGTATTGCACAGCGCCTATTGTATTGCAAGCTGAGTGCAAATGCGTCGGAAAGATTGTATTGTAACAGTCAGCGGGTCGACAATTACTGCAAGTCGAGCGCACGCCGGAAAGATTGTATTGCAATAGTCGGGTGGGCCGACAATTGTAGCTTCGCAATACGCCGTGATCGGTGTGTTTAGTTCTGGTCGAATTAGTCGCAATTACAAAATATTGTATTGCGCCAGCAACCGGGCAGTCACGCGAGGTACCGGGCGCGCGCCACGCCCACAATACGGCTCGGGCGCTACCGCGACACGGCTACCGGGCTCCCGCGACAAGGCCGAAAGGCTACTGCCACGATACGACGGCCGGCGCGGCAAACAATACATATCTACGCCAGCGCCACGATACTACCGGGCGATACGACTTGGCCCTCGCCACTGATATACGGACCCAACACGATATTTATCGTCACATACAAGACATATGCGCCGCATGTGTTAATACTACTGGCGCCGTAACTGGGCTTAGTTTTTTAATTGACTCTTCAACTTTGTGATTGTTTCGAAGTCACCGCTTAATCTTGCTCATAATAATTGCTCATGAACACTGTTCATCACAAAAAATTTGAAAATTTAAAAAAAATTAAATTAAATTAATTAAAAATAAACAAAAAAAATCAAATAAAATTAGACAAAATTTTCGAAAAATAAAATTTTTGTGGATCAAAATGATTGATTTGTGGATAAATTGTCCTACATTGCTTCATAAAATGTAGAACTTGATATATATCGTTTACGGTATGATTAGTGTCTCGTGGCCGTGGTTTACGCCTTAGAGATATCAGATGGAGATTTAACCGGCTATGTTGATCAAATGCAGAGAAGAGGGCGAGACGCCAGGTCGTCTACATCGGCGCCGGTCGCACCACCGATACTCATCACCACGGCATTCATCGCCAGCCTTTGTAGAGGCCGTAGTGTCGTAATGCGGCTAATACCATCGCACGCTTAAGCCGCGCAGATAATGGAGGCGTCCGGTAACTCCAGAGATTTGAGAGCTGGCGACCATCCTCTCGACATTCACCGTGGAGAGACTCGATGGTGGCAGACCATTGGTTTATGCAGATAGAGAACGTACTGGAGGCTATGGAGATCACCCCCGATACGACCAGGATCGTGTTAGCCTTATTTCACCAGAGTGGCGAGGGCCCGTATGGGCGGAGACGGGTTAGACTTCGAGACTTGTGAGGTAATTTACATGGCAAAAAGTCGTGGAGTCGCTCATGGGCAAGTATTCCTGCAGAGACTACGAGGCGCTGGTTACCGTGAGTTCCTGTAGCCAAAGCAAAGTGGGCGCACGACTGCGGATGGACTACGTGGGCTAGATTCGCCAAAGTTAGCCCGGATTTGTCGATGATTTTGCGGGCTACGTATTACGGCCAAGATTGGGAGGTTCGAGAATGGACCGAGGTTGTCCATTCGTGTGCCGTGATTGTGACTACGGCAAGAGATATGGATCGCCTATGGTCAGGGACGGCACTCCGACTTACAGAGAGAGACGGAGGATGCCCTGAACACCTTGATGCCAGTTAAGTGGGTGCGATATAGACAAACAGGCCTTTCCTCCGCTCAAAGGAAGAGCAGAGCCTCGCCCACGCTGAGATCTCGAGTCACCGCCATCCGCCGTGATTTATGAGAGTCATTTTGGCCAGCGGTGATGGAACAGAGTTGCCAACAAAGTGACACAGATGGTGTGTGCTACCATCACGCAGAAATGACATGAGACTGGGATTCGCCCCAGACGTGGATCCCGTGGTTCGGGGACATCACAGCCCACAAGAAAGGTGACAGAGAGGATACAAGATGTTCCTCCACAAAGATCTACATAGCCGAGAGGGGCCGCCCTGGCTGGAGCCACACTGCACCTCACATTTCACAAAGCAGTCTAGAGGCAGAGGTACGAGCAGAGGCAGAGACGAGGCCCACAGTACTCCGGAGCATCGTGGGTACGTGGAAGTGTCTACGCCAATAATCAAGCAGTCGAGTCACAGATCTACCTTACACGGTACGTTATTATCTCGCCTACGGCTGGTGTTATTTGATTCCTCGTGCTTCTATCTATCATTACTTCTACCGGGCTGTGACTGTAGTTGGGCGAGAGGTTGAGACCCAGGGAGGAGCCTCAGATGTGAGTTCTCCCCTAGGGATTAGGCGATAATAGGATGATATGCTCTACAGGTCAAGGAAATGAGATCTCTGGGAGTCTACTTACAAAGGACCTCGAGGATCATGGATACGTCAGAAGTTCGATGTCATCCTCGGGATGGATCGGCCGAAGCCACCATGTGGTCGCATCGATCGGAGGAGCAAGAGAGAGCTACCACTCATACCAGGATTCTCTGATCAGGTGGTATTTCAGGGAGACAAGCATGACATTTTTCCCATACAAGATACGAGTTCAGGTGTCGTGACAGCTTAGTGGTCAAGCCAATGAGCCTTTACCCTAGAGGATGAGGAGAGACCAGACTTGGATCTACCTCGGGTAGTATGCGTGTAACACCCTGAAATATAACTTAGCTGAAGGATCCCGACCCGGATTAACCTCATGAACCCGAGGGATCTTCCCAAGACTCCAATGGATATATAGAAACTTTTCTCTTAAAACAACAAATAAAATCCAATGGAGCTTTAACCCTTTACAATCCTTAACATATCTTTAGAAAATAATGCGAAGTTTATGATAATTTTTTTTCTTTTTCTTTTCTTTGTTTTCAAACACTTGGATTTTCGTAAAATCGCCAGTTTCCTCTATTTTCTGACTTCCCAAATTTACAAACCCGATAAAAGCATTTAGCACTTCTTATAAACTTCAATTTTATACTTCCATATTAGACTTCTCGTCCACAACCCAATCACCACAATATTCATATATACATTTGCTTACTTCAAATCATCAAAACATTCTAAACCCCTCTTAAATTCCATGCACATTTTTATTTCAAAACATTTTGGCTTGAGCCTACTAAGCTCTACCGCCTACGACCTCGGGCCCACTCCTAGTGATCAAAGCTCACGTAGTTCTCAACTTTATACATATACATATATGCATAACAAAATATTCAACATGAACAATATGCAAAATTATATATACAATGAAATCAGCGCCTCGTCTCATCAATGGCTCGACTCACCGCACAGAGTGACCCCATCTACGCACTGCCTGGTCCTCGAAAATGCTTTTGAAACATATAGAAAAGAATGAGCCAAAGGAGCCCAAAGGAGGTACATTTTCATTAAAATAACATTTCAAGATATACCAAAATAATACATACTTATACAATTAAAATCCATTTATACCTTAAACATTTATGCCTTAAACTTTCTTTCAATAAATACTTATGCATTAAAATCCATTTATGCTTTAAACATTTGTACCGTAAACTTTCTTTCTTTATTTCTTTCTTTCTTTCTTTCTTTCTTTCTGATGGAACCCAGGGGAATAAACACACCGAACGCTTCCGGTACTGGACGGGTGAGGGATAAATACATTCCGGCCATAACTAATTACTGAGAAACTCGCCTTTGCATGGTTCCCGTTTCATAAAGACTTTATCACGTGTAAGGATATTACCTAGACACTCCATTTCCTCCCTCGCTAGTAACCTATAACTTTACCTCTAAATCCTACACGCCTTAAAGTACTTCGCCTACATCACTGCAATGGGCCATAGGGGGTTTAGGGTAACCATCAAGAAACATTTCTTCAAATACATTTATAAATACATTTAAACTTTTACTTTATCATTAAAACACATATGCATTCTTTAAACATTTTTAAACTTTCATAATACCTTAACATATGCATACATATTTAATACACATATAAATATATGCATTGATGCAAGATAAAACATTTCCATATGCCTTAACATTTACATAAAAATTTACATTAAACTTTCAGTTTAACATTAAAAAACCATTCACTTTAAAAACTCAATTCCTCAAAATATCATTTTCACTCACAGTCACCCGCTTCAACTCCGCTTTGCTTCCCGCCGAATTCCCGCTTCCGTCCGACAGTCCTTTCAATCTTTTCTAAGAAAACCACAACTATACATTAATCATAACTTCCATTTTAATCCACCATACACCTTCATTTAAAGCCAAATGAACAAATTACTCCTTAAGACTAAAAAAACCTCATCTTCATTTTGGCCAACCTTTTTCCAACAACACTTCATAGACTATGGCTCAAAAATTATTCAAACGGTCTTCAAAATTTATGAAACTCTCCAGATCAGTCCTTGTGATATCCAATGATATCTCTTTAAATTTTCACTTTAAAATTCTCTCTAAAGCTCCTCAACCACATAACACAATCTGCACAACAGATGACCTAGTTTGAAGAACAGAATCTGCACATAGCTCCACTTTGAAACATTTTCTGGGAACTTCGGATTAAATTTGCTTAAACTTCCTTCAGATAAATTTTTCTTAGGAAGTCTATTTTAACTGTTAAATCTGAATCACTCAAATCGGATCAGAAATGAGCAAGTTATGATCAAAATATTTACAATGGTTTGAAACAGGAAAACAGAGCATTTTGTACTGAGAACTAGACAGTGACTTCACACATGACCCTATTTTGAGTAAATTTGGGCACTTTAGGGTTAACTCTACACGAACTTCCTTCATATAACTTTTTCCCTAGAAGTCTATTTCACTAGAATTTTTAATCACTCAAATCAGATCTGAAATGAGCAAGTTATGATCAAAATACGAAAATCATATCTGTAACAGAGAAAATGTAGTATTTCTGTACTGAGTACCCTTAATTTCTTTTCCTGCATTTTGTGTTTTGCTTCCATTTTTGCTACTTTTGCTACCAATTCACTCTTCCATATAACATCTATAATTCATAACACTAAAGAAACATCATGAATGTACTCCAAACCAACTCCACAACACTTAAATTGGTGCTATGGAACCCCTTTGGACTCATCCCATGGATCGCATCATGGAATGCATCCAAGAACTCAACCTAGGTCACCAATTCTTTTAAAACCACATGCTTTTGATGATTCCATGCTTCCTTTTACACCAATTCAGCAAACTCTCATAATCCCAATTGAAACATCTAGGCTCGTGCACCTTACACAAAACCTAGACCAAAGGAGGAAAAAATCTCCATAGAAACACACCTGAAAATCCCTAGACATCAAAAACATTTGATCTCAAAAACTGACAACCATAAATCTTTAATCTCGGGACTTCTCCTCCTCCTTCTTCTTTCCTTCTCTCCTCTTGGCTCTCTTCTTCTAACCGTGGAGCTCTAGTTCTTTGAAGACCAAATGAAATTTGGCTTTTGGTTCTTTTTCATTTTCTTTTTATAATATCAACTTTTCCTTCTTAATTGTAAATTTGCCCTCATCTCTTAAATATTGAAATTTAATCTTTTGAAATTTATTTCGACCCATCTCTAATTTGATTTTCAAAATTTTCTTATCCTTGGCGACCCACCATTATACTCTTTATGCTCATACCCACCCCTCTCCGGTTTCCATAAATTATCCTTTCTCAGTTTAGTTCTGTGTCACTACTATTATGAACATTCAATCAGTCGGTTTTATATTGGCAGCCTTGGATTGGTTATGTGATATTAAAAGCTTAAATCGACCAACAAACCAGAAACCCGTGAAAAGTTTACAAGTGATACAAGGGCAATCTTGTAGTTTGTTAAAAGGATATGAAAGTTATAAAAAGAGGAAGATTAGGGGTCAAATGAGACCATGGCATAAGCTGAATTTCAAAAGGAATCTAAGGACCAAGATGCAAATTATGAAAACTTAAAGCAAAAAAAAATGGGTTTTTGTCTTGGCCAAACATGGCCTTAATGTGGGGATCAAAATATCTTATATTTTGGTCTCCAAAAGAGAGAAAAACGGGAGAGAAGAGCAAAAGGAGAGAAGAAGAGGAAGAGGAAGAGGAAGAAGAAGTAGAGGAGGAAGAGAAGAGAAGCAAAGCCAAACTAAGGTATGAAACTATATGGTTTTGTATGGAACTTTGGATTTTGTATGGATCACATGGAATTGTAAGGCTTTATATGATTAAATGCTTCTTTGCTCCCCCAAATCTAGGTTTTGATTTGACTGCATCTTAACCTTAGATTTCTTTGAAATTAAGGTTGGTAAAACCCACAAGGGAACAAGATAAGGGCAAATTTCACAGCTGAATTCATACTAAATGAAAGTAATTGGAGTTGTGGTTTATTAACAACCTAAATAAATCATCATGTTTAAGTTTGAGTATGGGTTATAACCCATATTAGAACTTGCTGGAAGAAATTCATGATGCATTTTTGAAATAAGATAAGTATTAAAGAGGAATTGAATAGGAAAAGAGATTCAAGGTGAATCGAAACGCTGAGGTGTATATGAAGCATAGAGTTGATTCAACAAAGATATGGAAAAAGGGAGAAAATACACATTCTTGACATTTCGAAGGTCATGTGTACCAGTACACCTAATGCACGCAGACACCCTTCCAGAATCCAATGCATCAAGATACATTAGGGTGTAACATTAATCTGCTCCGCTTTCCACTTCAAACTGGGCCAGATTTCGCCATAACTATCTCATTTCTTATCCGATTTAAGGACCATGGCCAATTAAAATAGACTTCAAGAAAATCAAACATAAAGAATAGACATCACAAATTCACACTCTAAGGCCTAAAATTCACTCAAAGTGGGGCCAAGTTCAAGTCAAATTCCGCATCAATAACATAGAGTAGTCCGGTTGTTTCCTGACGATTCGAGTTCCAAAGCTCTAATTGTGATTCGTGCTGAATAGAACCCTTTAGCACCTTAGCTTTAAATGAGTACAAAGACTTAGTGTCAAATATGAAGTTAATTAATTCTAGAAAATGAGTAATACAAACAGTCCCAGTAAAATCTGGTGAATGACTAGTTGGCAGCTTAAAATGCCATAATTTTAAATTTGATGAGTAAATTGAAATGATTCCAATTATTAAGCAAAGTAGATTCATGTATAATAAGAAAACATAATATGATATCAAAACATGGAAACGAAATGAAATATGAACATGAACATAAAAGTAATTGAAAAGTATATGAAAAAGGACATGTATATGCAACGTATATGATATGATAGGTATAAGTCATAAGATATAATAAGATATGATAGGATATGTCATAAGATATGATAGTCTAAAGTATGAATGATAGGCACATATAAATATAAGATTATATATGTGAACATACATTGTCATACACAAACGAATAGATGGAACATGATAGAAATATGAAATATACGAATAGATAAAGACATGATGCGAAACATGTAAACGATATGAATATATGATGTATATACCGAAAGGAATAAGATGGACATGCTAGGAACACATTATAGAAAGGCATAAATGATAAGAACGATAGAGATACAAAAGATGACAAAAAGATAGAATGAGGAACATGTACATAAATGATATAAAGAGATATGAATATGTAGTTATATATATGAATATATGAATACAAGAGGCAAGATGATCGTTTTATATACATAGACAAAATTAAATGAGGAAAAGATATGAATATATGTATTATAGAGATATATGAGAACCGTAATATTAAAAACTACGTATATGAGAACTAATACAGAGTAAAATACCATATATATGGCATACAATTATGATAACACGCTTATTCATGCCTATGAGATATGTACAGTAAAACCTGAATAAAGCCGACACCGCTTTTAGAACTCCGGTAGACATATGCATGCCTACGGGCATACGCTTGCCGCAAAGATATACATAGACGGTATTATCGAGTCTCGCTTTGTCGATGACATAGATCCCGTTGATCGTGGCGCCTCGCGCGATCACCATTAATATTTAAATCATCGCCGTACAGCGATAAAATTCTCGGCAGTATAAAGAGCGGGTGGCATGAAGCCATCGCTGCATGTTACCGGCTACCTTCGGCAGAGGTTGTCAGACGTAGACGTCACTCGCTTGTATGTAAATGATAGCAGACCTTCTGACACATAGTTATTTCAGACTGCCCTAAGGTATTCGCACATGAAACCCTTAAAAGAAAATGACATGTATAGAATATGGCGATGCTTATTATGAGAAGCACAACACTCATATGCGATGAAAGTATAGATACATGGGCAAGAACAAGAAGTAAAGTACAAGATGACAAAGATATGAAAAGTATAGCATACAAAGCATATATGAAAAGCATAGTATATGAATATCATATAAATATATGACAACATATGTAAGTACATAAAGAGAAAGCCATATGAAAAGTATAACATGAAAACAAGAGATAGGAAGTGAAATTGTTATTAAGAATACAAAGATATAGAAAGTACAAAAGTATAGTATTACCTAAAGGAAATGAACAAGCAAAGTACGTAAAGTAGATAAAAGAGGATTGCGATTAATCCCCGTGTAAATCCGCTGCTGACCACCGGCCAACCCCAAGGGAAAATCTATGGCATCTCGTGATCACGGCATCTACACCCGAGTAAAATAAATTTCTCGGGTCTCACGATCCAATACCAAAATAAATATGGCAACTATATTCTCATAGTTTTCTATGTTTATTCTACAAAAAGCTTTATGTACCCATTATTTACAAAATATTCACTTAAAGCCACATCCTCTACTCTCCCGAAAAGGTACCTCCCACCAATGCCGCCTCCCCCGGGATAGTCCCCGGCATCTAAAGGAGGTCCCACGACCAGGGTGAGCAAAGCCCAAGAGAGTTCCCTCCTACAAGGGTTACCCCACCTAAAATGCATATGCAATGGCATATATAAACAAACAATCACATTCCATACAATTATGTCTTTATATGAAATGTTCATGTCATGTACGAGATGCGACCTCATGCTCACGACCGAGTCCCACCTCGACTACACTCGAAATGCTAAGCGTGATCAAAACCCGTCACACACTATGATCTGTCCATCGACACCCTCCAATTTTATTTATCAAACCTGATTTGATTCTTTTCCTTATTTTGTGGGCAACCTGATTCCGTTTACAATCGTAGGACGCCGCACGCCTAACATTAATTAACTTCATCAGTCTTCTGATTCATGTCTAACCGAATAACCTGTGGGACTTTCACCCTCGGGGGATCTACCCAACTCGGCTTCCGCCCAAAACATGTAATTTATCATTTGACTACTACACACTGTGAATTCTTACCTGTGACTTCATTCCCATTTTTCCCGAGCTCACGACCCACTCACCAATACCGATGAATAAACCTTTACCCCGCACCCACACCCGACCCGACACGTACAGGATCATAGTGATATGAAATGCATGATGCCCATGCATTTTCCTCATGTTACATGCATGAATGAGCACTACCTCCATGCAAAATATATTAATACATTAAAAGCATGCATCAATATCACAATTCCACACTTAGCATGTTATTCAAGCAAGCCACCACAACATGTTCCAAAATTAGATCATTCAACAGTGGTACCTCACTGCCCCTTCACAAACATGAAACCATATTGACCCAATCATTGTCATCTCATCAATAAATCACAATATCTAGAAACTTTCGCCAGTGAAACCCTAACTCCCACAACCATGCAACCTGGCCATGAAATCCATACCCTTAGTCCCAAGGCTTGAACTAATTCACACGGCCTCCCCATGGCCTCCCATAAGCAACCCCTACCATTATAAAAAGCCTTTAGGCTGGTAGCAACCAAGTAGGAAAATATCCTACCTCTTGGAGTTTGGCTCAAACCCAACTTTTCGTGTCCACATCGAGATCCCATCAAGGCACCAACCCTTTAGTACTGAACTTTAACGCCGATCGCCTTTAAACCCGAGAAAATCTTCCTTTTCCCTTTCTTCCTTCTCCTTTTTCTTCCTTTTCTCTCTAAGAAACGTTTTCCTCTTTTCCTCTTTTCCTTTCTTTTTCCTTCCTTTTTGCTTTTCTTTTCCTTTTTCTCTTTCTCACTCCCATTTCTCATCTCACTCATGCTTTCTCCTTTTTGTCATTTTCTCTCCCTTTCTGGAGAAAGCACTCATTCGGTCAAAGGAGGCAATTTCCTCCTCCTTTCCTCTACCCAGTTGTGTGGCCAACACTTTTCCATTTTTCTTTTTCTTATTTCTTAAATCCATTTTACGACATCATCCACTACATGGTTTACGTGAGCCACGGATTCCATGTTCTCCATGTGGCTCAATGTGAGCCATTCCTTTCAATGCCATGTCACTTTCTTATGGTGCCATGTGGCATCTCCCCTTCCTTGTCATGTGTCATCCCGACACTCCATGTCTCGAAAGGAAAATTCACCACTTCTAATCCAACGAAATTCGACGTGGTAGCTAAATATCGCAAGACGATCTCAACGGAGAAGTCCGTTTCTGGCTATCCGAGATCTAGAAAAATTCCCCGATTTCTACCGAATTACGATTTTATTCCATTTTTTGAGAAAATTGATTCTTTCTGGTTTGCAGTATATATAGAAAAAATATGGCTATAAAAAACACATGAAAGCATAGTGAAAACATATGATAGACATATAATAAAGTATAAGCTCGAACTCCTAAGGGAGATATGAAAAGATGTGATAGAAATTCACATAATCGAAAAGCAATGTTATAGAATAGCAAATGAACACATGAAAAGGATAAAGTATATAAAGGTACAAAAGCAGATGAAAGAATATGTAATAGAACAAGAATAAAGAATGTGTCACGCATCAAGTATTGGAACACAAAGTAAAGTATAGATAAAGGATATGCCAAAGACATGTATCATGTAAATTCCAAAAGATCATACATGCAATAGAATATACATTGATAAGGAACAAAGTTATAAATATGTATGATATATGAAATGCATATGTATAAGCTCGTGATACCACCATTGGTGGTTGTCCATGCTTATGTTCCCACTAAGCGTAAAGCTTAAAGACGGTGTTCAATCCACGTGAGGCCGTGATGTACATGCTATGACAGAGGATAAGCATTCCAACATCAAGAAAGCAGTCGACTCGTAGATAGTGCTCACCGCCACGCTCAAGAACTTCGAAATTTGTAATAGAAATTGTACATGTATATAAATGACCGACATGCGGTATGATTTCTATGGACACCACTCCTGGTAGTTCTTTTTGGTATATAAAATGATTTTTGTTATTACAGAATCATTGGTATAACACAGTAATGTGTACTCCATTCGAAAGAATGTGCCAATGAGAGTCCCAAGAAAGCATAGTATATAGTAGATAATCTCGCGCCTGGACTTCGCCTGATCCTAACCGCTCCACCGGATCGGGGCGTGATAATGCGTAGTAATGCGGATGTTTTTTCCCCATTTAGCTACCTGACTACCTCCACAGAGGGTAGTAGACTTCTGATCAAGTTACACTCGTACTTCGCCATCTCTACACCATGATGGCACCAAGCCGAGTCGGGCAGGAACTCGTGAGTCCGCTACACAGCTTACTGGACAAGTGGTTCATTGTGCCGAGCAGCTTCACCACTGGCGCCCTGGCTCTATTTATAAGAAGAAGGACAAGACCTTCAACGCGGTATCGATTATCGATAAATAAATGCAGAAGCTACGACTTCATAACTCGCACTCATTACCAAGGGATTGATGATTTGCTTTTGATCGGGCTGGGAGGAGCGAGTCTATTCTAAGATACCTTCGCATCGCCACTATCACCGAGGTTGTGGATACGATATCCCTAAGACAAATAAGTAGACGCTAAGTATGGGTACTGAGTTTACGGATGTTTTCGGATTTACTCACGCGCTGGGCCATACATTCATGGATCTCTGGCGCATATGATATTCCAACCCTATTTAGATCAGCTTTGTCGTGAACTTGCGGGACATTCGATTCATTCCCACGAGCGGGAGCATGAGTATCACTTCGAGATCGCTTACGCTATCGGGAGAGACCGATCACCGTACGCCCAAGTTCAATGGGCGCGAAGTTTTGGTCATCGAGGTGATTTTAGACACGTGGTGTCGCGATCAGATGGCCACTGACCCGCAGAAGGTCGAGGCGAAGGATGAGCTCAGAGAGGCCCAAGTTAGTCTTCTAGAGCACGAAGCTGGGATTGGTCAGGTATTACTGCGAGGCTCACGAGGATTTTAATTGGCAAAGACCTATGACTAGGTTGACCCGTAAGGAGGTCAAGTTTGATCGGGATGACCGAAGCGTTAGGAGGCATTCCAGAGTCAAGCAGGGCACTACTTCGCCTCCCATCTTGATAGTCTTGACAGTGGACAAGGCGTACAGTTATCAGGATGCCCCTGGTGGCCATTGACAGCCAGATGCGTCCTAGCAAGTGGTGTAGCTATGGTTCTCGCCGGGCTTGAAGAATCACGAAAGTGCACTTATCCCATACCGATACGAGTCAGTGGTCGTAGTCTTCGCCTAAGATTCAAGCCACTATTTATACTTGGCAGGAGTTCATGCACGCATCTACAAGAGTCTCAAGATGAGCTTTAATGCCACGATCTCTACTACAGGCACCATGTAGATGGAGTTCCTAGAGGATTATGACTTCACTTTAGCCACCATCCCTGTGGCAATGGCATCGATGCACCACCAAGTCGCAGAGCGCCGCTGGGAGATGTTCTTCGCAGGGCGATGCTCGAGACTCGTGGGACAGCCAGGGCTACTGTTAGACGGAGCGCACTGTGTGGTACCTTGTGTGGAGCTTGGCTACACCGCCTCTCGTTTGAGCAGAGGATTGAGTCCCGCTGGCAAGACGAGAGATAGTGTCCACTGGGGACCGAGTACGGTAGTACAAAAAGACTAAATGGACCGCTGCTCACACAGATGGTGGGCCTTCGATATAGGGGACGTAGTGGTTCCCCACCGACCGATTCGAGAGAGAGATTCTCAGGAGTTTCACCGCCTCGACATTCATTAGAACCGGCGGGCACAAAGATGTACCGCATCTTCGTCACAGATATCGGAGGGATGAAGAGACACCGCAGGACTTTGTCTCGACGATGTCCACATGTCGCCTGCTGGGCGCCGAGCACCGTAAACCGCCAGGCTACTTCAACCATTGGAGGTGGCCGGAAGTGGAAGTGGAGCACGTCACTAATGGGATTTTCACCCATCATTACTGACAGCACATGATCTACTGCAGATGGGTGATAGCCAGATCGACTCACTAAGCTCCAAGACATTTTCTACCCGTGCGAATGACCTTCGCCTCGAGAGATTCCCGCCGGGGCTGCAATATCAGAGATAGTCCGACATGGAGTAATTAGTGTCCATGGCAAATTTGATAGATCCTGAGGTTTGACTGACTCCTTAAAGAGTTTCAAAAGGCAAGCACGCCACTCTTCCACTTATGAGTGGCTAAAGATTTATCCATCTCACTGCATGTGATGGTCACCAGACCATATACAGACGGAGATACGCCACAGCAGCGCCGCCCCGATCATATGGGAATTGGAGGAGACGGTTCTTAGTGGAATTCACCTGGCGCCAATAGTTACCGTGCGAGCATACGTATGGCACCATGAGGTAATCGGCGAGGTGGGAGGCCAAAGAAAGTCACGTTGGCGCTGACCGGCGCGGTATTCCATCACCGCCCGATTCATTAGAGACACCTTCGCCAGAAGGTGAGCGATGATTAATAACGTTCTTTCACGCCAGAGCCGCGGTAGCTTACGATGTGCCGTTTTTAATTCTTGTCGGCGCTGGGGGGATCACGCCTTCTCAAGGTTATGCCGCGGAGGGCGTGGTCGTTCCCAGCTAGTGCGAATATCGCCATGTTCATCGGACCTTCGAGATACTTTTAAGAGGGAAGGCCAGCCGTAAAATTCGCGATGCTAATGCCTCATCATGTCGTGTGTCCAGCGAGGTCATCGCCATGTCTTAAATATACCCAGATCCAAAATCAAGGGTGACTTGTGACGATTGAGTGGCTGAGACGACAACTCCTTCAGCGGCACCAAAAATGCCGGCCGATAAAGTAACGTAGACACAGGTCTCGTTATCACCAAAGAGCGCAGAGGCAAATAGTGAGAGTACTATGGAGGCACTATGGCGGAGCGGAGGAGTCCACGGAGCGCGAGGACGATGCAGCCACCCATCCCCTCTTCTGTTATAGGATGGGCACGCACGAATGCGAAGATTTAATGATCGCTTACATGCATGATAGAGTGCGCCAGCGGTATTATGCATGTGGCGATCGTACTGTCCTAAATTTCCTGGATCAAATTCCTCGGGCGAGGGGAGAATGTAAGACCTGAGAAATTCCTTAATTTCAATAAGGGCAAAATCCCAATTTTGGTTACAAATTGTTAATTTCGCTTAAAAATCCATAATTTATTCCTTCAGATCTTTGATGAATAATCGATTTCACCGCTGAATCATCTCAGAAATTCCAAATAGTAATTTAAATGCCAATTCCTATGATGGGTTTAATTTCAGCACGCTTTGAGGCATCACGTTTCTAAAAGTCAGAAATCCACTTTGATGCACAAAGTCACATATATAATGCTACCGTGCCATATGGTGCTGAGTAGCAGAAATGATGAAATGGCGTCGGCAGAGCCGAATGTCAAACCTGTAAGCAGGGACATAATGGTCATTTAGAATTGTTTTGTCGAGAATGTGCCAAAAAAAAGGAAATAGGTCGTTCCCTCCTTGTGACACAAATAAAAATGAGATGCAGATTTTTCATAGTAGCTATTTTTGGTGAGGTAGATTTTGTATGAGGAGAGAGGTCTCTTCAAAATACGCATCCGACCGCTTCAAATTTTCTCGGACAAGGAAGAGATCCGCTTCAGCTTTAGAGGCATCGCGCGGTACTATATTTAAGCTTTCGACAAACCCGAGAGGTGGGTGGCCTTCCTACTTGGTTTTAGCCCTCAAAGCACGCGAAATGCTAATGAACTGAGCCGAGGCCATTTGATCTGGCTCAAATCACAACTAGTCAGTAGATTTCGAACCCACGGACAGTTTGGTGAATCGTCCACGGCTGATTTGCTGTTTATTGTGAAATCATGTTAATGTATGCTTTGATTTGAAAATGAACTGTCGCAAATGCGTTCGCTGTGCCGAATCAATAATTGGTTAATGTTGGAACCAGAACCCTAGGGAAGCTTTCATCGTCTTGTGAAACAAGGTCACGAAAATATATTTTGTGAATATGTGTTTCGTCGCAGGATTCAAATGGAATTTCTCGTGTTTGATCATTAGCCCAAGTGAGCTAATTTTGATGTGGCGAGCCGTGGCAATTACAGCGATTGTGGATTTCGGAATTTTGCGCGAGTATATTCATGTTTATATATTTTCATGATTAGAATTTGCGTTGAACTCGGCATATGATGCATTCAGTATGCCACTGGAACACCCCTAGGATTATGGTGGAGTGAGTGCAAGAGATGAGTCTAGAGAAAAAGGTTCGAGGGTTGTCTAAAAAACATTAATTATCTGAGGGTAGTCCAATTCTAAAAGATCAATTTGCCTGAGCGCCATCTTGATATTCACTGAGTCCATTAAACAAATAATATATCAATCGTCTGAGCGGCCCAATTGATATATATATACACATCCAGAGGCCGCCCACAAACAAACAAAATAATAACTTTCACATGAGGCTTAAAGTAGTGTGATTTGAGGTTTGAGGACTCGTGATCTCAGTTATCGCGTAGACATTCAAGCAGACTGTTTCATTTACTGAATGCGTTGGTTAAATTGAAAACACAGCCAAAGACTTAGGGTGGTGAGTAGCCCACTCATATACGTATTCTCCATCGAAAGCATTGGCTCACCCCACGTGAGACCCCTTATTTTACAGGCAGGAGCGTGAAGTAGAAATGTGTCGTCCCAGAGTTTGAGATTGAAATAAAGTTCTTACGTGCCAGTTTCTTGACCATATTTCTATTGTATTATAATTTATATTGAATATATGCTCAGATAAGAGTAAAACATTTGAACTCTTATAACTATTGGTTATATAGTTGATTCATAGTTGGTATGTATATTGAGTATTGTTTATGGGCTTAAGTGGCCGTATTACTCATGTGATCGATATACGGCTGATTATATTGCAATCATGTACGCGATATGCAGATTGTGGTCGGGTAGAGCTCTCGCACAGCGAGATCGCCCTTATTTTCTGAAGCGGCGCTGCAACCCGACATCCACTCTGTACCCCATGTCGACGTAGTCAATTACTCTGGATTGGGGCGTCACATCTATGCTGCATTTGGCGCAAATATATTAATGACCATTAATTTGATTTTTTGTTGTTGATCGGATATACTTTGCTCGTTTGAATCGCTCTCACATAAATAAACGTTGCACCATAACGATGGCAAACAAACTTCGCACCAAGACGATGACAACCACACGCCATACCAAGACGACAACTAAAGATAAAAATAAATAAATAAAACCTAAATCTTGTGAAATAACCACTATTGAGAAAAAAGAAAATTTCATGGAAAAGAAGTGTTTATAAGCTGGATTTCATGTCAATAATGACAAGTCGAGTAAATCCAATCCAATTGTTATTAAATAGATATTATATTTATTTGTCTAAATTCAAAAAGTGATTTCTATATTTTACGCCTTAATTCCATATTCTTGTATGAAATCACCCCTCACACATCTTCCATAATTTTCTTCATCAATAAAATGGTTATGCCATAAGATATAAGGTTTTCATTTGTTTTTTCGTGTTTTAATCATAGTTTCTTGCTCAAATTTTATGATTATCGCCGTTGGTACTACACGCTTTCTTGTTTGTTGTTGTTGTAATGCGATGATTATTTATGTAACGGTGATTTAGACGAGTAAAATATATACAATCAACGACAATAATTAAAATCAATTGTTGTTAATATCAATGTGCTGCAGATATGGAATAATAAGGCCCCGTTTAGTTCACGAAAATTTTTAACTCTATCCAAAATTCAGAATATGAAAATTTTCAATATATTCTAATCTTTAGTTTTCATTTTCAGAAAATACGTTTCGTACTTGAATTTGGTTGAAAATAAAGAATAAGAGTACTGTTTTGTAAACCATTTTCTTGAAAATTGCTAATGAAAACAATGAAAATGTGTTTAAAATGCAAAAGTTACTATTCACAATCCCGTGTTTTCGTGAGTCTACGAGAAGAAAATTAATGGAAGACGAAGGGGAAGAAAAGAAGAAAATAGCCACAACCTGCGTTTCGCTTTTATCCCAATCGACTAAACCCGTATTTTCGACGACCAAAACAAGGAAAACAACACGTAACGCTTTCCTCATTCATATATAAAATGTTGAAAATAATGAATTCATTTTTCTTTGTTTTCAAAATTTGTTTTTGTCTGATTCCCTGAATTAAACGTGTTTTCCTTGTTTTCGAAAATTTTGAATAGAAAAAACATAAAATTTTCTACCTACTAAACTGGGCCTAAGTATTTTAGTTACGATGGTAATATCAAGTGTGTGACTTAACTATCAAATATATAGAATTTGAGTCATTCTATATGTTTCTATGAATGTATTTATAATTTGAATTAATAAAATTATTTTTATTCCTCTGCACAATTGATCGAAAATACTTTTCTAAATAAAAGCAATAAAAGTCGCTTTTAATCAATTTGACTCTGAAATATTCTATAATAAATAAATTTCTACCAAAATATAAATATTTTATGTTGAGAGAAAGGATATAAAATATTTAGAAAAAACATTTACTCTAAATAAATTGAATTCGAATTGTTTTCTTAAATAGGATTGTAAAAAGAAACATTCTCAGAGAAAGTAAATAAAACAATCGGAGGCATAAAGGTGATAGTTTATTCTATTAGTTATTTGTATAAATGTGTTTGGTAAAATATAGCTGATAGCCACTTAATTGTATAAAATGACCAATATGAATATTAACACAATTTATTATTGAGTATTTTTTTTTTTGTTAATAATTTAGATTTATAAGGTGAGTTTATTGGAAATAAGGTATACTAATATTGAAGAATTAAATCATCATTTACGAAAGAAGAAAAATAGTCATTTTAAAATTTTAAAATATAAATTTCTTGAGTTGCAAGTGTGAAAATAACTTTATGCAAATAGATAACATAACATTAGTTTATTAATAAAGTTTATTAGGAAATAAGGTATACAAATATTGAAGAATTAAAACGCTATTTACAGAAAAGATTAGTCATTTAAAAATTTTAAAATACACAAATTTCTTAACTACTAATTTGCAAAAATATTAACCTTGTGTAAATAGATAAATATTACTATTAGTTTATCAATAAAGCCAGAAGATCGTGCACGGCAAGTGAGCTCTTGTAGGGTTTTGCGAGAACCTTGGGGTAAGGGCAGTAATTATTAACAACTTTGGGATGTCAAAAATACATGTAAAACAAAGACATGCAAATTGCTCAATTCTTCGGCTCACCAAATGACCCACAAAAGTGGTCACCAAATGCTAAAGTCTATAAAATACAAAAAGACTCATACACATATAAGAACAATTCACCGGTTGTCACAACCAAATGCATTAATTTCTTATTGATAAGGTAGTGAAATTACAGGGATCATAATGCTTATGAAATTTTTTCATCAAACTAAACATCCTACCAAATAATAAAATCATAAATATGATAACTTCACAATCCGTATGGATTTTAGCAAAATTGGTATGTAAGACGAGAGATATAACAACTGTAATATTAATTTCAAGAATATCCGATATGCTCAAACTCACGATAAACAAGTTCATAAACATTCAATATTTCTCAATTTTTACCCAAGTACAATAATATCATTTTATTTAGAACATTATGTTATAAATAATCTAAAATAGTATAAACATAAAATTGTTAAAACTAATGAAAAGATTGCAAATTTGGGTAAAACTTTGATTTTGTTTCATTTAACTTGATAGAACTCAAACAGCACATGACATATTTTCATTGGGTAATAAATTAAATTCAGAAATAGTATATATACGTTGATGACAACTTTCTTGTATCCCTTTAATTCCATCGTCATTTCAATTGTTAAAAGACCAATCCATTGAGTTCTATTCGTTAATTTACAATTAGTCAAACGAATACCATCCGAAATCAATAAAATACATTAAATTATTACGTAATTGAAATTGATAGCATTAAATTCCGTCTGTAAAGAACACCAATCCAATCGGTACAAAAAATATATTATATTATATTATATTATAATATTAATATTATAACTTTGACAAATAATCATTAGGTCATGGTTAAAATTATATTATAATATTATAAGTATACAAACAATCATTCGGCTATTACCAAAATTGTATTATGATTTTGATTTCATAAAAAGAAATAGGTCTTAGTACATTGTTATCATCAAGATCAAGCCAAAATAAATATCAAGGAATTGTTTTTCTACTTTTGATCAAAATCAGTCATGAAAAGATTTTTTTTTTATATTAAAAAAATTTTCTTTAATAATTGAGCACGTGAATAAACTCGAACAAATCCAAAAAATACAAAAAAATAAAATTGATAGCTTCAATGTCAATTAAAGTGACTATGATACTATTTATTAAATTATTTTATAAAAATTAAGAATATTTATTGATCTAAAAAACAATTTATCAATAACCAAATAACTCAATAAATATATTATAAAATAATAATTTTATTGAAATTAAAAAACATATCAATTTTTAATAGATAGAAAACATACTTGATATGAATCCGAAATTGTTGGCTACCATCAAGGTTTAAGATATCTGATATATCAAATATCGATAAGGGGTAATACGATATCGGCAATCGATAATTGTTTGAGGAAAAATCTAAATAAATCGCGGAATATCAATGATAACCCAGATCTAATCGATTTATCTGGCGAAGTTTCGATCAGGAGATTACACATGTGCATGCATGATTTTTTCGACGCGAATTATCTGATATATCATATATATCGCGATATATCGACGATCCGGGCGTTGAATTGTCGACCATTTGATACTTAATCAGATCATCCCGCAGATGATCCAATGGTCTAGATTTCAATCGCGCCAAGCCTTTCCTAACGGCTAGTTTGACTAATCCAAGGGCCAAATTTGAATTTGCTTTAATCCTACAGCCCAGATTTCACCCGAATTTTAAATGTTATCCAACAGTCAAATTTTTTATCAAACGATTATATTTGAAATCGTGACTTGATTCAATGGTTATGAATTGGTCTCAAAGGTTTAAAGAAGATCTAACGGTCATATTTTCACCAAAATTAAATCCAACAGTTAAAATTAAATTAAAAATATATTTTGACCATGCAATGGCCACCCAAAAAATCTATAAATACTCTTAAAATCATTCCATTTTATCACAAATTCTCTCTACTCATATCCACCTTCTTATTTCACTCAAATTTTTTTTCTTTGTGATATATCTCAAAAAAAAAAGTGGGAATTTTGGCGTTTAAGGCCCCGTTTAGTTCACAAATTTTTTTAACTCTATCCAAAATTAAGAATATGAAAATTTTCAATGTATTCTAATTTTTAGTTTTCACTTTCAGAAAATACGTTTCGTACTTGGATTTGGTTGAAAATAAAGAATAAGAAAATCCGTTTTGTAAAATGCAGTTAATGAAAACAATGAAAATATGTTTAAAATGCGGTGTTACTATTCACAATCCCAGAGCCAAGGGAACATGAGAAGAAAATCGAAGTGGAAGACGAAGGGGAAGAAAAGAAGAAAATAGCCAAAATCCCGTGTTCGCTTTATCCTAATCACCAAATCCCGTGGTTTTCGATGACTTAACAAGGAAAACAACATGTAATGCTTTTCCGATTCATATATAAAATGTTGAAAATAGTGAATTCATTTTCTTTGTTTTCAAAATTTGTTTTTGTCTGATTCTCGTGAATTCAAACGTGTTTTCCTTTGTTTTCAAAAAGCTTTCAATGTAAATAGAAAATTTTCTACCTACTAAACAGGCCTAAGGTTTCAAGTTCCAAATTTTAACAGTTAATTAAGGTATATTTATGTTAATTTACTTTTAAATTGTCATTATTGTATTTATGTTTTGTGTACTTAATAGTTTTATATTTTATATTTTGTTTTTATGTTAGCTATATTTAGTTTATTTTAGTACTTTATATTAGATTATAAATTTAATAATATAATTTTATATTAGTTTAAGGTAATGTCATATATAATATATTATTAAATAATCGTAAATTTTATATAGTATAATAAATTTAATAGAATGTCTTTAAAATAACTATATATTACTTTATTTTATAATTTCATATTAGATTATAAATTTAACAATATAATTTTATATTAGTATAAGGTATATCATATATAAGATATTATTAAATAATACTATAGTTTTATATAGTATAATAAATTTAATAGTAATGTCTTCTTTAAAATAACTATATATTAGTTTTATTTATAATTTCATATTAGATTATAAATTTAATAAAATAGAAATATATTAGTTTTATATAGTATTATAAATTTAATAAAATAGTATTATATTAGATTATATATTTAATTATAGTGATATCTTCTTTAAAATAACTATATATTAGTTTAATTTGAAAGTTTATATGATACTTTCTTATACAAACTAATTTAATTAATTAACTTTCCATGTTAGTTAATATTTGAAATGAAGTTATATATTAGTTAATATTATTTATGCATATTATAAATTTATAGTTTTATAGGAAGCTTTCATATTTTAGATTAGTTTAATTTAGTAATAATATATTAATAAATTAAATAACCTTTCTGTTAGTTAATATTTTAAATTAAGTTATATATTAGTTAATAATGTGTATGCATATTATAAATATGTAGTTTTATATGAAAATAAATTCATTTTTAATTGTATAATAATATAGTTTATATAAGTTCGATTTAATAGATGGATAAAGTGCGAAGTAATATCGAGGTCAGATTCAGCATGAAAATATTGCACATTACGTGAAGCGGAATAGAAATTGTATAGTATGCAATTACTGCGGTTTGGTGATAAGGAGTGGTGGGATCACTCGCTTTAAATTTTACCTATCACATTCAGATCTCCACTCTAATACAAAAAAGTGCCCAAATGTGCCTCCGAAAGTGAAACGAAAAATGAGGCAACTTTTAGACCAGAAAAATAAAGAAAAAGCGAAGAAAGCAACATATATAGAAGAAATTTGCACTAAACTACGAGGCACAATGGGGGGACGCGATAGACATCTCATTGATGATGAGGATGATGAGGATGAGGAGGAAGAAGAGGAGGATGTATATATGTATCTGGGTGATATGACCCCTGATGAGAGAGCTGAATTTCAAGCAGCATGTCGTGCATCAAAAGTTACTGAATGGAACCGACAACAAGAAGAATGATTTACAAGAGACAAAAGAAAAATGGGTAAATCTTTAACTTAAATTAGTTTTTTTATAAAATAAACGAATCTACGATTTCTAATTGAGATATTGCAACAGGTGAGCTTTCACAATCGCAAACGACTAATCCAACGTGACGCATGCAAAGATCTCAAAGTGTGAGACACCTGACGACACCTCGCCTCCATCATTATACAAATCTTCTAAGAAGAAGACAAAAGAACATTAAAATCTTTTTCAAATGTGGAGCAATCAAAGAAACGATAAATACTAATCGCAAATTTTCCGCGTATGAGAGTGTTACACCTACAAAGCAAATTCTCACCACTTCAAGAACATGATTATTGGTGCACAACAGTTAGATGTGACAATTAGTTTTTAGTTTCTAATAAAATTGTTATCTTATATTATAATTGAAAACCATATAATTAATTCCATTAATTATACTTGTAGGCATAATAATAGAGACACCATCTCCATATGAAATCAAAAACAAATACTTGGATATGGAGTATATGGAAGATTATGTGAACATCCAAAGAGAGAAATGGAAGACTATGGGTGCACAATTATGTGATGATGGACCGGCCCCACGAAATTGAGCATCATTAATTTCATGATATATTCGAAAGGAAGCACAATATTCCTCAAGTCCGTTAATGCATCCGACAAGATAAAAGACAACAAATACATTTATGGTTTGTTGAAGGACGTGATCATGAGGCCTGGTGAAGAACAATGTGCAAATTGTTACTGCATAATGGATCAACATTGCGGAAGATGAGAAGCTGTTGAACGAAGAAGTACAATTTATATTGGACTTCATGCGCAACACACTGCATTGACTTGATGTTTGAAGACATTGGTAAAAGAGCTACTATTTTGGAATTGATTACCAATGCATGAAAAATCACCAACTTCATCTACAATCATGGTTGGTTGGTTGCAAAAATGAGAAAGGTCTGTGGTGGAGATATTGTGTGTCCGGGGGCAATAAGATTTGTAACAAATTACATCGCCCTATAAAGTCTTCTAAAAAAAGAGGGCTGATTTGAAGAACATCTTTATTAACAATGAATATATTTCTCACAAGCTTAGTCAATCGACCATTGGACATGAGGTTGAAGTACTCATGTTTGATCATACATATTGGGAGAAGGTCTCTAAGCTAGTATCAATCTATGATGCACTATATACAAGGTTCTTCTCGTGATTGTTGATTCTGGTCGTCCCAACAATGTCATTTGTGTATTATAGATATGGGTAATGAAGCAAAATTTACATCAACTCAACGCCAAAGATCGGTCAAAAACAAACATCGCATCGTCGATAGAACCCTCAAACATCCTCTCTCTTCATGCAAGAAAATCTGCCGATATCATAATCAAGCATTTAATGTATATTATCTTCTCCTTTATCACATACTAATTATAAATCACTTTTGTAGCATATTATTTGAATCCAAGATTTCAATATAGACTTGGAGTTAGTAGTGACCCTGAGTTGCTTCAAGGTGTTCATGAAGTATTTGCAAGATTATCTTCTACTACTACAACCCTTGGTAATTTTAGAAATGAGATATATCAATAGGTTACAATTCTAATTAATTGATTCAATTTATTTGGTTACACTTACACTTATATTGATTTGACAAGTACAATTTCATTTCACAAATTATAATGTTTCAAATGCGAAAAGAGGATTTGGTGATAGAGCAAAGAATAAACAAGGGATTTAATGGTTCCCCGGTCAATGTTATTTCTACGTCTCTTAAAAGTAAAGTCTGCCCTCATGTTATTATTAGATTTTAAATGTTACTTATTTTTATTATAGTCGAATGATGGTTTATGTATAGAAACCACGCTCCCACATTGAGGAATTTGGCCATTAAGGTTCTTTCCCAAACATCATCTTTTTCAGCGTGTGAGATAAATTGGAGCACATTTGCTCTAATACATACAAAACAAAGAAATTGACTTGCTTACCCTAGGCTCCAACAATTAGTTTTTTGTTACTATAACATAAAACTAAATATACGTGATATGCAAGCAGACCGCGAAGTTGTCGGGGAAAGAATTACCTTGATTTACTTCGACATTTAGCCGAAGCCTGGGTAAAGAAGAGGATAATCAAATTATTCCAATGGGTTAGACCTTCCATTCGACGATGAAGATGAAATCTCGATCCACGAATTGTCGCATGTTCGAGAAGCAGTGTCAAGTATTGGACTATGTTTTATCCTCAAGAAGTTCATAGTGAAAGTTTCACTAAGACACCGAAATACTCATTTCACCGTTGTTACTTCCTCGACCGCTTGATCTAAGTGAAATAACATAGCAAGAGTAATCTAGTTTTACCCTGCATTTCTACTACAAGTTATGACGCGGCCTGGCGAGAGGACCAATGATGGTAAAGTGATACTAGAAATGATGGCGGATATCGCAGATCGACAAATAAGTCAATATCCATCGAGTTCATACCGTGAAGATGATTTCACACATGCTATACAAGATGAAGAATTACCTTGCCCAGGAGAGCTGGTCCAGTATCGGAGCTATCGAAAGCTATATAAAGGTCGACAACGAAGGATGACACACCACAATGAGGATTCATTATCGATCAGTTTTGAGCTCCATGAAAGATCACACTCCATACAGTGATTCATCCAATGACGACAACATATTTCCTCCTTACACAATGAGTTATGGCTACCTTCTTCAACTTCGCTTCCATCGATGAAGAATATGGAATGATAAATTATCCTCATGTTGAATAAATGTCATTCCACATTCCATATCAAATGCAATAAGGATTTAAACGAACGCTACGCAGAAACCCCGAATCTATTCACAGGAGAGGCAGCGGTACAAGTCAAGACATTTACGCATGGTATATTCGATCTTAAAATCAATATTATCTAACACCATATCCTAGTATGAGCATTGTCTTCACCAAGATAGGATCCTTTCATCAAATGGGTCGCGAATGGAGCCAGCATCGATCTTTCATTTTCGGCTTTTAAAATCTCATCGGCAATGTAATCTCAATGTGTATATTTGATTATTAGTGTCATTTTTACATTTTTATAAAGTATTTCAATGAATTTCAAATTATTTTTGTTAATTTATGATATATCGATACTCATGTAAAAATATCATCCGATATATCTCCGATATATTCGATATATCCAGAAATTTGGCATCGAGACCGTCGAAACGATATTTTCATCATTGGCTGCCATTAGTCTTCTAAATCTACAAGGGATGAAATCAAAGAAATGTTGGGGGTTAGAGATAAGCTTCTTTTCCTTCTCCCCAAAGTGCTCTACCAAACTCTTGTAAAATCTCTAATGCTCTATTTACAAGGGAACAATTAGGTTTCGATCCAATGAGCTTACCAGCAGTGAGAATATGTAATCAGCTGGTCCATAGAGAGTTAATATAAAATCATCTCATAAATAATCTATAATTAACATATATAATTATACAGTTAAAATTATAATATGATTATACTTAGTTGATGGTTGGATGGAGTTTTGAACTCTAAAGGTGAGTATACCGTGGACACCCCAAACCCGGGGTTCGCTGACTACCCGTCAACCTGGCTGAATACTCGTGAATGTCGAGGACCCGACATTTCCTCATTTAAAATCTAGCAGAGTCTCCTTTGTACTGGGAGCTCTACCCAAACATTAACCTCGCATAAACTCCGTCCCAAACAGTCCAATATACAGCTTTATGATTTAAACGCTACTTCGCCCATAAATAATATTCAATATACATGTCAACTAAGAATCCAACTATATACCCAATAGTTACAAGAGTTAATATGTTTTTATTCTTATACCATACATACATTAAACTTAAAAAGTTCTAATACATGTATACATCAAAGCCACAACCCGACTTTCTTCTAATCTGCCCAGATCGAGCCGCCTCGCACGCCCCCGTACCGTAAAATAATATCCCCGACAGGTGGTGTGAGCTAATGCTCGCAGTGGAATCACCCTGCGGGCTACTCTCCACCTAAGTACAGTGCAATGTTCCGGGAATAAACATACATTCAAGCAAATACATGATCCTACTCAATGTCTACATGACCAACTGCATCCCCGAGTCCTCACCGACTTCCATCACACTCGCCTAAGCCTCGATGAAAATTATTATTTTGTTTGTTTGTGGACAACCCTCCGATGTATATATATCAATCGGGCCGATCCGCATTGATATATTATTTGCTCAGGACTACCCGATGAATATCAATTGGGCCGCTCCGACGATTGATATTTTTAATTTGGACTACCCTCCGATAATTAATATTTTTAGACAATCCTCCGAACCGTTTTCTCTAGACTCGTCTCATGTCCTAGGGTGTTCCAGTGCATATGGAATGCATGTATGCCAATTCCAATACAGTCTAATTCACATGTAAATACATAAACATGCATATATTTACAAAACAATCAATTCACACAATCATGTCATGTAAATTCTAATTTCATACATCAAAATTAGCTCACTTAGGCTAATGATCAAACACGAGCAATTTAATTTAAATCACCTCGAATTAAACACATATTTTCACAAAAATATATTTTTGAGAATGATCAAGCTTCGGGAATAGTGAAACCCTGCTACTATCTCCTCGAAAAAAATCACACCATCTAGCTCACTTGTTTAACCCTGCTCACTGGGCCATTTCCTACCTATGAATATCAAGCATACATTTAATGCAATAATTTTTCACACAAACAAATTCACTGTACTCAGACCGTCACTACCAATCAAAAATCTCAAAATTTTTTAACAATCTCTGCCCCAAGTTTCGGATCGATCAAACGGCCCTCACGACCTCAAAAAACAACCGAAACATCAAAAACACTTAAATAAAGCCAGAACTCAAGTAAGGAGAAACCCCACCCTGGGGAGCTTTGAGGAAACTCCGCAAACTGGTGACCCACGCGGTTCCCTCCGTGAGCTTCCTTCTGTCCCGAAGACCCAGACGGCCTGACGAAACTTCTGTAGAGAAGTGGCTCTCTCTCTAAAATAAAAAGAAAATCTGCTGCTCTCCGTTTTTTCCCCTCCAGCCACTGCATCATTTTGCCTTAATGAGAGATGACAGCAATTTTCACATCTGGACTTAAATAATTCCTATAATACAATTTTGTCCCTCTTTTCCCGCCACACTTCGCCTACTCTCGTCCCATTTTCATCATCATTTCTACCATGCCAATTTATGGCAATATGAGTAATGCGTTGCGATTTTCGTCAGATCGAAAATCGCTTTACTAAGACCAAAGGTGATGCCTCGGAAAACGCGGTAAATTCCGAACACCGTCTCTAATTTGACGAAATTTACGTATAACTAGATTTCGCTAGAAGATTCCAACGGTGAAATCCGTTTTGTCATCCGAGATCTAGAATGTTATTGATTTTAACCGAAATTAACAATTTTATAATCGAAATTACGATTTTACTCATTTTTCCGTAAATTAGAATTTCGTCTTACAATGGGTAGGGTAAAAGTGGATATAACATCTTTTCTCGGGGTTTCCATGCTTCGCCCAACATGTGTAAAGTAAAACAATCATAAATTGATATGTTATGGCACCATACCCAACAAAGACTTTTTTTTTTTTCTTTTTGGAGAGCATGCTCTCATATCTTCCCAACCATGCAAGCTCTTTGGTCAAGGAAGGCTTCTGAATCTAATCGATGCCCATGTTGTAGGATTGCTCCTGAATACATCCATGCTCTCAGACTTTCCCCACGCCAACAACATATGGCTTAATCTCCATGAGAAGACAATGCACCAATCGAGTCTCCAATCGAACAAGCAGCAACATTATGTTGGATTTATGCTTTAGAAATAATTGAGTCGCTAGGGCCAAAATTAATAATGAGCCTTGGATTCTGTAATTAGCCAATTAGTGATAGAGCTCATTAATTAATTCTTTAAGAGGCAAACCCAAGGCTGAGTTTGGTTATTCATAGGTAAGAAGTCTCGTAGTTAGGATTGATTGCTTGTCAAACAAGTATTAACCTATAATATTATGATTTTCAGTCTATAATAGACTCCATATCCCAAGACTTTCATATCTTTCTGGGGCTTTTACACACATATTGTTGTAGTGTTCTCTCTTCTAGTTTCTAGTAACTAGACGACGTAAATCTATCACGATTAGAATAGCTCGAAAGATCCAGCACCAAAAGGTTGGTAAACTCTAAGGATGATAACATTAGTTTATCACACATCTTATTCAATCATAATCCAGGCTTTCGTTGTACATTGATACCTTCACCTCTTGCTCTGGGCTTCGTCAAATGCAATGCAAATGCATCGATATTCCAACATTCTCAGACCATCGGCTTTGGATTTATTACACACAAGGATAGGGGTGAAACGATAACCACAAGGAAAGGTTGTGTGCATGGCTCGATGGATACATTTGAAACTGAGGCTTAGGCTGTAGGGAAGCTCTTAGCTGGTTGAAAATAAACGAATTCCAAAGAGTCACAGATATCCTACTGCTGGTTCAACGCTTTATACTCCTACTGTTACATCATTCCTATTTAATAAAATTCTCCTTCTATAAAATAACAAATAACTCCTGATGTCCACATGTCTAGCTCAAGCTCAATTGATCGAAAGGCTCAAAAAGTTTAAAATACAGAATATCCGTAAATAAGAGGGGTATTAGTAAAGACAAAATACATGTATATTCGTAAATAAGAGTATTAGTAAAGATGTTTTTACTACATTCATCGTTATTCAATCGAGTCGGGTTTAAACCAAAAGGACTAACCTAATCTAATCTCAAAAAAGGCAAACATATTCATTATGAGTTTTAAGAACTATATGAAAATTGTTACTATATATCTAAAAAAAGCTCTTTTTTTGGTGAGAAAGAGCATCTCTCATAAAAGATTAAAGGAAAAAGTATGTATAGGCTACTAATTTGAAAATAATTGTACATATAGGTTATTAAGAATTGAAATTTATGCGGTCAAGGCTACTCTCTAAAATATAATTATAAATAAGTCAATATATTATCATAATTAATGAATATATTATCATAATTAGTGAATGTACTAGCTAAGGATCAAAATATTGGTAAAACACCTGATATATTGGTATTTGAATTTTACTTGATATATCGAAATATCCAGAAAATGTACAAGTGGGATATTTTACAAAATATCGGTAATTAAAAATTATTCAAATATATTTTTTTTAACAAAAATATTAAAGACAAACAAGAATATATACTAAATTTATTTTGATAATTCATACAAAATGATAATATCATTTAACTTTGATTTATTTTTTAAATTTCTAAACTACATTTCTATTTATTTATTAAAAAATAAATTATATTTGTTAAAAATATTTCTTCAAATGTAAAATAAGAAATAAATTATTTTTAAGGATTTATATACAAAATATTTAATTTGTTAAAATATTCATAAACATAAGGAATATACAAATAAATAAAGCCAATAAGTAAAATTTAACAGAAGTTATCATGAAGCTATGGGGGAAAAGTACTGTTGTAGGCTACTTAAAATTGATGATAAATGACCGACTATCGATGGAGGTATTATGTCGACTTCCATCGACATTCACGAAATATCGTACCGATTTTTTTTTGATTTTTTGTTCCTTGATACTACCATAACTATGTAGTATATTCTTTAGTTATACTGGTACATTGACTGATCTATGATTATTTTTTTAAAGGGTGAAGTGAGTCATATAAATCCAATTCTTAGTGATGCATGTACAATTATTTTTAAATTGATAATCTGATACATACTTTTCCCAAATTAAAAAGATATAGTACCTAAAGGTTTCTTTCATAGAAGATAAGAGTAGATATCTCTTCCAACTTCTTTTCTATGGTGTTACTATCTCTTCCAAACTTTTCCAATAGAGGTCAAAATCATCTCATTCATTTTTTCTCCTTGAAAATGAAGGTTATCGAGGCTTTGTGCTATTGAAAGTATTAAATAATTGTTATTAGAATTATAGTTCCATTGATAACTTGAAATGGGAAAATTAGTTATGGAAATAAGAATTAATCTTTTGGATCTCAAAAGGTAACTCAAATGACTAATTATGTCACACATTTATTGTTTATCACAAAGTTTTCATACTTAAATGCCCTCATGAATTTTTTTTTAAACGATATTTTATGTATTTTCACAGTATAAAATTTATATAATAATAAATATATTAAGTTTTAAATTAATTTCCACTAGCCCTTAAGGCCTAACTTGATGTATGATGTATGTACGAAAGGTGTAAGACCCGAGAAATTCCAATTTCTGGAAAAATGGCAAATTGTAATTTCGATTACAAAAATTGTTAATTTCGGTTAAAAAAATATGTAATTTATTCTCTAGATCTCAGATGACGAAATGGATTTCACCATTGGAATCGTCTCACGAAATCTAGCCAGCAAGTAAAATTTCGTCGAATTCCTAGACGGCCTTAATTTACATCTTTTCGAGGCATCGTTGCCGGTGTCAGAAACGATTTATGCGAATCACATATAACAAGTACTCATGTGCCATAAGTGGTATGAGTAGAGAAATAATAAAAATGGACGGCCGAGATAGTGCCGAATGTCAAAACTAGGAAAAGAGGGACAAAATTGGCATTATAGGAATTGATTTAAGTCACTAAATGCCAAAAATGCAAAAAGGCAAAAAAACGGGAATTGAAAGAGGATGAGAACCAGTAGCCAAAAAATTGATTTTTTAGAAAGAGATTATCTGACTTCTCTCTAAAATATCGTGTGATCCGACCTCGCTTCTAGCCGACAAGAAGGGTGTTGTTTCTACGCGGAGGGCTTCGCTGTGGGTACCGATTTAGTGGAGTTTCAACTCCAAGAGGTAGGGTTTCTCCTTACTGGGTTTTATTCTCTTAAGTACTTTGTTTGAGCTGAATGAGACCCTGAGGTCATCGGTCCCAAAACTCGGGACCGAATTGTTGGAAATTTTACAACCGTGGATCAATGGGGTTGTTATGGAGTGCAAAATTAATAAATTATGAAATGAATTGCATTTGCAGGATATGCATAAAATGAAATGGCCGTGGAAACCCGGTCTACTAAGGAACTCGATGATTTAGAGACTTTCTGTGAATAGTAACCGAGGGTTTCACTATTCCCAAAATGGTGTTCTCAAAATAATTTTTGCGAATTAATATGTTTGGTCGAGTAATTCAAGTAGAATTGCTCGTGTTCGATCATTAGCCCAAGGGAGCTAATTTTGATGTATGAAATGAGAATTTACATTACATGATTGTGTGAGTCTGAATTTCAAATATAATGTTTATATATTTACATGTGAATTGGGACTCGTATTGAATTGGCATACATAAGATTCCATATGCACTGAACACCCTGTGACTATGTGGAGGAGTGCATGAGATGAGTCTAGAGAAAATGGTCTGAGGTTGCCTAAAAATGTTAATTATCTGGAGGATAGTCCAAATTAAAAAATATCAATCGCCTGGAGACGACCCAATTGATACACTCCAGGGTAGTCCACAAATAATATCAATCAGTCTGAGTTGCCCAATCGAGCATACACACATCGGAGGGTCAGCTCCACAATCAAATAAAACAATAATTCTCACGAGGCTTAGGCGAGTGAGAGAGCCTGGTGAGAACCCTGATCCGAGTCACTGCGTGACATTTCAAGAGATCACGACGGTTTCGAATGCATGCTTATTTTGGAACATCAGACGCACTTATGTGGAGAGTAGCCCACTTAGAGTGATTCCACTACTAAGCATTAGCTCACCCTATCGAGGGATATTATTTTACAAGTGTCGTGAGCGTAAGGTAGGGACAATTCGCCCTAGTAATTTGGTATCAGGGAAGAAAAGTCTGCCGTGGCTTTTGCTGGGTGATATATACATGTATCAAATGTCTAATTTTAATATATGTATTGTATAAGAGTGAAAAAAATTGTAACTTTGTGTAACTATTTGGTATATAGTTGATCTAGTTGTGATGTATTATGAGTATTGCTTGCGGGCCCAAGTGGCCGTATTACTCATGTGGACGGAGATATCGATATATCAGACTGTCAGATGTATATGCAAGCCTCAGACTGGGGCAGAGCTCCCGCACAAAGGAGACTCTCCCGCCCGATTTTCGTGAGAAATGCTCCAACATCCGACACCACGAGCAGTTTCCGCGAGTCGACTCGGCAGTCAACCCGACCCCTGCCCGGGGTGTCACAAGCCAGACGAGCCTGTGCATACTCACACCCAGTACTGAGGATTCGGGGCTTAGCCACAGTCACAGAAGAAGTTAACATCACCACTCAAAGGCTCGATGCCAGTATATAAGATGGTATAATACCTTAAAATCAATGACAAAAACTAGACACTACATGCACGTGTTGTGTGTGTTTTGTGTGATTCGGGGTGAATTATTGTGTGTCTGTAAATGACATGTTTCATGTGTTGAAATTTTATGTGTGCTTGGTGATTAAGATACTTGATGCGTTGTAAAATATTTTGAGTAGACAAAGGTATAAATCGAAAAGAAAAAGAAGAAAAAAATAAATTTTTATAAATTTATTCGAGGTGGAAAATTTTTATAAAGTTTTATATATATATATATATATATATATATATATATATATATATATATAGTATATATATATATATATATATATATATATATATAAGGTGGAGAAATTTTATAAGTAGAAACTGGAAAAAGAAATAAAGAAAATAAATTTTATAAATTTATTTGGTCAGGAGGAGAATAAAATAATTTTCTAAGATTTTACAAGTAGTAAAATCAAGAAAACTGCAGAAATAAATTTTTATAAATTTATTCGAGTGTTCAAGAAAATGAAAAAGTAAGTAATTTTTTAGTGATTTTTCCAAAATTGAAATAATTGGAAAAAGAATTGAAAAAAATTGTACAAAATTTTCGAAAAATTTTCAAAACGAAGTTTTGCTGATAAAATGTTTGAATGGGAGACCGATTGTCCCGCATTACCCGTAAATGCAAGGACAATGTGTATACACCGATTTATGTGTATGATTAGGTGTCTCTTGGGCCGTTGCGAGTGCCTGTAGACATCAGACAGATGCACTTGCCATCGAATCAGATAGGGACACTACGAGGACGAGGATCTTAGGCGCCCACTGCAGACCTGGGCCGTAATCACCAATGTTTGATCGCAGCTTTACCGAGGTTAGGTATTACAACACTGCCATCGCACAGCTGGTATAGCAGTAGACAGAAGATCCTAGTAACCCAGAGGCTTAGTGGTGCCATCATCCTCCGACATTCATGTGTGGCGAGATCCGACGGTGGTAGCACTACTGGTTCATGTAGATCGAGAAGGTGTTAGAGGCTACTGAGATTACCTCCGACGTGACCGATTAGACTAGCTGCGCTCCAAATGAGGCGAGGCCCAAGTATGATGGAATGGCAAGAACCCTGTGAGACCTAGAAATATGAGATACGGGTGTGAGTTTCGTGGAGTCGCTCACGGGTAAGTACTTTCCATGTAGATCGCGAAAGCTCAAGAGTTCCTAGAGCCGCTAGGCGAAGGATCGTGATGGATTATGTGACTAGGTTCATAGAGCTAGCCCGATTTGTTGATGATTACGTGGCCACAGACATAGCTAAGGTTAAGAGATTTGAGAATTGGCTGAAGTTGTCCATTCAAGACAGGATTGTAGGACTTCGCCTACAAGATATGGATTCCATGGTTGGGACAACCCTGACCATAGAGATGAGTCAGCTTAGAGGTCGAGACCTTTAAAGGAGCCTTTTTGTATTGAGTTCTCCCCTAGGGATTAGAATAGGATGATAAGGTCGAGGTTGCAAGTTGGAGATCTCTGGGACTCTACCATACTGACCTCGAGGATCACGGACATGTCGAGTTCGATGTCATCCTAGTGGACGGATCGGGTCGACAAACTTACGTGGTCAAGCATCTGGTCAGGAGCGCAGAGGATTTCACCGCCTACACGCTAATCCAGACACAGTGGTATTTCTGTGGGACAAACATGATATTTTGCCCCGCACAATATACGAGTCCGTGTGTCAGGATAACCATGGTCGGGCTAGCGAGCCTTACCCTGCAGGACGCAGGTGAGACCAGACTCTAGATCGACCTCGAAAGTGGTTCATAGGAGTATGGGGATGTTTTTCCAGACGAAGCTACTCGACTACCTCCACATGTGATGTAGATTGTGATTGAAGTTACACTGGTATTTCATCATCTCTATGACTCCGCATAGATGGCACCATTGAAGTCATAGGAACTCGTGAGTCCAGCCATGTGAGCTACTGGACAAGGTTCATTGGGGACCGAGCACTCGACCATAGGGCGCTCCGGCTCTATTTGCAAAGAAGAAGGACAAGACTCTTCGACCGTGCATTGATTACAAACAACTTGAATTGGTGGTTACGATCAAGAATCGTACCTAGCCATCGAGGATCGACGACTATTTCGACCGCCGGCAGGAGCGAGTCTACTCCAAGATGACCTTCTCGTGACCGGTTACCATCACCAAGGGTTGGGTGGATACGTACATCCCTAAGACATAGACGGTTATGTGCACTGAAGCCACTCGCGGATGCCCTTCCGACACGATCGCGCCAGCAAAGTAAGATTCACGACCTCATGCATAGGATATTCCAACCCTATTTAGATTAGTCTGGTCAGAATTTTCGCGATGATACATTTTGATCTATTCCCCAAATGTAGTGGGAGAGCACAGAGCATCACTGAGGATCGCTTTTACGTTTGTCGAGAGATCATCACCAGACGCCAAGTTCGCAAGTACGAAGTTCCGCTTTCATCGAGGTGAGAGATTCGGGACACGCGTGTCAACACCGTGAGTGTCAACGACCCGTAGATGGTCGAGGCGTGATGAGTCGGGAGAAGTCAAGCCGCCGAGATACGTAGTTTCGGGATTAGCCGGGTATTACAGAGATTCATCGGGAGACTCTCCAGATAGTAGCACCTATGACTAGGCTGACCAGAAGGACGTTAAGTTTGATCGGGATGACCGACGAGAGGCATTCCAGAGCCAAGAGGAGACTTACTTCGGGCCTTTCCATCTTGATAGTCCGCAGGGGACAAAAACACGGTATTGTGATGCCTTTGAGCCTGATTGGGATGTGTCGGATGCAAATCGGGAGGCAGTAGCTTATGGTTCTCGTCAGCTTGAAGAATCATGAGCGCACTGGCGCACATGACACTTATTTGACTACCATACTTCGCCTCAAGACTGGGCGCCACTACTTATACTACGAGGAGTTCGAGGTGTACCTTGCACCATAAAAGTCTTAAGTATATTTTCACGCAATGGACTGGCCATGAGGCAACGCAGATGGATGGAGTTCAGAGGATTACGACTTCACTTTGCATTACCATCCCGGTAAGGAAACGGTGGCTGATGCACTCACTAAGTCACGAGGAGCCGCATTAGTATAGCTTCTAGAGTGGCAGATGCTCGACTCGGTGGGACAAGAAGGCGCATGTTGAGCGCACTCAGGTACTGGGAGTTTAAGGGCACTGCCTCCGTTGAGCGTGAGTGATCGAGTCCCAGCACAGACGCTGAGAGATAAGTGTCCATCGTGATAGAGTACAATGTGCACGGTGACAAGGGTCGGACTGCTCACGTTGTATGGTAGTCTTCGTATAGGGACTGCGTTGGTTCCCCGCTTGATCGGGATTTGAGAAAGGAGATTCTCAAGGAGTTTCACCGCTTCGACTGGGTTGGGTAGATCCAAGTGGCACGGATGTACCCGTGATCTTCGCCGCGCACTATCGAGTGGGACAAGAGACACGTAGGGGACTTCGTTTCGACGATGTCTCACTTGTTACAGTTAAGGCCGAAAGACCGTGGCCGCCAGGCTATCAAATGCCATCGAGGTGGCCGAGCGAAAGCGCGGGAGCACGTCACGAAGGACTTTGTAACCCACTTGCCATGGACGCAAAGCAGGCTACGACGCAAAGATGGGTGATAGCCGACCTACCACCTAAGTCGGCACATTTTCTACCGTGACGACCTTCGCCTGAGAGATTCTCGCCTACTATACATCTGGTAGATGGTCCGGCCATTAATGAAGACTAAGATCCATACTTCTCGATAGTGGATCCTTGAAGATTGCAACAGACTGGAAGAGTTTCCAAAAAGGCTAGCTGACACCTACCGACGTATGAGTACGCCTTTCCACCCCCTCGCATGCACGGTCAATCCGAGAGACTATATTGTGTGTTGGGAGGACATGCTACGAGCATGCGTCCTGGATCATAAGGGTAGCTGGGAGGAGCATTTGCTCTTAGTGGAATTCGCCTACAACAAATGGGGCTACTGTGCAAGTATACGATGGCACCAGACGAGGTGCATTGTACTGAGGCCATGTAGATCATCACATAGCTGACCGATAAGGGGAGAGAGCTCCATCACCTGTCCCGACTGACAGAAACCTCCGAGAAGGTGAGCTTGATACGACAAATGGGGTTTTCTCACCGCTAGAGCCGATGTAAGAGCTATGCGTGATGTGCGACGTCGACCCTTAGAGTTCGAGGTCAGGGATCACGCCAAGGTGATGCCTAAGAAGAGAGTGGTCGCTCCGCAAGCGCTGAAGTATCGCCGAGGTTTATTGACCTTCGAGATACTCGAGAGGATAGGCACTGTGAAGGCACTGCGCTTGGCATTACCGCCAAAGATGTCGTGTCCAATGAGGTGTTTCTACGCCTCCATGCTCCTAAGTATACTCCAGATCCAAATTCCCATGTGGTGGACGGGGATGATAGAGGTCGACATACCTGACCGGACCTTCGAGGAGGGACCAGCAGGCATTGCTGATAAATGCGGATCGTTTGCAACACAAGACCGTGAGGCTAGCGAGAGGGTACTATGGAGGCGCAGGAGTCCACGCGGAGCACGAGACGGCGCGCCACCTAACTCTTCGCTTAGGATGAAGGTACGTGGTTTAGCCGCTTAAGATTTAATGACTCGCTACATGCATGGTACACGCACGTTGCATATGCATGTGAGTGATTGTATGGTCCCGAATTTCGATCTAAATTCCTTTTAAGGAGGGAGAATAAGACCCGAGAAATTCCAATTTTTAAAAGAAATTGCATTTCGATTACATAAAAATTGCTAATTTATTAAAAATCCGTAATTTATTATTTAAATCTCGGATGACGAAACGGATTTCACCATTGGAATCGTCTCGCGAAATCTAGCTAGCACGTAAAATTTCGTCGAATACCGAGATAGTTGGAATTTACACGTTTTTCGAGGCATCGCGTTTCTGGTGCCGTAAAACGATTTTCGATGCGAAATCACATATAACAAGTACTCATGTGCCATAAGTTGCATGAGAGCAGAGTAAATAATTAAAATGGATCTGGCCGAGATAGTGCCGAATGTCATCAAAACTAGAAAAGAGGGACAAAATTGGGCATTATAGAATCGATGGTCACTAAATGCCAAAAAATGAATAGTGTTGTCTCTTCAAAAATGCAAAAAGGCAAAAAAGGGGAATTGAAAGAGGATGAGAACCAGTAGCCAAAAAATTGATTTTTTAGAAAGAGATTACCTGACTTCTCTCTAAAATATCGCATGATCCGACCGCTTCAGCCTTCGAGATAAAGAAGGAAACCGCCTCTACGCGAGGGCTTCAAGGCGGTACCGGATTTAGGGAGTTTCCTCAAACTCCGAGAGGTAGGGGTTTCTCCCTATTTGGGTTTTATTCTTTCTTTAAGTACTTTGTTGATGTTTGAGATGAATGAGTCCGTGGAGGTTTGCCCTGACTGGCCCCAAAAACTTAGGACTAATTGTTGAAATTTTACACCCATGACTGTCGTATGTTATGGAGTGCAAAATTCATAAATTATGAAATGAATTGTATTGTGATATGCATAGTGTAAGACCCGAGAAATTCCAATTTCGATAATCTGAAAATCGTAATTTCGCACGAAATCGTAATTTCGCTAAAATCCGTAATTTATTCTGATCCCTGATGACAAACGGATTGCACCGTTGGAATCGTCTTGCGAAATCTAGTTAGCACGTAAAATTTCGTGAATATCTCGAGATAGACTCGAGTTACCACGCTTTTTCTCGAGGCATCGCGCTTTCGTGTCGCAAACGAATTTCGATGCGACGAAAGTCATATATAACAAGTAATCATGTACCATAAGTGATATGAGTAGAGAAATGAAGAAAATGGATGGCCGAGATAGTGCCGAATGTCAAAACTGGGAAAAGAAAGACGAAATGGTCATTTTTGAAATTTATTTAAGTCACAAAATGACAAAATAGCTAATAGGACCCTTCTTCTCCAACTAAAAGAAGGCAAAACGTGAAAATAAAATAAAAAAAAAGAACCTTCATTTTAATCATTTTAGTTTTCTCTAGATTTGTACGCTGAACCGACTGGTCGGCAGCCGACAAGAAGGAGAACTGATCTACGCGAGAGGCTTCACGTGGTACCAGATTTAGGAGTTTCTTCAACTCTCGAGGTAAAGCCCCACTTGGAGTTTTACTCCCATATTAAGTGTTTTACTAATGTTCGAGTTGAATGATGCCGTGAGGAGTTGTTGATCGGTCCTAAACTCGGGACCGAATCGATACAAATTTTTGAAAGAAACGGAGCACTGCGGGCCGCCCATGGCTGATTCGGGGTTAATTGATGATTATGGATAAATTATGTGTTGGTTGGATTGAGGCCTAAATGGTCGTTGAAACCCGGTTCACTAAGTGAACCGATGAATGGATGTGTTTGAACCGAAAAACCTAGGTTTTTACTGTTCATAGGACAAATGACACAAAAATATATTTTCGTGAATACGTAATTGGGCCGAGTGATTTAAATTAAATTGCTCAGATTTGGATCATTAGCCCGGGGAGCTAATTTTGATGTGTATGAGTTGTAAAATTACATAACATGATTGTGTGATTTGAATTATGCAGTATATTCATGTTTATATATTTCGCATGTGATTGGGGATCAGATTGAACTCGGGTGCATATTATGGATTCCATATGCACTGAACACCCTAGATTATAGGAGTGAGTGCATGAGATGAGTCTAGAGAAAACGGTCTCTGAGGGTTGTCTAAAAAAACATAATTATCTGAGGGTAGTCCAAATTTAAAATATTAATTGGTCTGAGCGGCCCAATTGATATTCACATCTGAGGGTAGTCCACAAACAAATAATATATCAATCGCCTGAGCGCCAATTGATATATATATATACATCTGGGAGGGTTGTCCACTAATAAAACAATAATTTCTATACAAGGTTTAGGGCGAGTGTGAGAGAGTCGATGAGGACTCGATCCGGTCAGTCATGTAGACATTCAAGTAGGATCATGCATTTGCTTGAATGTGTGTTTACTTTGAAACATTGCACTGCACTTTAGTGGTGAGTAGCCCACTTAGGGCGATTCTCCTACTAAGCTTTAGCTCACCCCGTGGGACCCCTTACAGCACAGGAGCGTGCGAGGAGACTCGTCATTCTAGAGGCCGAAAGGAAGAGTTTTAATGTGGCTTTGTTGATGTTTACATGTATTAGAACTCTCTTAAGTTTAATACATGTATCGCTTTTAAGAGTGAAAATATCAGAACTCTTGTAACTATGGGATATATAGTCGGGATCATAGCCGGGTATGCATATTGAGTATTGTTTATGGGCCCAAGTGGCCGTATTACTCATGTGATTGGATATATTGGATATATATTGCATATATTGGATTGTTCGGGGACAGGATAATGCAAATTTTGTAATCAAGTAAAGCTCCCCGCATAAAGGAAACTCATTCATTTTTTGTAAAAATGTCTGGTCACTCCACAATCACGAGTCATTCCGGGTCGAGGTAGTCAACTTATTCCTAATCTGGGCGCCACAAGCAGGCATCGTATTTCTAGGGCATACGAACACCAGTGGAGCTCCTGTCAAGCATCCAACACCATTTCCAGTGGTCGATGTAGAGTATAGTATATGGAAACCTGTAGATCGGGCGCCGGGCTTAGGGCCATAGTCGTGTGAGAACACGCCACTAGGTGTGGTTCGATGATAAGTGTAGGTATGAGATTACCTGTAGTAATCACTAGACAAAACTAGGACACTACATGCATGTGTTGGATGTGTTTCAGGTGATTTGGAGAATTATTGTATGATGGTGTGTATGCCATGTTTTATGTGTGTCAGGAATATATGTGTGCTTATGATTAGCACATGAATGTGTAGAAAACATTTTGAGTGGTACAAAGGTACAAACTGAATTGAAAGTGAAGAAAATAACAATAAATTTTTTATAAATTTATTTGGAGCTGAGAAAATTTTTCGAAACTGAAAAAAAATTTATAAATTTATTTGGTTAAGATGAGAGAAAATAATTTCTAAGATTTTACAAATTGAAATTGAAGGAATGGAGAAAAATAAATTTTTATAAATTTATTCGAAAGTGTTATGGAAAATGAAAATAAAATGATCTTTAGTGATTTTGATTTTTCCAATTGCTGGAAATAATTGAAAAATATAAAATAATGAAAAAAAATTAAGTTTGGCGTAGAATTTGAAGTTTACGCCCAAATCAGACAGGTGGAGAGGTGGATTGTATCATAATACTAGGTTTGTACGCAAAGAGGGTGAGCAGCTGGGTATTGTATCGCAACATGGGCAGCTGGTCATTGAAATCAGATGGGTAATACAACTATCAGACAAGTAGCCGGCAACAGTAGTGAATATATTGCAATAGGCGTGGATTTGTATTGCAAGGTTCGAGGGTATCGCAGTCAAAGGCCGAAGGCAGTGTCACGAAGGCCAAAAACGGTATCGCGGACTCCAGCGGCCGGTCCGGCCGGGCGTGCGTAGGCACCGCGCTCGCGACACGCGGCCGGGTCGCGCTAAGGCAGCCTACGCCCACGACATCGACCGCTAGCCATGATACGCCAGCGAGGCGCGGGCGCTGCGTGTAACGGCGCTGAAGGCACAACCACTGCCAGGAGCGCCACAAGCCACGATACGGCTGGCCAGGGCTCGCTACACCTGGGCGCTCAAGGCGACACAAACAGGGGGCCCTGGCCACCCATTAATGCCGTGCCCGCCCACCATACCGCCAGCGTGCGCAGCTTCCCGGGCGTGCACCAGGCACTGGCGTGCCTGGTTACACCGCGCTCGTGGCACCCTGGGCTTGGTTTTTCGACTGGTTTTCGACGTGATGTTTTGAAGCCACCGCTTGAACCCTGGCTCATGAACACTGTTCATCACAATAATTTTCGAAATTTTTAAAATTAAATTAATTAAAAAATCAAATCAAATCAGCCAAATTTGATAAAATTTTCGAAATAAAATTTTCAAAAATAAAATTTTTTGAAAATAAAATTTCGTTGAAAACAATATTTTAAATGCAAATCGTCACAGATACAATCGTAGTTATGTGTATGATTAGTGTCCTCTGGGCCGTGTTTATGCCTTGTAGATACTATATTGTATTTAACTACCATTCGTCGTGATCGAGCTGTGAGTCAGATAGGAAATTATATGCATGGTGTAATGCGTATAGAAAAGTGGTGAATGCTAAGGTTAGAACTAGCGAATCTGGTGGATCTGGAGACTCGAAATGAATAAGAGAACTTAGAACCTTATTGAAATAAATAATCGAGGGTTGAATCTCTAGCTGACCACTCAGAAATGAACGGTCGGGCTTCATGGTCAAGTCTGCTAATCGCATGTGCATCGCTAGTTGGGATCGAGATGAAAATTAAATGACTAAGTACATTTGAAATACGAGATGGCTGGTCGAGGACGAGGACGTAGAGGGCATCCATGTGGCACTGGTCAGCACCACCGATGATTTGATCACCCACTAAGATTGACAACAGGCCCTCGTAGAGGCCGTAGTGGCATAATCACCGCGATCACAGTCGGTATAAAGAGTAGACAGAAGATCCTATGTAACCTCGAGAGGTTGGCGCATCATCCTCGACATTCACTGTAGGAGGAGATCCATGGTGGCCGACCAATGGTTCATGCAAGATAGAGAAGGTGTTAGAGGCCATGGCATTTACCTCCGAAGACCGTGATTAGACTACCCGCGCCTAGTCGGGAGAACGGTGCCCAAATATGACGAAATGCGCGACCCCAGAGACCCCTGTGAGGAGCTCGTTGTACGTGAGTCTCCCCTGTGGATTGGGCGAATAAGAATGATAAGTCGAGGCCAGCAGTTGAGATCTCGTGGACTCTACTCACAAAGTGGGACCCGAGATCATGGACATACAAAGTTCGATGTCAATCTTGTGTGGATGGACCGGGCCGATAGCTTACAGATCATTACCGATTGTGAGCGTAGGAGAGTTACCACCCATACGTAGGGACAAGATCAGATGGTATTTCTGTGGGGACAAGGTGACATTTTGCCTCCTGCATGCATAATGAGTCCGTGTGTCGTGGATAAGTACGGTCATTAGCGAGCCTTACTCCCTAGAGGACGAGGAGAGATCAGGACTTGGATCTACCTCGTAGTGTGCGAGTACGTGGATGTCTTTCCAAATACAATTCCTCGGATTTCCTCCACGTAGGGGTAGTAGACTTCTGATTTAGTTACACCCTAGTACTTCACCCATCTTCTATGACTGCACAGATGGCACCAGCTGAGTTGCAGAACCTTAGGTCCAAGCATGTGGAGCTTATCGGGATGCGGGGTCTATTGCACTGAGCACTTCACTCATGGGGCGCCCTATCTCTATTTCATAAAAGGGAAAGGATAAGACCCTTCGGAACAGGCATTGACTATAAGCAGCTGAACAGGTTAAGATCAAGAATCTGCACCCATTACCGAGGATTGAAGATTTCATTTGATCATTGAGAGGAGCGAAATCTACTCCAAGATAGACCTTCGTGACCGTTACCATCAACCGAGGGTTGCGGAGACAAGTATCCCTAAGAAAGCGCTAGACGCTGCTACGGGCACTTGAGTTTAAGGTGATGCCTCGATTTGGACATGAATGCGCCACGGTGATTCATGGATCTCATGCATGTGGTGTTCCAACCTTATCTAGATCGCTTGTCGAGTCTTCGTGAATGACATCTTGATCTACCCCGCCGTGAGCGGAGCATGAGTATCACTGAGGATTGTTTTACAAATTAAGAGACCATCGCTTGTATGCTAAGTTCAAAGAAGTGAGAGTTTCGCTTACCGAGGTGAGATTGTTGGACACGTGGTGTCGCGGATCAGGAGGCCACCACCTTATAAGGCCGAGGCGTTGATGCTGGAGAGACCGAATGTCAATCTTCGAGATAATGTAGTTTCGACTGGCCGGGTATTACAGAGATTCGAATGGGCCGGTTGTTCATTCGGCGTGATCAGGATTTCGCCACGACACGGACTCCATGGTCAAGGGCCGACCACGAGAGAGAAATCGAGGACACTCGAACTCTGGATACTCTGGTGTTGGCAAGAAGAGGGAGGATCAGCCTTTCCTATCGTGTGGGAAGAGGCAGAAGACTTCTGCTTCACACTAGTTTCAAGACTAGGTCTGGATTGAGCAATGCAGGACCTGGATCATTCCTGCAGATGTGGATCCCAAGATTCTCAGGGACAATGCAACCCTGCCATTTAGCCGTAGGGACAGAGAGTATAAGCACTATTCCTCCACACCCTAGTGAGGGTTGGGAGGAACCGCCATTTCTGTGTTATACAAGCACTTCCAACAATACGTATAAAGCCGAGGGCCGAATGTGGGTCAAGTCGTGACGCATCGTAGTCACAGAATGTAAGCCAGTAGTGGACCCAGTGGTGGTAATCTATCGTTGTCATGTCGCCTGACATTGATGAGCCGACAAACCACTGGGCTGTCGTAACAGACGCAGTCGAGTTGTCATACTGGCTACCCGCATCGATTCGGGGCTTAGGAGGTTAAGGCCTTGTGAGAAGCCAAGCATATGTGTTCTTCCCTAGGGTGTGTGGTGAGAGTCAATTGATAGATCGAGATTATGAGTGAGTTATCTCTAAGATTCTGCTCATGGTGGAACCCGGATCGTGTCACAAAGATGACACATCAAGGCTCACGTGCACGTGACACTTACGAGCCCAGCGTGGTGCACCAGATATTCACCACTCGTGAGTGTGGGTCGAGTTTGTCTCAGACTACGGCTCCATGAAGACTCACAGTTCGATTCAGTGAATGAAAAGTAATTAGAGTGGGCAAAGCAAGAAGGGGGCCGTTAATCCCCTAAGGTGAGAAGCCTGGAGTTATGGGTGAAGGAGACCCGTGGTAGTATCCGAAAGGTCCTGTGTGGGTGTAAGAGACCCGAGGAGATATCCGAAATTCTGTGTGAACGAAAGAGGCTCGAAGTGTAAGCCGAAGAGTTATAAGGTCAGCCTCGAGATGAAACACACGACATATTATCACGCACTTCGTGAGTCGGCGGATGTGAGCCCGGGGTGACTCGAGGTTTCGATACCCATTGGAAAACTGCATCGGGTGTGGTCAGCCTGGCAGCGACTCCTGTGATACCTGACAGTCATTCATGACACGGACTAGGTCGACGGCTATCCATCGGATTGTCAAGGACGCACTCGGGAAGGTCGAGTTTACACCAAGTAAGGGTCGTGTAATGTGTGTATGGATTATATACAGGTATTAGAGGACATGCTACGAGCATGCGTCCTGGGTCATAAGGGTAGAGGATTAATTGCCCTTAGTGGAATTCGCCTACAAACAATAGTTATCAGGCGAGTATACGGATGGCACCGTATGAGGCATTGTATGGGAGGCCACGTAGGTCACTGTTAGGATGGACCGAGGTGGGAGAGAGATCAATCATGGGTCCTGATTTGATTAGAGACACCTCCGAGAAGGTGAGCTTGATACGACAGCGTCTTCTCACGCCGTACGGGCGTAAGAGCTATGCGGATGTGGCGACGCCGACCCTTAGAGTTCGAGGTCAGATCACGCCTTCGGGCGTACGCCTGGCAGGAGTGGCCGCCTGCAGCACCCGAAGCCATCGCCGAGATTTACTGACCTTCGAGATACTCGAGAGGATGGGCACTGTTGCGTACCGGTTGGTTTTACCACCTAGCATGTCAGGTGTCCACGAAAAGCTTCACGCTTCCATGCTCGGAATATATTCCAAATCCAAATTAAGGCATGATCGTGACATAGAGGTTGACACCTGGACACCTTCGAGGAGGGAAACAGTGCATTGTCGATAGTCGTGATCGTGCCTTATGACGCAAGACCGTGAGGCTGTAGCGAGAGTGCTATATTTGCACTATTGGAGTGGGAGGAGTCCACGCGGGGAGCCGCGAGGACGATGCGCCAATTTATCCCTTCTCATTTGAGTGATGCATGTGACGTGGGTTTAGTCAGCTTAAGATTTAAATGACTGTTTACATGCATGATAGAGTGCACATTGCATATGCATGTGAGCGATTGTAATTGTCCTGAATTTCGGGATGAAATTCCTTTTAAGGAGGGGAGAATGTAAGACCCGAGAAATTCCAATTTCTGGGATAAGGGCAAATCGTACTTCGTTGTAACCGTAATTTATTCTCTGTGATCTCTGATGATAAACAGATTGCAATCGTTAGAATCGCCTCAAGGAATTTGGCTTAGCATAAAATTTCGTGAATATTCCGAGACGTGATCGAGTTGACATCGCTTTTCGAGGCATCGTGTTTCGGTGCCTTAAAATGAATTTCGGCGACGAAAGTCACATATAACAAGTACTCATGTACCATAAGTGATATGAGTAGAGAAATGACGAAAATGGATGGCCGAGATAGTGCCGAATGTCAAAACTGGGAAAAGAATGGACGAATTGGCCATTTTTAAATTTATTTAAGTCACAAAATGACAAAATAGCTAATAGGACCCTTCTTCTCCAACTAAAAGAAGGCAAAACGTGAAAATAAAATAAAAAAAGAACCAGTAGCCATGGAGAATTTGTTTTTAAAGAGAGAAGCTTAAGCTTCTTTCTAGATTTGTACGCGATCCGACCGTCTGCCTTCTCGGACAAGAAGGAGAGAACCGATGACATGAGAGGGCTTCGCGCTGGTAATAGATTTAGGTGGAGTTTCTTCAAATCCCTCGGCGTAGTGGGTTTCTCCCTACTTGAGTTTTACTCCATATTGGGCGTTTTACTAATGTTTGAGTCGAATGAGGCCGTGAGGGAAAGCCGTTACCTGGCCCCAAACCTCGGGACCGAATTGATACAAATTCTTGAAAGAAATGGAGCAGCCGTGGGCCGCTCCATATTGATTTGGGCTATTAATTGATGCATTTTGTGATAAATTATGTGTTGGTTGGATTGAGCCTTTTAAATGGCCGTGAAAAACCCGTTCACTAAGTGAACCGCATGAATGATGTGTGTTTCAACCGAAAACCTAGGTTTTTACCGTTCATAGAATAGTGACAAAAATATATTTTGTGTGAATATGTGTTTCGCCGAGTGATTTAAATTAAATTGCTCGTGTTTGATCATATTAGCCCAAGCGAGCTTAATTTTGATGTATAAGTTGTAAAATTACATAACATGATTGCGGTGGATTTGAATTATGCGAGTATATTCATGTTTATATATTTGCATGTGATTGGGATCAGATTGAACTGGCATACACACATTCCATATGCATTGGAACACCCTAGGATTATGTGGAGGAGCGCATGAGATGAGTCTGTAGAAAACGGTTCTGGTGGTTGTCTAAAACATTAATTATCTGGAGGGTAGTCTAAATTTAAAATATCAATCGTCTGAGCGTCCAATTGATATCTGATCTGAGGTAGTCCACTAAACAAATAATATATCAATCGCCTGAGCGCCAATTGATATATATATACATCGGAGGGTTGTCCACTAATAAAACAATAATTCTCATACAAGGCTTAGGCAAGAGTGAGAGAGTCGGTGAGGACTCGGATCTGGGTTGACGTAGACATTCAAGCAGTGACTACGACTACTTGAATTACATTTCGAATATCAGACCGCACTCCAGGGTAAGTGTTCCACTTAGGGAGATTCTCCTACTAAGCTTTAGCTCACCCCGTCGTGGGACCCCCTTTTTACAGGTACAGGGAGCGTGCGAGGAGACGGTTCGTCCTAGAGGTTGAGTGCTAGAAGAAAGCCGGAATGTGGCTTTGTTGATGTTTACATGTATTAGAACTCTTTAAGTTTAATGCATGTACTGCTTAAGAGTGAAAATATTGTAACTTCAGAACTATGGGATATATAGTCGATCATAGTCGGTATGCATATCGAGTATTGTTTATGGGCCCAAGTGGCCAGACATTACTCATGTGATTGGATATATTGGATATATATTGCATATATTGGATTGTTCGGGGATGATACGCAGGGTTTTGTAATCGGGGGTAGAGCTCCCTCGTACAAAGGAGACTCGCCCGATTTGTCAAGTGGCGTCTGCAACCCGACATCCACTAGAGCTCCGCGAGTTGATCTGCAGTCAACTGACTTCGGCTTCAAGGCCACATAGGGCCTAAATGGCTGTGGAAACCCAGGTTCACTAAGTGAACCGATGATTTGTGAATTTTCGGGAATAGTAACCGAGGGTTTCACTATTCCCGAAATGGTGTTCTCAAAATAATTTTTGTGAATTAATATGTTTGGTCGAGTAATTCAAGTAGAATTGCTCGTGTTTGATCATTAGCCCAAGGGAGTTAATTTTGATGTATGAAATGAGAATTTACATTACATGATTGTGTGTGAATTGGTCTTTTGTGGGGAGTATGCATGTTTATATATTTACATGTGAATTGGGGATCAGATTGAATCGCATACATGTGATTCCATATGCACCGGAACACCTTAGGACTATAGAGTGAGTGCATGAGATTTAGCCTGCAGTAAAACCCATTCTGAGGCTGTCTAAAACGCACTCATCTGAGGATACCAAATTAAAAAAATATCAATCGGGCCTGAGACGACCCAATTGATATACATCGGGAGGGTAGTCCACAACAATATCAATCGGGCCTGAGTTGCCCAATTGATATACACACATTCCGAGGGTTGTCCACAATAAAATAAAACAATAATTCTCATACGAGGCTTAGGCGAGTGTGAAGAGTCGGTGAGGACCCCCATCTGAGTTGGTCATGCAGACATTCAAGTAGGATCACGCATTTGCTCGAATCGTATGTTTATTTTCGGGAACATCGTAGACCGCACTTAAAGGCAGCCCACTTAGGGTGATTCCACATCGAGCATTAGCTCATCCTATCGAGGAGATTATTTTACGGTGTATAGGAGCGTGCGAGGGGACAACTCGCCCTAAAAAGGATTGAGGATTGTAGAAGAAAGCCTGTCGCGGGCTTTCGTTGGTGATATATACATGTTCAAACAAGTCTACCTTTAATTATAAGGTATTGTATAAGGAAAATATTGTAACTCTTGTAACTATTTGGTATATAGTTGGATTTATAGTTAGTATGTATTATGAGTATCAAGCCAGGGGCCCAAGTGACCGTATTACTCATGTGATTGGAGATATTTGATATATCAGACCGTCAGGGATGTGCATATGCAAGTTTCAGATTCGGGGCAGAGCTCCCGTACAAAGGAGACTCTGCCCCATTTTCGTGAGAAATGTCGGGTCATCCGACATTCACAAGTGTTTCCGCGGGTTGATCGTAGTTAACTGACCCTGCCTGGGTGTCACAAAGGTCCTGTGACTGAATGAAATATCGACGGAGTCAAAAATAAGGCACAGCCAAGTTTAAAATTTTATTTCAAAGGGAGCAGAATATAATCGGGAAAAAATATATTTAAATATTTTTTAACTTTAACTACGACAATTTAAAGTGAGTGAGGGCAAATGCCCTTCGAATATCATGGATCCGTCCTTAAAATCAGTTCTCTGGAAACATAGTATTATAACGATATAATATGAGGTGAATAAGTGGAAGAAATAATTAATTTTTATCATATTTAACTTTTTCATTTTTTTCTAATGAATTAAATATAAATATTTATTTGTACTCTTACTTTTCTTTTTTTTTCTTAATATTTTTGATCAAATATTACTCAAAGATTCATAAATAATCAATTGGAAGAAAGAAAACAGAAAGGAGAAAAGTCGATTTTATATTATCAAAGTTTATACTACATGATGGCTACCATGTGAATCTATCATATATGATATCTATTTTTCAATATGAAATATACAAATATTTTTATTTGAGGGAAATATTATCAAATTACAAAAGGCCTCAATATTTTGGTCAAGTACTTAGTGAGTGGTGGCTATGGTAACAAGAAATACAAACGTGCCTAATCCAAAGTCCAAAATAATATCCACGCTATCTAAAGAGAAAGATAGAAAACAAGTAGTTTAACAAAACCCAGAAACATACGAAAAAAATAAATTTATTTTATTAATCAAACGAACAAAATGATATATAAAAAATTCTTCCGTTTGTTATTATTAGCCCAATGTAAAAACCAGAATCCAAACGTCGAAGTTCTTCATTTTCTCTCTCGAAAAGGGTCTTTTCATCTGTTCTTCGATCCTTTCTCTTCTAACATGTATGATCTTTTTTTTTTTGAGATTTTCAGGCAAGTTTGTCTGGCTCGGTAGATGGTTTTTTTTTTTTTTTTCGTTTTTTGTTGTGAATGTATCATAATTATGGAAATAAATTGATGGGTTTCGCGGTTTTGTTAATGATTCGCAGTTTTGTGTGGATTTTTCAGATCGCTCTCGCCTTGTTATGGTTTTAATTAATTTCGTATCTAGATTTTAAGATCGAGGACGTTAATTTGGTATAGTGATTACCGATGTTAGGGATCTTAGATGCCAAACATGGCATTTTTGTGAAGAGGAGTTCATGAGGTTTGTCATGATGTTCGACCCCGCATGAGGAATTTTATGGACAGTGGAGAGATGGGAAGGAATTTTTCTGAGATATTAAGCTTGGAGCTTCATGTTTACAATAATAAACAAATTTTATTTTTATTTTTGTGGTTGTTTTTGTTGCTATCGTTGGTGTTTGAAGGATGAAATGCCTGGCCTGGTTCTATCATGATTTGCATTCGTTGAAAGAAGACATCCTCGAATTTGAAAGGATGCGCTTCAAGATTCTTATTCGAGTCGAATTAAAAAGGGATTCATGAAGGGTTTAGCTTTACTTCCTATTTCGGGTTTGGATCAAGCAAGGATAAGGCTTCTCGTAATTTGGTCTATGTTGACAAGCATATTTATCGTTGGAACTTATTTTAGTTTCAAGGGAGATCTACACCCTTTGCCAGGTTGCAGGCGTGGAGACTCGAGATTAATTTCGTGATTTGTTCATGAACAAGATCGGGAAAATGTTAATCTTATGTACCGGGCTGGGTATGGGAAGGCCAGTGGTAAGATTTCGAATACCTCGTTCTCTCTTTCTTCACTCGTGTCAAGCAAAGCCTAACTAAGCATGTGCTACAGAGAATCTTCTAAGGAGTTAAATTCGCTCACTCGTGCTTGATGAAAAATGGCTCAAACCACAAACTATTTAAATATATATTGTGGCTAATTTTGGCTCAGATGAGATCAATTTATGAGGTCGGGAAGGGTTGTGCACTAGTTTTTTTATCGATATCCTCGTAATGGAATAAAATGAGAAAATAAAACAGTGAAAGATTTGAGCATCATTAGTCAAATGATCAAGCCGCAAGGCACTCATATAAGGAACAAAAAGGAATTAGTCTCAACACGACCTCTCGTTTCAGATGCTTCCTTCTCGATTTTCTTGATTCTATTTTATCACTAGTAGGAAAACATCGCTTCCAGAGACATGGATAAAACATAAAAGAGAAGAAAATAATTTGGGGTTTAACTTTATTCAAAAGAAAAAAAAAAAGAGAAAAAGAGGAGGCTTGTGTGGTTCAATATATGGTGCTCTATGTCCATAGAAGTAGATCTCATTTATTGAGCCTTCAAGGCCTGGATTTGAAGACTTAAGGTGTTATTCAAAAACAAAAGTTGGAGTTTTTGGATGATTTGGTTGTGTGTAATTTCCTTCTGTGGGCATAGCTTATTTTAACTCCAATCATATTGAGTTTAAGACTGATCAGAAGGATCTGGAAGTTATTGATGATTTTATTTTGTTTTGGTGTTTCTTTCTTCTTCCTAAAGATTTTTCTATATACCCTGACATGGGAACATTTTAGTCTATAGTGGCAATCATTATGATACTCCGACTGAGGTTTTCATAGCCTGCTGAACCTTGATTGTTGCTCAGTCTATGCTAGATTGTAGCTAATATATACCATTGGAAGTTCTTTCGACCAAGTTTCTGAAGTAGTGTGGTTGGTCGTGATGGGCCTTAAACGATTGTTTCCAATTCAGCCATGGAGGCAGATTGTCTTAGGAGAAGCAACCTTTTGCAAGAGAATGGTGAAGTTAGTTATATTGATGAAATGTATGTGTTTTAGGAATATACCGCTTCCGCACTCTATAAGCATTCGCTAAATATCATCATGTGGAAGTCCAAAAGCACCGAGAGAACTAGAACTGGAGGTAAGAGCCGGTTTGTAGCTGGGTGGGATTGTTGAAAATCATCATGAGAAGGTCACTTGAGGCTCGAGAGGAAGCGATTTCGAGAGGAGCAGTAGGTTTTTTGCCGGATTTGGCTTAGAAAGATGAGTTTTCAAGTAGCTTGTTTCGGGCGGAGGTGGAAGCTTGTTGCAATAAATTAGATGTAAAGGAGTTTTTGGAAAGTGTAGGGTAAGGCGGAGGTTTTTCAGGATGGAAATCCGTCCAAAAGGAGCTGGAAGGTTTACTCATTGTTTGATTAATTCATGGAGGCCAAGAGGTTCACACTGATCTTCCTTGAAGGCAGGGGAGTAGTGAGAGGGTGGCCTATTATGGCCAAAAAGTTAAGGGATCTTGGTTTCATTCTTTCGGAGATCAAAGAGAAAGATGCAAATAAAGAGAGGTCGGCCAGGAGGGCGTATGCGGTGCAATGCATGTAGTATGATCTTCTCGAGGTGGTGCAGAGCGAATGGAGCAATGTGGCTTCGCTAAGCTTTCGTGAGGTGTAGTGACTCAAGAGATTCTCGCAGATGAAGGGTGTTGAAGAATAATCGCAATGGAGACTCCTTCTTGTCAAGTAAGAAAGATAGGTTTCTGCAAATGGTGCATCATTGATCAAATATAGTGAATACCCATTGCAACCTTCTAAGTTCTCATTAATGGTTCTTGCTTGGCTATTTTTAAAGGTGGGCGAGGGTGGTCAGCTGGGCTGAGACGGGAATTTCTTTCTCCTTATGTTTGTTATCGTATGAGACCCTTAGTTGTTCGCCTAAGAGGGTCAAGCTGAGGTTTTCTACCAGGTGGAAGGTGAACGAAAAGGAAGCAAGTGGGAATGGGATGGTCTATTATTGTTTATGTGGTTTGAGGCCTTATTGGATTTGGAGAATAACTGGAGGAAGATGAGCTTATTCTAGCCGAAGAGTGGAGGATATTAGGGAGTTGGTAAATGAGTTTAGATGCAAGGTTGTGACGCCTTCCACCTCATCAGCCTCACGCTGCTCCTTGGGTGCTCAGGGCAATTGGGGACTGCTTGAGGAGAGTTTTGAAAGAGATTAGCACTTTGAAAAGGTCAGGATTTATTTAGGGGTAGACTTACTCAGACAGAGTATATTATCCAATTTGCCTACTTATTTCATGTCCTTGTTTCTTATAGACCTAGATTAAGTGGGTAAAGGTTTGATTGCATATCCAAAGAGACTTTCTTTGATGTGGATGGACACTTGAGAGCCTCACTTGGTTTATTGGTCTCTTCTTCGCTCACACCAACGCCCATGATGGTTTAGGGTTGGAAACCTTGAATGCTCGGGAAATCTCTTTTTGCAAGTGAATTGGTGTTTTCCTAGGGAGACTGTGCCTCATGAGGATTGTCAAGGGGTAAATATGGAGAGGAGTTGTAGTTGTAATAACTAGAAGGTGAGATGCTTGGTGGGTAAGGGCCATATGATATGGAGAGTGCCATTACAAGCAAGGAGGTGTGAAGTCAGAAAGTACCTTTAAGGGCGTGGAATGGTGGAGGATGAGGTTTTGGAGGACACGTGTGATGAGGAACCCTGAGCATTTCTTTGCCTTATTTAAGGTAGCCTTTAAAAAGGAGGGTGGAGAGGAACCATTTTTTAAATGTAAAGGATGTCAGGGTTCTTGTCTGGGCATTTCAATTATTAGAACTGGATACCATGTGGAGTATTTCTCGCTGAGATAGTATGGAAAAGGCAGATTCGATGGGATGGCGAGACTATGGCGGACCAGCTCAAGGATGGGCCCAAGTCTCAGATAAGGTGCGCCAAGCCTCTAATAAGGTAGGATATGTTCCCATCTGTGTGGTAATTCATCACTTGCGCAGGAGAGGGTGGTTAATGACCAATAGATGTTTCATTTTGTCTCAGGAAGAAAACTTGCTGATCAAATCCTCCTTAATTTGGTAGTGTTAAGAGTTTTATGGATCTTCTATTCTCCCTTTTATTATAGGTGCTCCCGTCTACAGGTATTAAAGAGTCTTTGTTTGGATGATACATTATTTCATTGGTAAGAAAATAAAAAATCTTTGTTTGTAATCTCAGGGTGTGGTGCAAGTTTTGCATCTTCTTAGTCCTCTTCTTCCTTGTTAGACCTTGTAAACCGTTTCAGTTCACAAGGGGTTGTTGTTGTAGCCCTCTTTGTCTTTTTTTATTTTTGCTTTGAGGTGACTTCTTTATAAACGTCCCATGCATTTTATTACCCTTGTTGGCCTTTTAGATATACTTTGTTACCTATCAAAAAATAGATTATGAGGGTGATCTCTTCTTCTTTTGTCTCATCTCGTGTTTATGAAGGTTTTCTTTCTGTGCCTATATCCTTTCTTCCTCTTCCCATTCAAAAGGGTCCATTCTAACCAGCTTGGATTCAATAGCAGCTGAGTCAATTGGGGAAAGAGATCCGCTGGTGCTTAAATGGGCATTGTTTGCCAGATTTCAGGAGGGAAGGAGTTGTGAAAGAAAAAGCTGCTTGCGTTGAGTGTACTAGGGACCGCAAGCCAATGCTTTCTGCAGGTTTCTATATTATCCAATCCAATGAAATCAACAAAGACGCTGTGTGCGCTTAGTGCCCCTTTGGTTGGAGCGCTTTAGTTACGTGTTATTCCTTTGCTGATCGAGTGTGTTACTCAAACATTTTTAATTAAAGTGTTTTTAGGATGTGTTCTTACTTATCCAAAAGAAAAAAAAATGAAAGTGTTTTTAGGAGAATCATCTATCAAATGTTTTTCTAAGAAAATATCATAAGCGAATTTCCAACATTACCAGTGATTTTTTTAGATTTTTAAAAGTGTCTCTTTGATATTGCCTAATGCTTATGTATTTATTTTTTTAAATCACTTTTAGGTTATAGGCTTTTCCTAAAATCATTACGAAATGGATTCCAATTTTTTTTTTATTGGTTTACATCAATTAGCTTTATTTATAGGCTTCTCTAAGAATTCCTAGTTTTACTAGGATTCTGATAATCTATTGTCACTCTAATTCTAATCTTCTTATTATGATTCTAAAAATTGGGAACTTAATTCAACTCTCTAGCAAATACTACTCCCATTTCTAACTAATACTCCATTTCCTTTCTTGATGTATATATTTTAGAGATTTATTCTTATTAATAACCTAAATTCTAGCTATTTCTTAACTTTCCATGCCTATAATAAGTTTTGAATTATGCCATAGTTATTCATTGTACTAAAATCTTTTGGCACATCTGTATTGCTCAGAGAGATTTCAATAGCTTCCATAAAGGTATTTTGTTTTACCAAAATCTTTGGTACATCCGTATTGCTCACTGAATTAGAGATGTATCTGTTTAGTTTAACATGTTATCATTTACATACGCATGTGAAAGCCTATTAATATGTGTGTACACACACACACACTCACGCACACATGCATGCACATGCCATAGTTTTTACCTTCTAGGCAAGTGCATAACCTTTCTCATTGAGCCAACTGTCACTCTAATCTCACTTATTGCTCTAAGACATGACGTGAATAAGAATCCAAGGATGAACTCTATTAGAGAGTGCGAAATGACTATTGTCATTCTGGATTTATTTTTAGATGGACATGAATGATTTGGAAACCAGTTGACATTTGCTTAATGTGTAAAATTAATGATGAATCTCTCTAGAGATTGAGAGGACTTCATTGAAATTTGGGAGACATTGCTTTGTTATCTGCAATATATGGAGCTCTTGATTGGACAACATGTATTATATCCAGGCTAATATTTTTTTCTTTTTCTTTATCTGTTTAATTGTTTATCACGCAGAAGAGCCAGTTTACGCGGCTAGTTGCATTGAGCAAAGTTCCAGGTGGCCACATTCCAGGCTATGTTCATTAACAGAACCTGATGTGCTCTCAAAAGGAACATCAGTCATTAACTGCTGTGTCATTGCAAAGGGAATGGTCGTTCTTTCTGGATGACAGAGGACAACACTGGAAATTCCCATGCCAATGAGAAGCAACGTTGGAGTGTTCAGCATCTGCTAATGAAAAACCAGAGCCCATTGAAGGAAGTAACTTTGTATTCATCAACCACGGTAGGCTCTCTCACTTTCTCTAGAGTCTAGTTGGACAGAAGGATAAAATTAGTGGACATTGTGCGGAGCAACAAACTAAATATCAATGATTCTATTGAAAGTTATAGATCAACCAACTACTCCCGTCTCCATCTTCTGTAACCAATCAAAAGCACCCTAACTATTTAATGTTATGGGGCCCAAAAAGATCTTTTCTAATATTGTCTATGTTTTCATTAGCATTCAAAATAATTTTCTAAAATTTTAATGCATGCATTTAAAACAGGCAATGCTACTTTTGGTATATTAGGACTCAATAATTTTTTCTAGATGTGAAACCTAGAACCTGAGAAGAATTTTTTTTTTTTTTTAAAAGACACATGCATGTTGATTTTCTCTCATTGAAGTGTTCATATGTTGCTATTTTGAGGAATATCTGTCCAAGAATGGATTAATTTTTTAAAATTGCTTGTCGTCAAAGCCTAAGGTTTCCTCACACATCAAACACAGAACAAATGTGTATATTCTGCAGTATATCCCTCCATGATGCCTAATTAAGATATCATTATATGCTTCCGAGTCCGCATTGAAAATTTGTTAATTATTTTGATTAAGAAAAGATAAGAAACTACACTTGAAAGGTTATAATGCCTTAATGGATTTTTTTCTTTCTTCTTTGTTATCCTCCTGGATGTTCATTTTTTCCCCTTTCTTTTCTTATACTTTGTTTTTGATGCATTTAGTAGTTTTCTATGTGATCTGGCATATACCTTAGCCGCAATTTCTGGCATGAGAGGAGAAGAGAGCGGGTCGAGATCAATCTCAAAAGTCACAAAGAAAGCGTATGATCCAATTATAAGGTATCGATGTGACGCCCCATTTTCCTCGTGGGTCCGCTGACTACCCGCCAACCTCGCTAAATCTACGCCTCGTGTTACGGACCTACATGAGTAAATGGCTACTGTGGCCCATCCATACTCATAAACCAAATTAATCAACTATATTTTCATATAGTTTTCACGCGTTTGTTCTACAAAAGATTTATACATATTTATGTAAATATTTACTTAAAAAGCCACATTTCGGCTTTCTTCTCAAAAGCTACCTCTTCACGGAAATACCGTCTCCCTGATAAATCCCAGACTCGAAAGGGGTCCCACGAGAGAAGAAGCCCAAGAGAAAAGTTTTCCTACAAGGGTTACTCCCCACCTAAAATGCATATGCAATGGCATATGGAAACAATCAATCACATTTCATACAATTATTTTCTAGATGAATGTTCTATACTACGCACTTAGACGACCCTCACGCCACCACCTCGAGCTTCTAACCGATTCCCTCACACCCGAAATGCCAACGTGAAATAAAACCGCCACACACCCCGACTAAACCATCGATAACCCTCCAATTTATTTATCAAAACCGATTTTGATTCTTTTCCTTTATTTTCATGGCCACTTGATTCCGTTCACACCGTAGATCGCCGCACGCCTTTTCAACATTTCACGAACTACATCAGCGGGACCACGCCTAACTGCAATAACATGTGACTTTCACCCCTGGGATCTACCCCAACTTGCTCATTTCCAAAACATGTAATTTATCATTTCGACCATTTACACACCGTGAATCTCTCACTCGGACTTTGTCCCATTTTTCCCGAAGCCACTACCTACTCACCAACACCGATGAATAAACCCACTCCCGCACCCACACCCGACCGACGCGATGTGATCCCGTGCATGTGAAATGCACGACGCACGCATTTAATTCTACGTTACATGCATGAATGAGCACTACATGAAACATTTACACACCATGGATAATTATAATTCATACATATAATTTCCTCGTTCCCCACGCAAAACATATCATCACATCAACAAGCACGACTAATATCCCATTTTCACACTTAACACGTTATTCAAAGCAAAGACAACACACAATTAGGGTCACAAACTCGACCACTCAATGTGGTACCTCACGCCCTAAGAACACTTCGAACCATTTTTGCCCAATCCTTATCATCACATCAAACAACCATGATACCTAGAAACTTTCGCCTAATTAAGACCCTTATCCTTTACAGCTTCCATGCAACCGGTCATGAATCCATACCCATTAATTCCAAAGCTTGAACTAATATACACGACCTCTCGCGCCTCCCATAAGCAACCCCTACCACATTATAAAAAGCCTTAGCTAAAAGTAAAACCAAGAGGGAAAATATCCCACTTTTAAGTCAAGAATCTCCCAAAACCGAGTCCACGTTGTCCCTCCGTAGAACACTTCCTCTGCCTCGGGCGAACTGACTCCGCCGGACGCCTACAAATCTAGAGAGAAGGAAGGCGTTCTCTCTCTAAAATGAAGAACAAAGCCTTCTGCATCCAATCTCTTTCTTCCTCTCCACGTTTTCCCTTCCTTTCTTTTCTTTTTGCTTTTCTTTCCTTTTTCTCTTTTTCTCATCTCACCTCTCTTCATTTTCTCATCTCATTTACCATATTCTCTTTTTATTTCTCTCCTCCAATTTGGAGAATCACTCATCTCACAAAGGAGGAAATCGCTCTCCTCCTTCTCAAACCAAGGCGGCTCTCCCTTTTCCCATAATTTTCTTTATTTCTTAAATCCATTTACGACATCATCCACCACACGGCTTCATGTGAGCCATGGGATTCAATTCCCCACACGCTTTTAATCACAAATTAATTACTTTGACGCCAAGTGTCACACACTCGCTGGTACAAGGGCATCCCCTTATCTTGCCATGTGTCACCCAACACCTCACGTTCGAAAAACGCCACAAATTTCGACCACCCCTAATCCAACGAAATTTACACAGAGGCTAAATTTCATAAGACGACTTCAACTTATGTTCGTTCATTATCCTGAGATCTAGAAAATTTCCTGATTTTCAACCCGAAATTTATTTTAATTTTATTCAAAATCTCGATTTTCGCTTTCACAATCGACATTCGACATTATTTTTTTTTGAGATCTTTCATTTAACAATGCAAATATCATGGTTAAAATCCCATATTATTAATCTGTATAACTTGGGAATGGTCTTTTTTAAAGAACTCCATACTATAACAGTGGTAGTTCTTGGAAATATTTCCAGTTTTCAGTGTGAAACGAATTAAAATTCATAACTGCAGAACCACTGGAAGAAAATTATGCCATAATAGTATAATAAATATTGTACAAAAAAATGGTTAGCAAATTAGTAGGAGTACAGAATGGCTGTTCGCCTTTAGCTGTTCTTTTTGTGGGCTTTTTGTCCTCAGATAAAAATGCAAAAGAGAAAAAGGAAACACATAAATCTAGTCAAAATCGCATGCATATGGGTCTGGACTTTAAAGGGCTTCAACGATTTCTCTTATGTTATATTTCAATTCTGTAGAGCACTGCGAAGTGTAAACCCTGTGCTTTTGAATTTGAGTCCAAGGGCATGTGTTTGATATTTTTGTTATTATGTGAAAAATATTTATTTTCCTGGTATTATAAATCTAAAAATTATTTTCGCCTATCCGAGCATTTGTACTCCTCGCATTTCTCGAATTAAATTACCATTTTATCCTTTTTCGTAAAATTAATTTTTTCGTTTTACATATCGTACCATAATGAGTGAGTACACCGGTTCCAAGAATCAAGTACAACAACAAAGATGATCGAAGGTATGTAAACAAGGTTTTTTTATTAACAATTTTATCACAAAAATGAGATGGAAAAATGCATTCTTAGCCTATGTACTTTCACTTTTTTTTTTTTTACTTTTACTCCCTACACTTTAAATCTAATATATTTTTTTGCCATTGGTAATGTGTTTTTTCATGAAACACTTTCTAAAATTTTGATAACCTTAAATTTTAACTGAAAGTGTCTTTTGAATCACTTTCTAAAATTTCGAAATTATGAATTGCTGAGTGTATTTTGAAGTGATACTTTCTAAAATTTTGAAAATTTTGATTTACATTGAAAGTGTTTTTTGAAATTACACTTTCTATAATTTTAAAATTTCTGAATTTAATGTTTGTCTTTTTAAATGTTGAACATTCTATCAAATATATATATAGAGAGAGATACATGATACTTAAATATGTTGTACTTGAAATACTTTTATTTATTTATTTAAAAAGTAAAAACTAATTATGTTATGTTTTAAATAATATTTTCAAAACTTTTATAATTGTTGCTAACTTTTATTATTGTTATTAATTTTAATTTAGTAGTTACTATTAAAATTTAATTGGTAATTTATTTTATTAAATTTATTTTAAATTATAAAATATCATAACCTTATTACTGTTTATAGTATTATTATTATTATTATATATTAAGAAATTTAAAAAATAACCATATTTTAAAATATTAAAAAAATATAAAAAATTAAACAAAAGTAAAATGATAAATATAAAAAAAAAATTGAAAGTGCAAGTATAATAATTTTTAAGATAAAATAAATTATATTTCAAAACTAATAGGATAAATCATATGGTCATCATGCATACCGTATTGTAACGTTCATCGCTTATAAAATATAATGACATAAGTAAGGAAACGGCCCGGTTCAAGTCGTCCCAATTGATAGTTTACTTTATTGTAACTTAAAAACTAAATTTATAATTTTATTTTTAATTAAAAATTGAGCCGTTGATGAGGGAAGTTTTAAATTAAGGCTACGTGTTGAACCAATTTAAAAAAATCACCAACTTTATCACAAGATATCCACAACTCCTCTAGGCGCGTGACTCCACGCTCGACATGCTCTCTAATTGCGCGCTAAAATATCTCGTAGCATCTCAAAATTCCAATTTTAATACAGCAAAATCGCACTTTGATTACAAAATCAGACTACGTTAAAAACCATAATTAATTTCTAGATCTCATATGATGAAACGGATTGCACCGCTGAATCGCCTCTCGTGAAATCTAGTTAAAGACGCAAAATTCGTAATTTTTCTCGGTATAAATGAATCGACACGCTCGGCGCGATCGCTGCCGTGCCGTAAATCGGTTCGGCGCGACGAAAGCCACATATAACATGTACTCATGTACCATGAGTGGTATGAGTATAGAAATGGTGAAACGCCACGGCCGGGTAAATACAATATCAAATCGGTAAAATTATGACATGCTGGCCATTTTTACTGACGGTCACTAAACGCATCTAAATAAATAATACTGGCTCTCCCCAAACGTTAAAACGGTAGACAAAACGAGAGTGAATTTTCTCGCGCAGTAGCCGATTTCTTAGAATAGAGAGAAGGAGCAACTTCTCTCTAATCACGGCGATCCCACTGGGTCTGGCTGGCCGACGGAAATAAGAATGTTCTGCTCTACGCGACGGTGACAACGCGCGATCTCCTGGATTCCGAGCTTCTTCAAACTCTCGAGGTAGGATTTTCTCCTACTTATGCTTTTATTCCCATTTTGCTATTGAGACGTTTTGCCATTGGAAATAAGGGAGGCCAGCTGACGGTCCCAAACATCGGGACCGACCGAATTTATTCGATTTTCTCACGCGACCGCCTTCAAATAATTAGGGGTCGTTGCTGTGATTGGTGTTAAATTGTGCATTAAACGTCATTGATATTTCAGGCCTGAACGGCCGCGATTTCACCACTAAGTGAATCACGTTTTGTGATTTCTGAATAAGAACATGGCTCCCAATTATTCCTGAATAGTGTTCTAAAAATATATATTTTTGTGAAAATACATGTCGGGTCGAAAGGATTTAAATTAAATTACCGTGATATGATCATTCAAATGCTCAGAGCCTAATCTTCAGACGCGCTTTAATTAATTAATTTATACGTATACTTATCATAAGTGAATTCCATTGCTTTGTAAATATATCGCTTATATATATTTACATGCCGACCAGACTGTCATGACGCAAGACACACGCATTCCATACGCACCTAACATCCTATGACTTAGCTAAAGGCAGCACGACATGAGTCTGTATGAAAATTGCCTCGAGGGTAGTCTAAAAATATTAAATGATCTATAAGAAGTCCAAACCAAATAATTTATCATCAACCGTCTGAGCTACCACTTGATATTTATTCATCTGAGCAGGAGTCCACATGTAACACCCCGTCCCGAGAGAGCGCATGCATACTTGTGACCGTAGTGTGTATAAGAGTACCAAGTGTCACATTATGCGATTTCTCGAGATTTAAATTGTGAAATTATAAATTTCGAATCCTGACCGGTGACTTAAACGCTTAAGATAATCATTTCAAATAGTACGATACGTAGCGCGATAATTGCTGTAGACACATAAGAGAATTTCAAAAGTTTTGATTTGCAATTAAGTAGAAAGTCGAGGGCGAAAGATAATTGGCGTTTTAAATAAGAAAAATAATAATAACGACCGCTTAATTTTCGCGAAGCTCGAAATTTTCAGATTCGGATGACTTTAAACGGACTGCGCCAAGTGTTTCGTCTCAGCGAAATCTAGCGACTTAGAAAAGTTTTCAAGAATTCCGAGACAATGAATATTTTACTTAATTTTAAGACGATATATACTTAACCCGAAACCTGATTTTAAAAATCTCAAAAATTTCAAGATATAAAGAATATTCATTTGTGATAAATAAAAATCGGAACCCAGACAAAAATAAATCAATGCAATGAAATGCATCTTATAAAGAAAGAAAAGCGATTACGTTGGTCCCACATAAAAAAAAAAAAAAAAATCAAAACATCAAACGACAGAGACTAATGAGAGGGGCAGAGCGAGTCATTCCAAGCAGAGGTATTTTTAAATTTTTTCTCTTACTTATTTCTCAAATTTACTAAATCTGGACCGCTCTGATTTCATCGATAAACAAGTAGTGCCGCTTCACGCTGACAGGCTACGCTGCCAGCATTTAAAACACGGCTTCACCGGCACTGCAAATACGAAAACCCAAATTTTTAGTTTTTCTCGTGATTCATCGCCATATTCTAGCGCATTTCAAAATTTTTCGACCAAAGTTTAAGTTACTCTACGCGACGAGCCTACGCTGACACCAAAATCTTGGCTTTTTTGTCGGCTGAAGAGTGAATTTTCCTACTAGATATTTTGAAATTCCTAAATATATAATTTACGAATATTCTGGGAAGCTAAGTAAATTCGGTATCCCAAAATTTTTAGACGTAGTTTAGGAATTTTTAGGAAATTTTAGGAAATTTTGGGACTATTTTCTACGTCCGTGCTAAATTTCTAGACTGCTTTTCTCGACGCTGCTAAAAACACTCAGGATTTATTCAAATAAAATGACAAAAATTTTCGTAAACGTTCGCTGCTTAGACTATACTTAGTTCTTTTGGGGCTTGTATCTAGCCATATGCCCGCGAATGGCATTGGGGCCTACATATTTTCCGAAATTTAATCAGAAGCACTCAAGCCACAAGAATTGCTGTATTACATTGACACACAAGGATTCAATACATCGAGCGCCAGAGGGCTTAAAAGCAACGCGAAAAGTCAGGAACTCGCGCCTCAAAGTTTAGCAAAGAAAGAAAGGAAATGGTTTAAACTCATTTTTCCAAATACTAAAGCAGGTATTATTATTATTATTAAGCAAATCGCTTTTACACCTGCATTTTGGCTATTCAACGCAAACCATTTTCAAGTACAAAGAATTGCAGATAAAAAGCAAGCAAACGGTTTCGAAGTTAAACCATTTTTGAAAGCAAAGATTGGTTTTAATAGAAACTATACTCAAGTTGTTAAAGTTAAAGAGTTAAACGGTTTTCAAAAGTTAAACCATTTTTGAAGCAAAAGCAAGCAACTAAGCAAATGGTTTTCAATAATTAAACCATTTTTCAAGCAAAGTTGTGCCAAGCAAATGGTTTCAAAGCGTAAAACCATTTTACAAAGAGCCAGCGCTAGCAAAGTTGTTAATGTTCAGGAAAACAGCCTTCCCTTAGTTCTAAGCAAGAAAAACCTATTATTTATTCCGCACGCCGCATTCCGCACATAGATCTCATACATGCATCAGGAATTTTGCCTCGGCTCAAGAAACTTAGTACATACATCATGCATTTAAATGGCACGCAAGACGCATAAGAAAAAGATATAAGGCTACATGAGCTCTAACTAAATTACGTGATGGCGACCCAGTCAATTCCACCATATTCACCTAAAAAGGTGATGCTAATCTGTGTCCTTCTCCACCCGCAAGACGCCGCCTGTGCTTCCGTGGTTCACTAGTAATAAAGAAGGCAAAATAGGCCTCCACGCCGATGTTTTATAAGATAATATGGGCGCTCAAAAATCAACTATTGTTCCCGCCGCCTGTGCTTCCGAGAGTTTTAAAGCAAACTGGCCGAGCCAAGCTCCCGTTTAGATTTCAAAACGATCGGTTGAGCCAAGCTCCCGTGGGATTTTTAAAGCAAAACTGGCTGAGCCCAGCTCCCGCTTTATTTTCAAAGAATGCACAGCCCAGTTCATGGCGAAAAAAGTTTTGAGAAACTTTAAGCAAAAGGCTCATAGCCGCTTTTAAGAACTTTTCAAGCAAGATAAAGCAAGCAACAAGAAGTTTCGAGAAGTTTTATAAACTTCTAAGCAAGCAAGAAATGAGAGTTTTATGCCTTTAAAGAAAAAGCAAAGCAAAGCAAAGCTTAGGTTAAAGATTAAAAAGTTTTATAAACTTTTAAAAGCAAGGTACAAAAGCAAGCAAGCTAAGAAGAGTTTTAGAAACTTTGAAAAGCAAAGAAAAGTTTCCGGAAAATATTCAGAAAAGAGAGCTTTTACATTTTCAGACAAGCTTCGAAAAGCAGAAAACCTTTATAAAAGATACACTCACCGAGCTCGCTTTAGCTCATTATTTCGATTTTAAAACTATTTTCTGTGTAATAAGTACGCAAGACGGTTAGACAGATTCTCCCGACATTTATATCAGCCATTGTACTAAGAATATCATAAAGGAATACTTTCAACTCAGATAATGGACATACGTATTTATTACGTAGTTAGCTACGGTAACGCGCTTGCATTTAATGGGTTGCCATATTTTCGATATAGTGTAAATCGGATATACTGTGGATTCTGGGGACACAGTCATCTACGCAAATGCTATCGCCAAATTTTATAAAATCAAGGGGTTTAGAATAGAAAATTTTATGGGAGGTTTTAGCAAGCACACGGCTTCGCTTCATTGTGAGCTTTCTACCAAGGTGAGGTAATCTACCGGGGATTTTTCGTGGAGGGTTCCAAGACGCCCCGCCACCTGGAAGGGGGTGGGGGTGTGTCAAGGTGGTATCAGAGCATAAGTATTGACAACCATGCATGTTCAAACTTAAAGTACATACATATCAAGTAATTCAAAGTATTAAATAGTTGATATTTTTGGTAATTACAACACTATGTCAGGAAGAGGACGTAGAGGTCGTCTTAGAGATAGCCCACAGCTTCTCGAGCCGTCCCGCAGCACTGCGGAGAGATGAGCACGTAGTCGGGTTCCACTACCGCCTATGAATTAACCTCCGCCAGCAGGCTGGGTCGGCCGACCATCTAGCCACCGTGAGAGGAAGCTCAAGTGCCGTGGATTATTTACTTCGCAGAGCAAGTGGCACAGATTGTACGATAGTAGCCATACGACCGTCAGCAGTCAAGAACCTCCACTCCGCAACCTGCAGAGGTTCCAAGAACCCGGGAGGTCGATGCAGAGAGAGTACTGTATGCGGGCGCTGAAGCCATATGATTCAAGAAGGGCGATCTGTAGGCACTGTTATGGTTAGATAAAGTAAAACAAGATTTACGCAGAGTTACGGGCTACACTCGATGAGTAAAGAGTCTCGCTTTCCGCCTCGACGGAAGACGTGGCTAAGGATCGTGGGACGCCGTGGAGAGCAGGTATCCTAACGCATACATCATGGACCACTCTTCAACAAGAATTCAACGACTCCATTCTTTCCTCGTGAGTCATAAGCGATGCAAATCGAGGAGTTCTTCGCTAGAAACGTAAGAACACGCTACCTCGAAAGGCGAGAGTTAAGTTCTTAACTAGTTAGATTGGTTCCATACATTCAAGCGCATGAAGTCCTCAAATGCAAGAGATTTTTATCGTGACTACAAGACCGGATCGAGTGCATTTATCGCTGGTTCCGAATAGATTCGTGGACTTAGCTCGGTGCGCCGCTCCGAGAGTCGAGCAAAGCACTACAGCCTATGTAATGTAGTGGGTAGAAAGGAAGAGTAAGAGGAGCGCACTGCACGCCCCAACAAAGCTCGTGACAAGACAAAGAAAGAAAAGCAAGAGTAGAGGCTATAGAGGCCGAGGTGCGTCGAGGAGCTATTCTAGTCGTGGATCAAATAGGCCCTGGGCCAAGTAGGCATCGGCACCCGCAGTATTCCTCTCAGATGTCATATACGCGAAACTTGGTTCATGGAGAATGTAGAGATTCATCACGGTGTTTCCACCGTGGCCGGAAGGCTATCGAATTAGGAGCGCCTCACTGATTGAAAGTGAGACATCGTAGCGCCCAGCTACCCCCAAGACATCAGACGAGCATACGTGTCGCTTCAGGGAGAGGTGTCCTGCTAGAGGGGCCAACACAAACACAGGTAGAGGCGGCTGCAGGTAGGTAGAGGCAAAGGCTCTGTGGATACGTACAGCCACGCACCTCAGCGTAGTATAAGGCCGTGACTTAGCAAGATGCGACAGCCTCCGTATGTGGTTATCGGGGTATTATTTCTATCCTTGATCATGATGCATATACATTAGTTGACCCAGGAGCCACGCATTCATTTGCATCCAAGCATTTCTTAGATCGCTTCCAGATAGAGACCCAGCCATTAGAGGGTCATATGAGAGTTTCCCTTCCAGCTGGAGATCCGTTATTCTCGCATTGCAGTAGTCGTAGATAGTGAGTTCCGATCGGGGACAGGAGTTCCCAAATGGATTCATGGCCTTAGATACGAGGGATTTTGGATGGTTCATGGTACGGATTGGCTATCTCGCCTACAGAGCCACGTTAGATTGCTTATAAAAGGAAGTAAAGTCGACAAAGCCGTGTGAAATCGAGGTAAAGTCTCGCAGGATTACGTGAAAAGAGTTATCTTCCAAGATGATCTCTACTCATGACAAATAAGCAGTAGAATGCCGCGTAAGTGGTGGGCCGTGTGGTAGTTATCTAGCTTACGTGGTGGAGCACAAGGAAGGAGGGACTATATCGATGAGACTCAGCCACAGAGAGTTCCCGCATATGTTCCCAAATGATAATGGCGTGATTACCTCTGCAGTGAGAGGTGAGTCTCTTCACTATCGATTGATCCCTGTGGACTGAGCCCATTTCCATTCCTCCTATAGATGGCTCCCCGCAGAGCCGAGAGAGCTTAAGACTCAGTTAGAAGAATTGTTAAGTAAGGGATTCATTCGACCGAACATATTCCCATGGGGAGCTCCAGTTCTCTTAGTGAAAAAGAAAGATGGGAGTTTGCGGTTGTGTAGAGATTACAGGCAGCTAAATAGAGTTACCATCCGCAATCAGTATCCACTCCCTAGAATCGATGAGTTATTTGATCAACTCCAAGGATCTCGAGTGCATACCCAAGATGCACTCGATGGCCTGGGCATCACTGGCCGAGGGTGCAGGAGGGTGATGTACCTAAGACTGCATTCAGGACACGCTACGAGCATTAGGAGTTTTTGGTAATGCCATTCGTCTGACTAATGCTCCGACAAATAGCTTACGGATTCGATGAACCTGTGTATTCCAACCGTATTTGGATAGGTTCATTATAGTTTTTATCGACCTAGTATATTTAGGGTAGTCGTGAGGAAATCATTTAGAGCACTCGAGGATTGTATCAAGTAGACCCTAAGTGGAAAGACGCTTATATGCCAAGTCGTAAGCGTCAGCTTTCGGCTTCACGTGCATTCCTAGTCATGTGATTTGCACCGATTGCAGGAGCCGAGATCCCTTAAAATACTGCTGGTAAATCGAAACCACCAAAGAATGTGTCGGAGGTCAGCTTCCTTTGGCCGGGGGCAAGATATTACAAAGCTCGTCGAGGGGTTCCAAGAGGTGTTCCACCGACCAAGCCTGATGCGAAAGATGTTGGCATGATCGTAGATGCCGCCGCCAGAGTTCTCGGTGAGTCGAAGGGTAGATTAATTTTCAGCCCGCTCCAGCTTCGCCTCACCGGGAGACATGGGCTCAGAGGTCACGTTGATGGGCCTCAAAGAAGGCCTTGGCTCAGGTTTTTTGATTTGCACGATGCAGGTGCATTGCATATGCCTCAAGACAAATTAAAGAAGCAGAGGAGAATTACCCTACACACAACTTAGAGCTACAGTTAAATGTGGTTTGCACTAAAAATATGGAGACATTATTTATATGGTGTTCTTTGTAGGATCTTACAGCATCATAAGAGTTCTCTAATATATTTTCACCCGTAAAGAGTTAAACCCGAGCAAAGAAGATACTTTAGCTGATTACAGGACTACGACCGCATTTATCGAGTACCCATCCAGAGTTAATGCACAAGATACAGATGTGCTCTGAGTAAAGCACTTCTGAGAGTTCTTCTTTCATTCACATGAGATCAAGTTATCTCTCCACTCGTTATGGATCAAGAGCTTTAGGGGTGATATCGAGCCGAGTGACTGCGAGCCTCAGCAATCACGCTTCATGTTGGGACACTCTGGACCAGATTCTGAAGAGGCGCCACCCGATCCACAAATGATTTAAGCCATGAAAACAGATGTAAAAAGTGGAAGAACGGAGTTTCGCATCAGAGATGATGGTACGATAGCCGAAAGTGTCACAAAGAATGTGTGTGCCAATATGGCAAATCCAATAGTAGGCATTATGGAAGAAGCACAATTCATCCACAGATGTTGCAATCCAGGAAGTGCACTAAGATGCGTAACTTCAGCATGAACATTACCGTGGAACGGGATGCGTAAAAGAGATCGTGTTTTGTTTGTGTGCCTAACCTCGCGCAAAAAGCGCAAGAGCACGAGGCCCGCGGAAGATATTAGCGGCCCCATTCCGGTGTGGAACTGGTTATTTACTTCGATTTTGCCATGCGCCTCTCAACTTAATTCAGCAACATGATGCAATATGGGTGATAGCGACCATCACCTAAATCGACTATTTCACCAGTTAATATCGAGGATCATCGAAGTCAAACGTCAACTATGTAATTGAGGATAATGAGGATCAAGTGGCCCACCATAACAAACGCAGATCCCTGTACCCACATCCGCAAGTTTTCGCCCAGTTTATAAAAATAAGGAGAATGTTTCGATTTTCCAAGACGCATTTTCATCCTCACAGTAATGTGTCACGCAGGAGCAGACTATCCAGACGCTAGAGATGGCGCCGAGCTTCTCGTGGTGATGGAATTTAAAGGAAGTCGGGATACAATTAATTAGCACTTAATTCGTGAGCCTTATTTACAACAACACTTCATCAAGCCAAGAGTAGATATGTTCCATTCGAGTCGTGTATATGCTAGAAACGTAGGACTCGTAAAATGGGATGAGGTCAGCGTAGAGGTGCCACGCAGAGCTCGAACTAGTACGATCACTCAGAAAGCCGAGCTGTTTGCGATAATTTGGGGTGATAACAGATGATTAAAAGCTACGCACAACCCGTCAGATTCTACAATCTGAGGCAGTGCACCAAGCCTTAAAGATCACCGGAAAGGTGTGGTCGTGAGATTTCGTGGAAACTGGTGCGTTTTCACCGGCAGATATCGGACCTTGGCTTAAACGGCAAAGAGTGGCCGCAGCTCACAAGCCGAAGTTATCCCTGAAGTCATGATCTGAAGCATATCTTATGGGTCGATGTCAGAAAAGAGGATCCTTGATCCTTCGCATGGTGTCGAGAGAGCAACCAGCTTAAAGGCACCACTGGCGGCGTATGATACTCCCAGACGTAGATCGTAGCGAAGGTGAATGAGAAGCAGCGATTCTGGCCATTTGCAGTTCTTACAAGAATTCGCTGAGAGTGAGGTAGCTACTGGAGCCAGGTGGCTCGGGATGCTACTGTCAAGATCTCTCACTATTTTCCAACGAGTAAGATTTTCTCGCTTTCTTTCTCGGAAGACTGTTCATTTCGAGACTTAAATGTTTTTAATAGAGGATTAACACCGTCCCGAGAGAGTGCACAAAGTATTAATGAGACTGTAAAGTGTATATGAGCATCGCGCCACATTATACATTTCTGAGATGAATGAGAAATTATAAATTTCAACCAATTGGTATTTAAACAAGGGTACAATTTGTCATTTAGCAAAAAGGATATGGCCACACCTGCTTTCAAAGACGCCACAATGAGAACTCCAAAAAGCCTGATCTGGCAAATTCTTGCCAAAAGCCAGGGTGAAAGCATAATCATGGAAGTTTCTAAACAAAATAATACTAATCGAATCGCACCTTCAAAGGAAGTCTCGGTAAAATTCCTCTTCAGATCCTGACACCAAACCAGACCACACTTACAAGCTCCGCGCCTCAAACTGCTAGTGACTTTAGAAAAGTTTCGCTGAACTGAGACGCTTCCGAATATTTTTACTAAATTTTTAAAATATTTGATATATGTTAAACTCAAACCCATTTTTGTGAAAATCCCCAAAAAATTCAAAGATATAAAGAATATCTACTTCAGATAAAACAAAAATCAAACCGGACAAAATAAATTGTTTCTGGGTCAAAATTGCATCTTTATGGTGGCAAATGAAAGGTTTGGCAATGCATCCCATGTAAAAAAAATCAAACATCAAAACTATGAATGAGAGATGGATTTAGAAAGTATGAGAGGTTGAGCGTCCAAATGGTATAGATTTTTAAATTTTTCTCTTAAATTTATTTCAAATCTCATTAAACTTGACCTATTCTGGATTTCATCTGGATAAATAAGAAAAGCAAGTTTACGCTGATTAGAGGTCATTTCGCTATGGGAGTATCGTAAATACTTTTGTTTCACCGAGAATTAAAAACATGCTTAAACCCAAATTTTAGTTCTTTCTCAGATCACACAAATATTCTGTTCATTAAAATCTTTCTTGGACCAAAGTTTAAGTTATTCTATGCGATTTAGCTACGTGACACCAAAATCTCAGTTTTCATTTATGTCAAGAGGCTGGAAATTTTCCTTTATCAGATATTGTTCTCTGTAGCCACATATAATCTACTGAATATTCTTAGAAATATAATTCAAACCCAAAATTTTGACCCAGCTAGAATTTTGAAATTTTTAAAGAATTAGACTTATTTTCTGATTAAATTCTGTGCCAATTCTGACCGTTTTCTCTACGCTGTTAAAATTTCGTGATTTCCTGTTCAAACAAGTCCTGATGTACTCTTTTCTAAAACGCTGCATGCTTCGTAATTATACGAAAGCCCTTAGTCTGTGACCAGCCAGGCATGCCCTGCGAATGGTACTCGGGGCCCAAGATATTTTCTTCAACACCAGAGCACCAAGCGTAAAAAATCGCTTGTCATACACAAGGCATCTAACATATCAGCAGGAAGTTATGCAAATGCGGAGCTCATGAATCGCTTCAAGTTTGGGCAAGTGTAAGCAAAGAGCGAATGGTTTCAACTCATTTTTCCAAATACTTAAATGGTATTATTATTATTATTATTACAAATCGCTTTACACTGTATTTTATGGTTTTGAATCGCAACCATTTTCAAGAAGCAAGAATTTAGATAGAGCAAAAGAAACTTGCTGAGGTTAAACCATTTTTAGGTACAAGCACTGGTTTTAAATCGTGAAACCATAGACAAGCAAGCAAGTGTTAAACTGCCAGTTTTCAAACTCATTTCTAAAAGCCAGAAAAGGCATGCCACTGGTAAAATGTTTCATTTATCAAGTCTATTCTGTGTTGTTAGTGTATAAAAACAAAGTTTCGCCAAATAGAAACATTTTTACAAAGAGTAAGTAAGCAAGTAAAGCAAAGAAATGTTTGTGGAAAAACAAAGCCTTCCTCGGGGCTTCAAAGCAAGAAAATCCAACGGGAGAGAGGCCTGGTGACGCTATGACGCTTGCCAAGAGCATCTCATACATTTATCGTAGCTTTCATTTCTGGCCTGCAAACTAGACATACACGGCGCATTGAAAAGAGACCGTGGTAACGATGCAGTGATATGGGCAAGTTACAGCCTCTAATTCAAATTACGCTGACTGGGCGACCTGTGCTCACCCACCATATTCACCTAGTGGCAGATGCGACCCAGTCTCCACTCCAAGACGGTCGCCGCCTGTGCTTCCGTGTTCACCAGCATGCAAGTTAAAATAGCCTCCGCTGGTCGGGACATGTTTTATAAGCATAATATACAGCTTGAAAAATCAACCATCGTCTTGGCCGCCTGTGCTCCTAGAGAGTTTTAAAGCAAATCCTGGCCGAGCCAAGCCCCGCTAGGATTTCAAAACGACCCGTCGGTTTCGGGCCCCTGATTTTAAACCACAGCCTGTGCCCCGCTTTATTTCAAAGTTAACGCCACTGTTCCCCGTGTCCCGCTTTTATGAAAAGTTTTGGAAACTTTTAAAGCAAAAGGTTTGTGAAATAGCTTTAAGAAACTTTCAAGCAAGATAAAGCAAGCAAACAAGAGAGTTCGGTAGTTTATAAACTTCTGCCAGTTAAATGAGAGTTTTATGCTTTTAAAGAAAAGCAGTTGTTGTGTTATGTTAAAGATAAGCTTTATAAACTTTTAGTTGTGCTAGCATAAAAGCAAGCAAGCTGCTACAGTTTTAGAAACTTGAAAAGCAAAAGAAAAGCTTCCGAAATATTCAGAAAAGAGAAGCTTTACATTTTCAGATGCTTTCCTGAAAAGCAAAACCTTTTTATAAAAGATACACTCACTCGAGCTCAAGTAGCTCATTATTTTGTATTTTAAAACTATTTTCCAGCACAAGCACAAGACGCCTTGAGCAATAGATTCTCCCGGGAGATTATATCGTTGTCAGAATTAAGAATATCGCTAAAGCGAAATACTTTGAATCGATAATTGAAGATACGTACGTATTACGCAGTAGTTTTTGTGAGAATGTTGGTAATGCATGGTTGCCATATTTTCGATATATAGTGTAAATCGATTTACATAGATTTGGGACATAGTCCCATGGCATCGTTATGCTCGCCAAATTTTCTGATAAAATCATAAGTTTAGAATAGAAATTTTTTATATGAGGTTTTAAAGGTTAACACGGCTTCGTCATTATAGCTTCTGCAATGTTAGAGGTGCAACTACCAGATTTTGCGGAGCCTGCTTCGCACGCCCCGCCCACTCCAGGGGCGGGTGTGTCACCATTGAACAACAATATATCAATCGTCTGAGCGCCCAAATCGACATATTCACCTGGCACATTCATTATTAAACCAATATTCTCACACGCGCTTTCAGTAAGCCGGTGGTAGCCTCCACAAGACTCTGATCCGAAGCTCGGGTCATGTGTATCCGGGCAGATCACGACGGCTCGAACGCCACGCTGACTGGGAACACACCGCACTTAAAGCGGTGAGTGTACCCATTTGCGCGATTCTCCCATCGAACTTAAATACCCCGTCATGTGATCCCCCTTCTTTACTTTATAAGCGCATGCGAAGATGCGAGCAGACGGCCATTCCTGCAGGCCGAAATGGGCCAGAAGAAAGCCTGATTTGGATGTATACATGGTAGAATGTTTTCATCTTTAATATATGTCAGACAGAGTAAAACATATTAACTCTCGTAACCCACAGATATAATGATTCATACTAAGATGTAGATTGAGTATCATATGGTCTGCTACCATATTATTCAGATATATCGTGATATATTAATTGTTTTATTGTGCAGGCGCAGGTTTATACAAGTTTTCAGATTCTACAGAGCCTCCCCGTACAGCCGGTACTCAGCCTCGATTACAAAAATGCCTGGGTCACCCGACATTCACGAGTATTCCTCGCGTGCTGACGGTAGTCAACTGACCTCAGGTTTTAAGGGCGTCGCCAATATCGTGGTCAAGGACCACCGATATATCGACGAAACATCCGCTTTTGCCCATTTTCCATTCAAAATGCCATAATCATTTGAGTTCGACCGATACATATCATCAACGATATTTCACGATTTTTTTTATCATTTTGCTCTAAATAAGCGAACTTTTAAAAAAAAAATCTAGGATCATTGATTTGTAATTATTTTTAATGTAAATGAAATCTTTCATTAATTCTGCTATACATTTCAGTGCTCAATAAATAATAAGCAAAATCTCAAAACCATTAAAAATACGATATTAAGAATTGTTAAGACAAAAATATCATACAATGAAATAGTAATCCCTTTGTTAAGACAAAAATATCATGCAACGAAATAATAATCCCTTTGTTAAGACAAAAATATCCCTTAACCATCGAACATGTAGGTGAGATAGTTATGGTCTCTCTTATTTTAACCAAAGGTCTCGAGTTCGAGAACTGGGAATGCAGTTGTGTTATGTGGTAGAACTTTACTGCTCTTGTGGTCTATCCCGTTTTGAATGAGGATTAGTCTGGATATATGGTAGAACGTTCATTGTTTATAAAATATATGATATATAGGAAGGAGACACCCACCAAGTTTCCCACTGATAGTTTACTTTATTGTAACTTAAAAAAACTAAATTTATAATTTATTTTAATTAGAAATCGGAGTCAGTTGACGCAGGGAAGTTTTAAATTAAGGATACGTGTTGAACCAATTTAAAAAAGAATCGCCAATTTTATCAGTATATCCACAACTCCTCTAGGCGCGTGACTCACGTTCGACATGTTCTCTAATTGTGTTGCCAAAATATCGGTCAAGGACCACCGATATATCGACGAAACATCCGCTTTTTTGCCCATTTTCCATTCAAACAAGTCATTAATCATGTAGAGTTCGACCGATACATATCATCAAACGATATTTCGCGATTTTTTTTATCATTTGTTCTAAATAAGCGAAACTTTTTTAAAAAAATCTGAACATCGATTTGAAATTACTTTTTAATGTAAATGAAATCTTTTGACACTTATATACATTTTAAAAAATAATAATAATAGAAGCAAAATTTAAACCATTAAAAATATGACATAGTAATCCCTTTGTTAAGACAAAAATATCATACAATGAAATAGTAATCCCTTTGTTAAGACAAAAATATCATGCAACGAAATAGTAATCCCTTTGTTAAGACAAAAATATCCCTTAACCACCGAACATATAGGTGAGATAGTTATGGTCTTTCTTATTTTAACCAAAGGTCTCGAAGTTCGAGAACCCGAGAATGCACGTGTTACGCGTGTAACTTTATCGCTTCAAGGGCTTCATCCCTGCTTCGAATTCGATTACCGGGATGCCAGATAACTTAAAAGATTATCTTCGCTACAGACAGCTTCTCTCACTCAGACACCTCATACCCCGACACAAAAACACAAAATATCCCTTATGTTAAGCTTACATAAATACATAACATACCATATTCATTATATTAATGTAATGACTTTACAAAAGTTTATTATATGTACACATTATGCATTTTGATGAATATTACTTTTGAAGAAAATGTAGAATATCCTACATTGAATTTCAAGCTATATCAATAATATCATATAAAATAATAATTTTCACTTATTAAAAGTATATTCTTAATTTTACATAGTTTCGTTGTAAAAATATTTTTATCAGCTATAAGAACATGTATCCGAAGTATATTGGTGTATAATTTGAAACCATAAAAATGTATAAATTATTTTTATGTAGCTTCAAATTACTAACATAATAATTATTTTATTATATAGAGCCATGTAATGTAATAAAATACTTTTTTGTACATTTATATTAGTTATGATAAATAATATTTCAAATTATCAAAAGATAAAATAATGAGGAATTATTATAAACTCACTCCATCAAATAGGATTAAAAATAATGAAAGGATAATTTTTCATTACTTATCCTCATAAATAATTTTATAAAATAAAATAAAATTTGCATAAAATCAAAAACTCATGACTATAAAGATTGTTTAATAACTATTTTCAAGAACGCTTATATTATTTTCTAAAATAAAGTAAAAACCATATTTAAAATATCAAAATTGTTTTTTATATTATGTTTTTTTTTTGATAAAATTATTTTATGTTCTTAAAAATAGAAAATGTTATGTTTTTAAATAACATCTTTTTGTTAGCCTAAAAAAACATTCGTTTGTTACTTTCTATGGTTTTCACTGTTTTAAATGATTATTTAAATATATATATATATATATATATATATATATATATATATATATATATATATATATATATATATATATATATATATATTCATGCAAACAAATAAAATGTGATTCATAAAACAAAAAATAAATTTATTTAAAATATTTAAAATATTATAGGTTTTCAAACAAACTTTTATTTTATAAAATATCAAGGAACAATTTTTAAAATTTTTTTTTTTAAATATTTCATAATCATGTACCAGTTATACCCCAAGATTTTATGAAATTATTAACTAATAGCCTTTCAACAATAGTTTTTATATTAGGACATAATTATAAGTTTTTTTTATAATTAAACACTTTAGTTATAATGTAATAAATTATCTTTATTAGACTCCAATCAAAGACTCTCTCTTTCCTTATGCCCCGCCTTTTGCAGCTGATGAACACGTAATATAATTTTTTGTATAGGTTTTGGCCGGCCAGACGCCCAAAACCAGGCGGTCCGCACACTACCCACAACCCGCTAAATCTATATGTCTTCATATTAGGAGACCCATACATAAAAATATGGCCACTGGCCTACACATCCTATCATAAATGTATATTTTATACAAATGATTTAATTACTATTTGTTTACAATTTATACAAAAAATGGGTCTCTGCCCGTAATTTTAGAAAATACAAGATAAGCCATCTGGCCGCTTTTCGCTCTAAGGTCTCTGACGCTGCCCCATCCCTGCAAGTGACGCCTTTCGGTGACTCAAAATATATTCCTCGATTGTGGTGAGCAATGCCCAGTAGTAGAATCTCCCTTACTGGGTTACTCCCCATCTAAGTGCAATGCAATGACATTACAAACATTTTCAACATGCTAATATATCACCTTACATATATTAATGTAATTAGTTCCTATAAATCATGTTATTCTATTTACAAATAATAACATAAACTTAGCTCACATGGCTAGAAAGGTGGCCAATCCGATACCATCTTGAAACCGACACACAAAATCACACCACTTAGCATGTTATTCACTCATGGCACAATACAACATCACACACAAATTGCCCGAACAGTCCGCGGGACTGTCCAAACCACTCTAGGGATTTCTTTACTCTGTCCAAATCTTTTGGAACCGAAACCACGGCCATCCAAAGTCCCAATAAAACTTCCTCATCCATTACATGGCCCTTGCTAAAAGTAAAGCAAGTAGAGAAAAACCCTACCTTCCGGAGTTTGTCTAAATCCTCCGAAACCGCGGTGCACCCACGCAGTCCCTTGCCGTGGGGGAGCAACTTGGCTCTTGCCCCGCCGGAGCCTCGCCAAATTCAATCGTTTCCAGAAACTTAGAGAGAAGGTGGAGCTTCTCTCTCTAAAAACCCTCTTCTATCTCTCTTTCTGCTGGTCTCTCTCTTCCTTTCCTCCCAAACCAGATCGTCAAGATCGTAAATGCCAGATGCCTCAAAACCTCGGGGTCCGTCGACCACCACAACCCGCTGAATACAAGTGGAGGTCGGGTTACCCGACGCCACTTTAGGTGCACCCAGAGTCTCCTTTCAGACGGTACTTCTACCCAATTACAAACCCCGCAAATACCTATCCCAAACAAATTCAATATATATTCACAATAGATGAGTAAACGGCCACTTGGGCCCATAACCATCACTCTCATACTACAACAACTATATCCAATAGTTTCAAAAGAGTTAATAATTCACTCTTATACAACACATATATCAAAATTAGAGAATTCTAATACATGTTTCAAATCATCAAAGTCACAACCCGGCTTTCTTCTAAGACCACCTCTATGACGTGCCGTCTCCGCATGCCCCCGCACTGCAAATAAAGGGGGTCCCACGACGGGTGAGCTAAAGCCTGCAGGAGAATCGCCCTAAGTGGGCTACTCACCACCTAAGTGCAGTGCAATGTTCCAAAGTAAACACCCATTCAAGCAAATGCATGATCCTACTTGAATGTCTACATGACCAACTCAGATCCCGAGTCCCTCATCGACTCACACTCGCCTAAGCCGCATGAGAATTCATTATATTATTAGCGGACACCGATGTATATATATATATCAATTGGGCCGCTCCGACGATTGATATATATTATTTGTTTGTGGACTACCCTCCGATGAATAAATATCAACTGGGCCGCTCCGACGGTTGATATATATTATTTGATTTGGACTACCCTCCGATAATTTACATTTTGCATCACCTCGTAACTTGCTTTCCTCTGGGGACTATCTCATGCACTCAACTCCTATATTCCTGTGGATGTTCCAAGCAGATATAACGCATGTATGCCAGCCCAATACGCCTAATCACATGCAAATATATCAACATGAATATACCGCATAAATCAATCACACAATCATGTTATGTAATTATACAACTCATATATCACATCAAAATTAGCCGCTCACTGGCTAATGATCAACTCATCTCCACGATTCCACACAATACAATTATATCTCCATATAATTAGACCTTTCATGTTAATACATAAAGCTTATGCATTAACATTTTAAAATCATCTCAATGGCCTACAAACACAATTATATTTTATATAATTATGTCATTATATTAACACATTAAATTCATGTATTAACCTATTTAATTCCACACAACTCAAGTCATTCAATCCACACAATTTCAATGCCAAAATACATGGGCCTTTATGGCCATTTCATTAAACCCGGATCGTTTTTTAATAAATCTCCAGTTCCGCCAGTGGGCTGTCCACGGGCATCCCACATGTCCAACCTCGGTTCCACCTTTTGGAACCGAATTTCTTACCAATTTCCTATCTTATAAACACCAAAGCAGAATTTAATGCATAAATTCCACACCATCAGCCCATTAATATTTCCTGACCGCCACGATGTACCTCAAAATTCTTCCATAATTCGGTCCCATGTTTTGGGACCGATCAACAACCCATTCCCGGCATTTATTCACATCAAGCACATGATTTAAAGCAAAAATTCTGGAATTAAAGACCCAAACAGCCCCTAAATTTCAAGCAAATACAAGACATCTCCACAAATCTCAAAATTTAACAATTGCTTCCTGCTTGGGATCGATCAAACGGCCCTCACGGCCTCAAACTAACCGAAACATCGAAACCCTTAAAATGGAATAAAACAAGTAGGGAGAAAAATCCTACCTCTTGAGTTGTCAAAAACTCGCAAACCTCGGGTCCACGCCAGAGCTCGCCCGTGAGAACGCTTCCTTCTCGTCCGGTCGAAATCCAACGGTCCGATTGCGAGATAACCTAGAGAGAAGGAAGACCTTCTCTCTCTAGAAAACTCCATTGAAGCCACTGCATCTCCACCGAAATTTGCCTCTCACGTTTTGCTCATTTGACTTAATGAGGGAGAAGAGAACTATACATTAATTTGTCCTTTTGGTGACTTAATCAAATCTAAAAATGACCTTTATGTCCCTCTTTCTCAGATTTGATATTCTATGACTACCTCGTCATTCATTTTATCATTTCTATAATTACTAATTTATGGTACATGAGTACATGCTATATGTGCCTTTCGTCGCATCGAAAATCTATTTTACTAAGACCTCAAACACGATGCTCGAAAAACGTAGTCGACTCGACCTGCCTCAAAGAAATTGCGAAATTTTACATGCTAACTAGATTTCGCGAGACGACTCTTAAATCTGCAATCCATTTCTCACACCGAGATCTAGTGGAATTTAATTACGGATTTTTAACTGTAATTATAATTTTTTGTAATCAAATTACGATTTTGCCCTTATTCCGTAATTTGGAATTTCTAGTCTTACATTCTCACCTTCCTTAAAAGAATTTCATCTCCAACCAGGACAATCATATCACTCACAACACGTAACCCCTACACAACCTCTTGCTTGGTGTGTAAACTCGCTAACCTCTCTATGGTCAATTACGATAACCAATGAACTCAGTTTTAACTCAATCCATGCCACGATGACATCCATTTACCAAGCCTTTGCCACCAACAACATCCAATGCCACTTCCAATGGGTATCCAAATCTCGAGTCACTCCCGACTCCTATCACTTAACTCTAAGTCTACGTGATAACCTGACAGTGTGTTTTCATCTTAATTACATAACTCTTCGGCTTACATTTCGAGCCTCTTCCATTCACACAAAATTTCGGATATCTCCACGGGTCTTTTACACCCACAACTCCAGGATTCTCACCATGAGCAGAATCTCGGAGACCTCTCACTCATAATCCCGACCTATCAGGTCAACTATCACCCTACATCCTAGGGAAGAACATCCATACTTGGCTTCTCGAAAGGCCTTAACCTCTAAGCCCAAATCCAATATCGTGTCGGGTATGACGACCCGGCTAAGGTCTCAATTACTGACAACCCGATGGTTGTCAACTCATCCATGTCAAGCCTGACAATCAACAACCAATAGGTCTACCATCCTAAAGTCCACCACGCTCCAATCGCGCAACTCCTGATCCGGGTCCCCGACTTCGACCCACACTCCGCCCCTCCGGCTCACCTCACAGGTTGTCAGCGGCTTCAGATAGCACCCCGAAACTGAAACTAGTTCCTCTGACCCGTATTAAGGTGTGGAGGAATGAAGGAACCGTATACCCTCGGGTCTCTACGGCCAACTGACCGCATTGTCCCAAAGTCTCTGGGATCCCCCACTGGGCAATCCCGTCACCATGCCCAATCCTCCGGCCCTAGTCTTGAAACCAAGATGGAAGGTAAGTATTTTACCTTCCTCGAACTAGAGAAAGTCGATCCTCCCTCTTGCTACCTACACCCGCATCCCGAAAGTGTTCCAAGTATCCTCAATCTCTCTCTCTATGGTCAGGGTCACCCCAACCATGGAGTCCATATCCCGTAGGCGGAATCTCTCTACTTATTTCGAAGATTGACATTCTGGCCAATCCAAAGGGCATCACCAGAACTCAAAGTGCCCATAACGCCGCCCTAAAACGCTATCTTGTGGATATCCATTTCTAACTCCTTAGTCGATGGTGTAACCAATGCGGAGGTCTATCTTGGAGTAGACTCGCACTCCTCTCAACTCGTCAAATAAATCTTTAATCCTCGGCAATGGGTACCGATTCTTGATCGTAACCCTTGTCCAATAGCTCCCGTGAGCCGACTCCAGCCCCCAGTCAACCGGCACATCCTACGGAGTCATAGAGACGGGGTGAAATACCGTGGTGTAACTCAATAATCAAGTCTATATCCCTATGCGAGGTAGTCCGTGTAGCTCATCCGGAAAAACATCCACAAACTCGCACACTACTCGGCAGATCTAAGTTGGTCTCACCTCGCCCTCTAGGTAAGGCTCTAGCTAACCCGCTTAACTCCGTCCCTCGACACTTGGACTCGTATAACGCCTAGGGAAAAAATATCGCGGCTTCGCCCTGAAATACCACACGAGTACCATCCTGCGTGTAGGCGGTAATCCTCATACGCTCATAATCGATGACGACCCTGTAAGCTATCAGCCAATCCATCCTCAGGATGACCTCGAATTTTGACATGTCCATAATTCTCAAGTCCATTGTGAGTAGAGTCCCCAAGATCTCCAACTCGCAACCTCGACATATCATCCTTATTCTTGCCCTAATCCCTAGGGGAGAACTCACGTACAACGGCCCTCTGCTGTCCCAGGAGGTCCTTGCCCATTTTTACCATATAGCCTCATTCTCCAAATGAACGCCAGCCTAGTCTAATCCGGTCGCGTCAGGTAATTCCCATAGCCTCTAATACTCTCTCGCTTCAAGATAAACCAATGGTCCGTCACCATCGGCCCTCCTCTTGTGAAGGTCGGAGGATGATGTGTCCTAAACCTCTAGAGGTTACTAGGATCTTCCTGTCTACATGCTATATTAGCCTGCGGCAGCATTCGCCAGAATACCTACGCGCCCCCAAGAAAAGTCCGCCGATCAAACACTGATTGTGCCCGACCAAAGGCCCCACGGACGCTCTCTACGTCCCGCTCTACTACTACCTACATTGGTCAAATGGCAACACGATTCATGTATTCTATTTTGGCCTAACTAGCAATGCATGCCAATTACTAATAGATTCTGACAACCCCGAATCGACCGCTCATTTCCTAAGTGGCTTAAATTTTTCAACCACTTGATTCATTTATTTCAATAAGGTTCTAAACTTTCTTGTTCATTTCAGTACCCAAATCCCTAAGGTCATAATCCCTAACCTTAGCATTCACCCTTTTCTTATACGCATTACACCATGCATATAATTTTGTACGCAACTGGTCACAAGAATCACTCATTTCAAATGGTAGTGTTAAACCTAATACAAGATTCTAAGGCATAAACACAAATTTCGAGACACTAATCATACATAACCTGCCAGAGGCAATCAATTTTGCCTTTAAAATATTGTTTTCAACAAAATTTTATTTTCAAAATTACTTTTGAAAATTTTATTTTCGAAAAATTTTATCAAATTTTATTTGATTTTTATTTTTATTTTTTATTGAATTTAAAAATTTTTTTTTTTCTAAAATTTATTTTACAATGAACAATGTCTTACCAGTGACTCAGAAAAAAACGAGTCAAAAACGGATCGAAATGGGCCGAGTGCACTGAGTGCACCGCCTTCTGCCGTACCAAGGCGCCTGGGCCGCCCAGCCGCGCCGTCGCGCCGCCGCCCACTCCCCAAGGCGCCGCGCACCGCCGGTCGGCCGGGCCCGCGCCCACGCTTCGCCTCGTGGCGCTGCCGCCAGCTCGGCCTCACAGGCGCCACGACTCCTCGGCTGCAGCCATTCCGCGCCACCGCGCCCCCACGCACGCCCAGCCTAGCGCCGCCCCCCGCGCCCTCGCTCTACACGCCCAAACCCTCGTCAGATCGTACAAGGATCGTATTGCAATACGCACTGGCCCGGCTTCTCGCCACAAATCAGACAGAATACAATTGCCAACCCACTAGCCTATCAAGAATACAATTTCACAATACAATGCCTCCAAATTTCTTCAATCTTTCTTCCCCGTAATACAAAACCCAGACAAATAAAAAAAAATTTTTCTCACAATATACTAAGCGTAAAGAGCCCAAACGATTTTGCCCATAATTTTTTCATTATAATTATTATTATCATTTTTCATTATTTCCGCCAGCATGAAAATCATCAAAAAATCATCAAAAATCATTTTTTTCACATTTCACTCAAATAAATTTATAAAAATTTATTTAACCCCATTTTCTTAAATTTTACACCATATAAAACCTAGAAAATTATTTTTCTCTCATAACCAAATAAATTTATAAAATTTATTTTCTTTTCCAGTTTTTCACTGAAAAATTTTTTCTCCCTCAAATAAATTTATAAAAATTTATTTTCTTCCATTTTCTTCAATTTTACCATTTGTAAAATCTTAGAAAATTATTTTCTTCTCCATATAACCAAATAAATTTAACCAAAAATTTATTTTCTTTACTTTAAAATTTCTTCTCATTTTCCAACAACCCAAATAAATTTTCAGCAAAATTTATTTTATTTATCTTTCTTCGCTATTACAAAGAAAACCTTAAAAATTAAATTTATTCACCTCTAAACCAAAGCAAATTTAAGGAACTTATTTGTTTATTTCCTCGTTCAAGCCATTACCACTATAAACACCCAAAATGTTCCACACATCATCCTATGCTATCAACCAAGCATATAACTCATAAAATTTCAAATCACATAACACCTAACAATTCATGTTATGCACAACCAAGCATGTGCCACACTTCACTAAAAACTAATCAATAATAAAACACTTCAACACACGCACGTAGTGTCCTAGTTTTATTCGTGATTTTCCTAGGTAATACCATACCTAAACTCAACATCAAACCACACCTAGTAGTGATGCTCTTCCTCAACCATGGCCTAAACCCATTTTTTTTTTTTTTTCTATCCATAGGTTTCCATATACCTATACTCCACATCATACCACCTAGTGGTAATGGATACCCAAACCCGAGCTCCCTAGGTATTCGTATACCTAAGTTTCCGATATTAGCTGGGTCTCAGCCGTTAATTGCGGAATACAAAAGTGGAGGCCGAGTAACCCACCCTCCACTTGTATTCCGCGGGTCGACCCGGTAGTCAACTGACCCCCAAGCTCAGCGCCACATCGGGACAAGAGAAAAGTCCTCTCAATGCCACATGTCAAATTTCTATTGGTTGAAAGGATTACACCTTATCCTCTTATCCAACCACTTAAGATTTCCCTCTAATGGCATGATGCCAGTCAATGGGAGTTCCACTTGGAGCTCAATGTTTGACTCCGCATCTCGCATCGATCGTGTCGCTCACACCCAAAACGTGTCAAGTGTCCTTACATCCCCTTGCCTCGAAAAACGTGAAATCTCGAATTGCTCCTGGCCCGACGAAATTCGACGAGTAGCTAGATTTCCCCGCGAGACTCCATTCCAACTGAAGTCCGTTTCACATCCGAGATCTAAAAATTTATTCAACCTAAATTACCATTTTATCATTCCTTAGAAAAACATGGGATTTTTCTGTGTCTCACGTATATTATTAATTTATTTTTTTGACAATTCCTAATTATTATTATTATTATTATTTGAATGCTTTTTTGTAAATGGATATGAAAATGTTTAACCCACCCGCTGCCTTTTAAATTTTTTGTAGTTCATAATTGTTGGTATATCTTTTTTCGTGAAAGTCAATGTTTTGGGAAAACTGCACTCATGATTGAACCCAAATGTTACAGTTCATGGTTCACTTGCTGACCTACTACGAACCGCTGCTGAACCTGACGCCATAACATATAATTTATATTATTAAATATAAAATTATTTAAAATATATATAATTTAATATTTATAATGCTATTTATTTGTTTTTATATAGTCGTATCAATATTTTAACTTTCATTGAAAAAAGAAATTTCAAATACTATAAAAGGAGAATTTATTGAAAATTTAAATCTTTATTGAAAGTAAATTTTAAAATTTCTTTTAAAACATAATTTAGTATTATAAATTTCGTGGAAAACATAAAAATTTATTGAAAATGAAAAATAATATTTACATTTATATTGTAATAATTTTTAGAAATGAATATTATAAATTTGTTACAACATTCATCAAATCTTAATTACATAGTGAGCTTAAGAACTCACTCATTGTCCTCGAGGACTTAGTACAAGTTGAAATTTTTCTTTTATTCTTCAAACCCCCTAATTGTCCCACATGGGATAGAGATAAAGAATTGGAGGGTCTTTATATACCCTTCCATTTTCATATGATACACGACTTCGCTACAAAGTTGACCGTCATGATATGTAAAGCCGAATTTAAGAGTTTCATTTAAATGTATAATGAGTTTGGTCTTTAAATGGTTAATGGGTTGAGTTTGGTCGACCATCCGGCCACATAGAACCGTTTCCTACTCGGGCGGCTCAACGGCCCAACCACGGCCTCCCACGGCTCATGACCGTCAAATGGCACCACTCAACGGGTGAACCTGACCGGTTCTTCGCCCACTCTTATCTCGACCTGCTCAAAAGTATATATAGAAGGGAAATAAAATTAAAAATACATATAAAAGTCAATAAGTTATTTTTTCCATCCTCAAATTAAATAAATTGAAAAATACATACGCTTCTTTGTAATTTGCTTATATTTGATTTTTTTCGAGATTTTGATATTAGACTTCAAATAAAATAAAATAATTTTCCTAATAAATTTTTTTCCTTAGTACTTACTTCACAACCAAACATTATTACCTAAAAGAAAAAATGAAGAAAAAGAGGTAAAAAGGAATATATAAATTTTTCTTATTTATTATTCATGAATTTTTTTAAAAAATAAAGAATGTATTTTATCTTTTCCTTTCCAAAACTTTAATAATGTGTCCCTTATTTTATATTTTATAACCATATAAAAATACATTACTAAAATAATTATATACATAATATAAAACAACTTTTTTGTTTTTCCTTTTCTTTTTTTTTCTTTTTTGGAAAGAACAAATTTATTAATTCTGGGATCCTCGGAGAGACATGAGGTAAGAAAACCTTTCGCGCCATTGAAACCTAGTTTATAGGTTTTTTATGAAATTATTAACTAATAGCCTTTCAACAATAGTTTTTATAATAGACATACTTATAAGTTTTTTTTATAATTAAATACTTAGTTATATAATGTAATAAATTATCTTTATTAGACTCCAACTTATCCTCTTCTCCTTATGCCTCATCTTTTTTGCATGATGAACACGTAATTATAAATTTTTATATAGGTTTTGGTCAAGTATTATTAATTTATTTTTTGACAGTCTTTCTAATTACATATTATTATTATTTTGAAATACAACTCCTTAATTATTAATCTATAATATTAGTTGTTATAGATTTTTTTTTAATACAATTCTTATAAGTATTTTTAGGCCTAAAAATACTTTTAAGTGTTTTTTTGGAGAAAAAAAGGGCATTCGTAAAATTATGAAACGTTTGAATCCTAAAAACACTTAGAAACCCATAATATCTTACATTCCTTTAAAAATCAAATTATATTTTCATAAATTATCTAATTATTTTTCCTTCCTATTACATTCCTTTTTTAAAATCTAATTATATTTTTTTGAAATATCTAATTATATTTTTGGAAAAGACGAATGTTTTTTTTTAATATACTGATAATATCTTACATTCATTTTAAAAATCAAATTATATTTTCATAAATTATCTAATTATTTTTCCTTCCTATTACATTCATTTTAAAAATCTAATTATATTTTCTTAAAATATCTAATTATTTTTTTGGAAAAGACGAATGCTCTTTTTTTTTAAATGGATATGAAAAATGTTTAATGACCGCTGCCTTTTGTGGGTGTAACTGTAGCCGAGCCTAGCGCAGTATTAGGCAAGCTCGTCTCACTCTGCTTTGAAGGAGAGGTTCGAGCTTATTCACGAGCCTGCACTAGCCGACGAGCCGAGTCAGGTATTTCTGCCTCTACTGCTAACTTTACGAGCCTCTGTCACGAGCCTAGTTAATGAGCTTGCTCACGAGCCTGGCACCCAGCTTTCGCTTCACGAGCCTATTTAAGAGCCGACGAAATGAATGAGGGTGCTCTCAAAGCCTCATTGCGAACTTACGAGCCTCAAATGATGTTCGAATTAAAAAATGTCTTCATCTAAAATAGCCAACATACAACCAAATTAAAAAAAGATAAGACAATAAAAGTTCACTAACTTGATGAAGTTCAAGAGTTAAAATATTCATTATGTTCATTTGAAGGAAAAATTTGTTGTGCATCAAGCTTTCTCCATGTTCACGAGCCTGGTTAACGAGCTTGCTCACGAGCCTATTCACGAGCTTGTTTACGAGCCGACGAGCCGAGTTTGAGGTTGCTCGGGCTCGGCTCATTTAACTTACGAGCCTCAAAATGATACGGCTTGGCCTGCTTAACTTAATAAACGAGTTCTAAGTGAGCTTCTAATCCAGCCGAACGCCGAGCAATTGGCTTGGTTATACTCTAGTTGCCTTTAAATTTCGTAGTTCATAATTGTCATATTTTTTCCAGGAAAAGTATATAAAGAAGGAAAGAAAATTAAAAAATACAGATAAAAGTCAATAAGTTATTTTTTCCATCCTCAAATTAGATAAATTGGAAATACATACAGCTTTCCTTTTTGTATTTTGTTTTATATTTGATTTTTTTTTGAGATTTTTATTGTGACATCCAAATAAAATAAAATAATTCTTCCTAAAAATTTTTCCTTAGTACTTACTTGGCCAACCAAACATTACTACCTAAGAGAAAAAAATGGAAGAGAGAATGAAGTAAAAAGGAATATATAAATTTTCTCTATTTGGTTATCCATGAATTTTTTTAAAAAAAACTAAAAGAATGTATTTTGTATTTTTCCTTTCCAAAACTTTAATAAATGTTTCTTCATTTCATATTTTATAACTATATAAAAATACATTACTATTTATTTATTTTTATATAGTCAGACAATATTTTAACTTTCATTGAAAAAAAGAAATTTCAAATACTATAAAAGGAGAATTTATTGAAAATTTAAATTCCTTTATTGAAAGTAAAATTTTTAAATTTTCTTTTAAACATAATTTAGTATTATAAATTCTCAGAAAACATAAAATTTATTTAAAAATGAAAAATAATATTTACATTTATATTGTAATAATTTCATAGAAATGAATATTATAAATTTGTTTGCCAACATTCACCAAAACTCAAGCTGGCATAGCGGTTAAGAACTTCATCTATTGTCTCAGACTCAGGTTCGAATCTCTAAGCTGAAATTTTTCTTTATTCTTCAAACCCCTTAATCTTGTCCCACATCTAAAGAGATAAAGAATTGAGGGTCTTATATACACTTGCTATTTTCATAAGGATACAATGACTTTAGGCTATGGGTTGAATTTGGCCTGTGATATGTGGGTCGAAATTCTAAGAGTTTCATTTAATGTATAATGGATCGGGTCTTTAAATGGTTAATGGGTTCACGACTGCCGGGCCATAGAACCGTCCCACTTAGCGCTCACGACCGAGCCGTTTGGCACTTCGACTAATGGGTGAACCTAATTTCCAAAACCTTCCAATCATGGTCCGACCGGTTCCGAAAAGTATATATAGAAGGAAAGAAAATTAAAAAATACATATAAAAGCCATTGTTATTTTTCCATCTCTCAAATTAAATAAATTGAAAATACACATTCTTTTGTAATTTTGTTTATATTTGATTTTTTTTTTAGATTTTTATTAGACTTCCAAATAAAATAAAATAATTTTCCTAATAATTTTTTTCCTTAGTACTTACTAATAACCAAACATTACTACCTAAAAGAAAAAAAAATGGAAGGAAAGAAAGAGGTAAAAAAAAGGGAATATATAAATTTTCTCTTATTTGGTTATCCATGAATTTTTTTTTAAAAAATAAAGAATGTATTTTGTATTTTTCCTTTCCAAAACTTTAATAAACGTTTCTCTTATTTCATATTTTATAACCATATAAAAAATACATTACTAGAATAGTTATATACATATAGACTTCCAAATAAAATAAAATAATTTTCCTAATAAATTTTTTCCTTATACTACTAATAACTAAACATTTCTACCTAAAAGAAAAAAAAAAATGGAAGGAAAGAAAGAGGTAAAAAAAGGAATATAAATTTTCTTATTTGGTTATCCATGAATTTTTCTTAAAAACAAAAGAATGTATTTTGTATTTTTCCTCTCCAAAACTTTAATAAATGTTTCTTATTTCATATTTTTATAACCATATAAAAATACATTACTAGAATACTATATACATATAGACTTCCAAATAAAATAAAATAATTTTCCTATCAAATTTTTCGCTTGTACTTATCAAGCCAACCAAACATTACTACCTAAAAGAAAAAAAATGGAAGGAAAGAAAGAGGTAAAAAAAAGGGAATATATAAATTTTATCTTATTTGGTTATCCATGAATTTTTTTTTAAAAAAATAAAGAATGTATTTTGTATTTTTCCTTTCCAAAACTTTAATAAACGTTTCTCTTATTTCATATTTTATAACCATATAAAAATCATCTCAACTCAAACTAGCTGCTGCAATGGAGAAAGAGAAATCACCTGCTAAGTTGTCACCATCAATGTTACGTGACAGCTCTAAAGCTCCTGAGAATGTTGATTCTACAGCCTCAAGTATGATCGCCGGTCTCCTAGTGTTAAAAATGCAGATTATGCCTTGAAGAACTCACATTCATTCTCCTACACAGAAAAGGGCTTTTTCAAAGAAGTGTCCAAGGAGGTGATACTTTGTTTCTTCCTGGTCTATTCACACCAAGAATTTTCATTTGTTATGGTTTGTCGGGCCAGATTCTCGATAATCAAGTGGTGACCAGATTTCCTCACTACGCTTATAATAACTTTATTCTTGCTCTCCCCGGGTGGACTATTAGGTCGCATACTCAGATACTCCTGCTTGTCATAAAAATATATTCCAATAAAAGTGCCTTTTTTTTTTCATGTCGGATAAGCCACCGGTGGATCGTATGAGACTGGTTAATGCTTGAAATAGTTAAAGCAAAGAGAGAGGCCCTCAATTTCTTCTCGAAGTCCTTTTCAGCTCTATTAAACAAAAGTAGTAGGATGCGTAAACTTCGGAACTCATGTTGTCGTCAGAAGAATACCGGCTTTACCTTCCCACAGACCAAGATCCAAAGATGATCGGTAGTAAAATTACTGGGTTTCGCTTTCTCACCTTTCTTCAACATTTGATACGCTTTTGTTCCAATTAAAGGAACTCAATGCCGCTCCTCCCGGCCTCCCCGTGTTTAGTTTTGACTCAAAAGATGTCAAAAGGCTCCACCTTTACATTTTCTTCCCGCCATTGCCGTGTGAATCTTTGGCCTAAAATTGGGGGCTCAACCAAAACCAAAGTTCAAGGTGTCAAGATTCACTCTTTCAACATTTGATTATTTGTTGGGAAATATTTCCGTTGTTTGATTACTTCCATTCCTTTTGCTTTGAACATTGTTTAAATGCCCTTTTTTTTGATAATAGATGGAATTGCAGGTCAAGCACTGTAATCATCCCAAGCCGATACTAACAACATCAATCGTTTCACCAACATCAACTCCATAGCATGTTCTCCTTTCGATCTCCTTCCAACAATGCTAATCAAAACAATGGATTAGTTACTCAAGTTTCTTATGTTTACTTCCCAAGTCGTTCTCGGGCCCAATGCTTCAAATCAAAGTGTCTCCAATACTACCGGCCATCAGCCGCAGGAATCATGAAATGCTTACGTATCAACTAGCCACGTGAGTGCCTCTCCTCTCTGTGATCAACCGCCGCCGCACCTCATTTTCTCGCACCATCATCCTTTTCACATTCGATCCTCCGTGGCTCCATTAACTTCAGCTTTCAGCTCAATGCCCTTCAGAATCGAGCCACATTTCTTCCACCCTAAGCCAACCAAGTCCAAGCCGCCTTCTAGTAGTCTAGATTTTTAATGTCACTGCAAATTTTCTTCTCATCGGAACTCGCACGATGATAAGGCCAACCTGGAATGATAAAAAGTTAACCGTGAGGGTCCTGCTTTAATAACATTTGTATGATCGATTAAATGGTTGAGAAAATCGAACATCACTATCGTAAGATATACTTTGTTTGGTTAAATTATATTCCCGGCTGTTAACATTAATTGTGAGAAGAACAAAAGGAGGAAAATAATGTTAATAATTTTCTATTCATGTTAAACAACTAATTTTCTTAAGAGCTCAAGTTTATATATGAATATCATGTTTCACATCATCTTTTATGTTAGGCGTTAGGTCACATACTCACATATGGAAAGTTAAACAAATCAAACATAATTTATTATTATGATGATGAGATTCTTTACCTCAATGTTCATATTAATTTGTTTCAACTGCTCACAAATTCAATCTTGTCATCTACTCTTCCATGCACTCATATCTATATCTATTTGTGGCTTATTCATGAGAACCATGCATATAGCTTTTGCACGCACATGGATTCAACTCGGGACTCCTTCTTGTTTCATGAAGCTAGCTGCTGCCCAAATACCTCACTCTGCAATTCTTACTCCATTCACTTTCCACAGTTGTCTTTTATCCTCACACAAGTTAGGGTATGCATGTTTAATAATTAAAAAAAATTTTAACTTTTTTTTTCTTAAAGACTTAAAAGATGATATTCTCTTAATTATTTTCACTTATTTTTAAATTATTACAAAATAACACGCTATGTAAAAATAGTTAAAAATAAAATAAATATTTTTAAATAAAAATTCTTATAAAATATTAAATGTACTTCAAAAATCATTTTTTAAAAATAATTATCAAATATATTTAAATGATTGCCTCATGGTTGTTTTTTTATAACTAAATATTTTAATTATAATGCAAGAATTACGCTCACTAACTCGAACTTACGACCTCCTTATACATGTCTTTTTGAAAACTACATTTTATTATATAAATTAACCATATTTAACCTCTGACAGTCTGTTTTATTTTCAAAATATATTTGATAATTAAAATATACTTTTTTAATATGATATTTTGAAATGCATTTTTTTTTTACCTTTTTTTTGTTTTTTAACAACTAACCATTTTCTTACCATTTAGAAAGTGGTAATATTGAATCCGTCCCTTGTGGATGTCTCCTAAAAATGAAAAATAAATAAATAAATAATAAATAAATATATATATATATATATATATATATATATATATATAGAAGATATATATATATATATATATATATATATATATATATATATATATATATTATAATTAATATCTCTAAGAGTTTGAATGAGAAAAATGAAATGGAAAAAAATAATAATAATAATAAATTTTTTAAAATAAAAATCAAATCAAATCAAATAAATGAAATAAAATATTCTAAAATGAAATTTTATAAAATAATTTTTTTATTGCAAATGATTTAATATATTGAATTATTACCTCAGATACCTATGCATGCATGGACATAAAGAAATATTTATATATATGAATAAGATCTCTGGGCTATGTTTACGCCTTAGAGATACTATTAGAATTTAATCCTCATTATTTGACTTGTGTAGATGGTTGCCGGCGCTTATGACGCAGGCACGTCCACCCGGCAATCGGTCACACTACTAGTATTCACCAACAGCCTGTCGAGGCCGGGATTGGCGCTGTCGCTACACAGCCGCCAAACAGGTAACTAGAGGTCCTAGTAACCTCAAGAGGTTTAGTGGCACATCATCCTCCCGACATCACAGGGGAGGAGATCCATGGTGACGTACCATCGGGTTCACGCGCAGTGTCGAGAAGGCCGAACCTAAGGCTCGTTGGAACCATTTATCAAATATTTTATCTTTTTCACTAAATATTTTGAAATCAAGAGATCGGTTCCAAAATTTTGGTCTTTCAAATAAATCTGAAAAGATGACCGAAGGAAATAGTAATATGAAAAATGGAGTATGGACAAGTAATGGAGTGGAGTAGGAGTCAATGCTCCACTAGCCTTTCTTTACTTGGAATGTTCAAATTAAATTTAAAACTTCTAGAATATTTAATGTTAAATAAATACGCTTGTTTTTTTTTTGAGGCGCTGACCCACTCGATCAGCCGGACTGTATTATATGTGGATCAATTAAAAGAAGCAACTAAGGATAGGCATGAGAAATGAGTAAAATAAAGTATTGAAAAGGCACTTTGTCAGATCACCAAGTATTACTAGAACTACTTCACCATAGAATTCTATTGCCTAACATCACAAAGAGAAAACTTTTTCCTTTGGGAAACAAATTAAACATAATAATGACGCTTTCTTTTCTTTTTTTCTGGGAAGATTCAGCATATATATTATATGATATTAACTACTAAGTAACCTAACACTCAATGAAGTTGGATTTTCTTTGATTATGATGAGGATGAGACATATTTGTATGATGAGTTGGGATTCGATGATGATGGTGGTAGAGGAGAAGTGGTAATTCGTGTCCACGTGGTCGGTTAATGACAAGTGTTCCTATTGCATTTATCAACCCGAATAATAAATGTGTTCAAAAATAACAAATTTAAACATGACTCTAAGTAATAACAAAGTAACACGATACAACACGTATAACTGCTTACACTCGTCATTTAAAATCATATGAATTATAATCAATTCCATCAATATTTAATACAAATAAATTATTAAATGAGTTAATATAGGTTAAATATTAATTAATATAATAATTAAACGAGTTAATTCGAATCAATTTCGTGTTATGTGGATTAACATGAATATAACCTCGCTTATTAAACGAGTTGCTGGCCAACACGAATTTGACCCAAACACACTTATATTCAACCCAAATACACAAAAAAGGTGCTCGTTCATAGGTTCATCAAAGTTCTCGCTGCATCTAATGGTAGTAGTAGCAAGAAGGCAAAGAGGTGAATTAGATGCAAAAGATTGAAGATGATCCTTTGCTTCAAGGATAAGAATCTTGATGCCTACTCCACCCAAGTTTGTACACACACAACCTGCCCTCCTCTCTAGTCTTTTCCTCCACCACACATTTGCTCATCTCACGAGGCAATCCTCACAGCAACTAAAAATGCAATCCTTTTCTCTATTGAGATTCGACCAAATCACAATAACCACTTCAAACAAGATTTTTGATTATATAAATCAACAAAGAGTAAGATCCATGATGCTAGTGATGATAAGCTGTATTGAAAAAGAGTTGGTCATTAACCGATTAAGACATTAATATGGAGGGGTTCAAATCGTCATATATGAGAAATAGAAAATTGAGACATATAATCACATGGGTACGGTGGCACATGTTCTTACCTCATTTTGTGAGGGACTAACCGACAGACAATATCCCAAGTATATCAGCCAGAAAATGGCTGCTATACCAAAAAACATTAGTGATCATGATATTTACAGTAAAATCTCGTCATTACAAGGAGATGATATGTGGCCCCGGATAAGGTAACAACACTTCCTGAGTTTTGTGCGTATGGCCCATTTTTGTCTCCTCAATTTTTCGATCCCAAGATACCCCTAACATTTATTTACGCTTGGCCACTACGCTCATCTCGCTAAAAAACACAACCGTTCGCAAATTCTAACATCGTATATGTTTAATGTGCCGTTTTAATCCGCTTGTCCATCCTGCGGACCTTTTCAAAGGCGCAAGCATGGCTAAGTTATGAAAAGTAAACCTCAAGAGTATCTTGGAACCGAAAAAAAGTTCATGTATAAAGTGGGACATAAAACACAAAACTCTGTGGCATTTGCTCACTTTATCCCTACGAAAATCCCAATCTCATTCGTTATTAGTTAGCCAAGAGGTCCATGCATCCGCAATTTATTCATACACCGCAGATAGAAAGGAGATTGATTTGAGGTTGTATGGCTTTGGGACAATCAATCTCTAATCGATTTTCTTTCCTATTTTCGTTCAAACAATTAGTGGTGTAACCGAGAATCCTAAGAAACAAAAAACACTGCCATTCTGAAAGAGAGTATCAAAAGATGCTGAAGAAGCTTCAATGGTTCATCCAAACACTTAGATAAAACATAAAATTACCCACATGCAAGAATTGAATCCAGCATGAAACTTCAAGGTACTTCAATGACATAATACTTACTTGAAGCGGGTCTCGCTTAACTTGACCTGTCGCACTTTGAAGAGAACCTCGAGAAATATCTCGGGTATAATGGCACCGCTGGGCATGTTGAGCTCATTTCCATAAACCAGAGAGCAAAGACAAATGCATAAAGCTTCCCTTTCGCTCTTAAAGCAAACTCGAGGAACGGGATGACATAAATGCAGCCTAAGTTCCTTCACAATACGCTGCTCATCCGCCCGCTCGCTCCTCGTTGCACTAAGAATCATGGATTGATAAGCAACGCAAATGGTGTTTGATTATGTTAAACGATCAACTTCCTAAAAAAGCTCGAAATATAGGATTTGGCTTAATTATGAATATCATTTTACACCCTCCTTCACGTGCGCCTCATACCCGCATGTATAGTCAAATAAACAAATAGAGTTCCTACGGACTTTCAAATTAACAAACGAGGAATAAATTTGCAAAGAGACTGCTCAACCCAAGACCCCCTTTACCCAACCGTGCTCGATATATGTTAAACAACCAACTCTCCGAAAAGCTCAGCCGTAAGATTTAAATTAAATATAAATATCATGCCTTTAACATATTACAAAGAAGATTATAAATTGTCTATTTCATCGATCCACAGATATACAGATTAAATGCATTCTCGTCATGAACACACACTAGATAATTTATGCTCTTTCTCGCAACATTCACATTCGAGTAAAAGAAGGCTTTGAGAAACAAACATGTGAATGTCAGGTTTGTCAACCCCTCGTAATCTCATAAATCAACTCGTCCATGCATCATGCATGCCGACGACTACATACCCGGTCTCTCGCCTTGTCGCATGTCTACATTGAAGCTTCAAAGATCTTCCACGATGCATTCCTACCGATGGCTACTTCTGAGCACGTCTAAGGATTAGAACTTCAAAGACCCATCATGAGTATTTCAAAATAAATAAGAAAAACAAGAGTAAAATGCTTAGTGATAAAAGAACAGAGGAATTTACGTGAAATTGTAAACATCGTAGTAAGCTGGACTTTACTTCGCTCACAAAGAAGAGGTTCACAATGTGGAATCACTTTCAAAGTGACCACACGCATCATGCGTCGTTTTTTTGTTTGACAAACCTATATCAAAAGAACCTTCTTCCATAAGTAGAGAGATGATTCGCTTTCACAAGATGATGCAACGCCAATCGAAAAATTTTATGCGCTGCAAAATGAACAAAATGGCCGAGACAAGGAGCCACCATATGGTGCAGCAGGGCGGATTCATGTAGACTGCAAAGTACCCCACTAAAATTTGAATTTCTTTTTCTAAACCGTAATAATATCATTTTACCCACCGAAAAGAAGCAAAAAAAAAAACAATTTTTCCCAACCGTAAGATTTGAACTTGACATCAAGTGGAATGGCAAGGCTTCAACAACCGTGCCAACTACGTTTATTGTCGATATCGCCTCCCATCAGAAAATTCTGCCTCGCCCCTAGGTGCGTGTGCATATAAAATGAGTGCTTCGCTGCTTATTTTGATGCATCTGATAATGACTAGTGAATCACCAACCTGACTTCAAAAAGTTCCTTAATGGAGAAAAAGGAAAATCACATAATGCACTCACGCTTAATTAATCATTGGCATTCGAAACAAATACGTAGTCCTATTATTAAATGTACCAACGCCAAACACCATTTGATTATTTCACACAGATTCGGGATAAACATTTTATGAAGACCTTTGATTATTTCAACCACAAATATAGATAAATAATTGATGATTCGAAATGAAAGTGGTTAAGAATAAATCCTCAAAGAAAATATGGTTTACTAATACCCCGGCCAACTCTACATCACAACCTCAGAACCCATCTTCACAACGCCATCTTCACTGCTCAAGTTGCTTCATCCTCCACGCAGCCTAGAGCTTAGGTGTACCACCAATGGGAATATCCAAAGTTCTCGGGCTAACCTCGCACGTATCGGGCCTGGCAGGATGCATGCTACTCATTCCCTTTAGGCTCAACAAACACGTATGTCGCCCTGGAGGGACAAAGAAGCATCCTGCTGGATGCTACATAGGTTGAGTTCTTGATAACCTCATCGACATTAACCGCATCGGCGCCCAGATTGAAAACGCCAAGTATCGTGGTTGCAAAAAAAACCATCACTTCTCGATGGATGTAACATGAACTGGTGACACACCCCCACCCTTCCCACGCAAGAAGGCAGCCACACCACGTAAATCCCACCATTACCTCTAACGACTAGAAATCCCCGAAGTGCCGACGTCGCTTAAACCTCCTATAAAATTTTCTTTTATTTATAACTTAGGATTTGGTAAAATCTTAGCAAATGAAAACTTCAAGAGGCATGACTACTGCACATAGTCTAATTCCAAATCCCGTATACATCCACTTACATTCCTTATATCCAAAATATGGCAAATCCAAGATACCAACACATTCCCATAAACTACCTATGTACATACATATGTTCCATTACAAATTCAAAGTATGTTCTTACAAAATATAATTAATACACAAAGACTTAAAACTTAGATGTCAGACCAATCCTATCAGGTTCAAAACAGCTCGCTGCACTGCATTCGGAAAATAGTTTTTAAATGGAAAACCAATGAGCCAAACGAGCTCATGAGTGCATGTTTATAAAAGGTTTTGCTTCTGAAAACATCTTAAAAATGTAAAACCCTCTTTACAATTATTTTCCGTAGTTTCTTTTCGCTTTTAAAAGTTTTCAAAACTTTTCGCTGTCATTTATTTCTCGCTTTTCTTTAAAAAGCTCAGAAACTCTTATTTCTTATTGGCTAGAAGTTTATAAAACTTCTCATACTTTTTCTTTTCTTGTTTCGCTTTATCTTGGTTTGAAAGCTCCCAAAACCTTTCACAAACTCGATTTAAAAAGCCTCAAAACTTTTTCATAAAACTGAGTTTGCCTGAACCCAAGATGCTTTGAAAATAAAACCCACTCGGAGCTATTCAACCGATCGTTTTGAAATCTAAACCGGAGCCCGGTCTCAACCCACTGCTTTAAAACTCTCCTGAAGCCTTGATATCAAACCAATGGTTACTAAAACAAACAGATCATGCTCAGTAAAACATCAACCAATGGAGGCCTATTTTTGCTTATCACGCCTGTAGTGAGACGAACCTATGCTCAACCTGTGTTTATGGAAGGACTTTGTCCGCGCTCACCTTTTCATTTTCCTGAATATGGTGAATTTACCTCGTGTCGCCATCACCATACACTTGGGCTAGAGCTCATAACCTTATATACCCTCAGACATGCCACGCCTTTTAAATGCATAATGTATGTCCAAGTTTGCCTAATTGCGCAAAACTACAATGCATGTATGAAAACTCACCACCACCGCGGCATCGCATTCGATACCTCCTCACCCAAGCCATGCTTAAAAACTAGGAAGCCTTGGTTTTCACAACCTTTCATCGCTGCTTGTTCTTTATAAAATGGTTTTATACTTTGAAACCATTTGCTTCGCTTGCTTGCTTGAAAATGGTTTAATTATTCAAAACCATTTGCTTAGTTGTTTCGCTTTCGCTTCAAAATACAACTTTTCAAAAACCATTTACTACTAAGCTGTTACATTTATGGTCACAATCAAAACCATTATTATTTTCAAAATGGTTTAACCAAACCATTCATTGTTTCAATTCATTGCTTGTTTTAAAATGGTTTGCATTCAAACCATGAAATACCAGTAAACAATTTGTAATAATAATACAATAATAATACACTGTATTTAAAATGAGTTTGTAACACCTACCTCTTTGCTTGCTTAAACTTTGATAACTGCTCCACACTTATCCCCAGCTTTACTTTAAACCTACAACTCAAACTGCACACGACGACAAATTAATCGCATAACTTAACGTATCTCCTAAATTTAGTCACACTCTTCATACTCTTTTAAAGTTAAGGTGCTAAGGGTTCTATTCAAACTGAATCACCCAATTCGAGCACCGAAACTCAAGTTACGCTCAAAACAACCCGGACTACTTCCCATGTCCAAGTCAGATGCAGGAATTTTTCTGCACACGGGCCCCACTTTGAGGAATTTTTGGGCCACTTAGGATCAGAATTTTGCCATTCCCACTTAAGTTTTGTTCTCCTTGAAGTCTATTTTAATGTGAGTCATACTCTGAATCACTCAAATCGGATAAGAAAATGAGGAAGCTATGGCCGAAATACGAAAACCTGGTTTAAACAGAAATTGTATCGAAGTTCTACCTAGAATCCTAATCCTACCTAATCCTGGCCAAAATCGACTCGAATCAAAGTTCTAATCGTAGAACTTAACTTCACCCAGAGAAGACAATCTAAATGTGCCCAGTATTTTGTTATTTCTCCCACTTTTGATGCCAATTCACTCCATATAACTTATAATTCATAATACCTCAAACCAACTTGGAATTTATCTAAAACAACTCCAATAACATGTGAATTGGTGTTTTGGAAACTCGCAAACCCAAACCTTAGGTGAAAATCCAAGAACACTACCTAAGGTCCAATTAATTCTTTTTAAACATCATGTAATTTGATGATTCCAAGTTTCTTTTACATCACCGGGGTTTACTCATTACACCCCAACCATTCAAAGGCTTCATGTGCTCTTTTGCACAAACCTAGATCAAAGGAGAACTAATCTCCATACCCAAGCCCTAGAAATCTAAAATACACTAAGGCAAACACATCAAACACATACCTTGATCTTGCTCTTTCTCCTCCTCCTTCTTCCTTTCTCTTCCTCCCTTCGCTCTCTTTCTTCCTCACCAATCGTGGAGCCTCATCTCTTGGAGACCAAATGACATTTTGGGCTTTAATTCTCCTTGTTAAATTAACTTTCCATTAATTGCAAATAACCCCTCATCTTTTAATTATTGCAATTAACTTATTCACTACCATGGCCCATCTCTACACCTAAATTTTGATTTTTTCAAATTATTTGCATAATGACCATTGTACCCTCGTTTAATACTCATTATTCCTGGTTCCATAAATTTATTTATTTCCCACTTTTAGTCTCCAAATATTTCAGTGACACTTAGTAATTTTATACACCCTTACAAAGGTTGGCAAAATTAGACTTCTGATTCGGTGTTACAAACCCGCTGCACCAGACACTGACGCAATTGTAGAGTTTCGTCGCATATGTGGCTGGGGCAAATTTGATCCCTTGGCTGGGCTTGGATTGATGATGACAACAATATATGAGTAGCCGCTTGGAACAAAAGTAGAAAACACTATTATCCAATGAGATAACTGACACCGCCGCAATAAGTGAGAAGCAAAGAAATTTAGTTTACTCACACAGATCAAGCCGAGATAACCTGTGGACACCTTCATGGCCATCTTCAATGCTCATCACAATGACAGTGGACCCACGATGGACCAAGATATGGAAACGTAACCGCGCCCGAAAAGGAGTATCATAGAAACTTCTGTCAAAGAATTTCCGTAGTTCATCGGGATGAATGCCGTAGACATTTCAACAAGCCGCTCGTTCATTAGTCAAGTGCCCCGAGCCATATTCCACGCATAAGAAGTCGAGAGAAGAGGAAGCAAAGTTATCACGCGGTACCAAATGGCATGGTTTTACTCCTTCAACTAGCCTGGAAGTGGCTGAAACTTACAACATAGAGATAGAAAGCAAAATGTCAAAACAGAACGCAAGATTCAAGGAAAGCTGTTGACACCTAATCTACTTGTATACATACACACACACACACACACACACGTAGTCCATGGAAGCATTCATTCGTATAAGATCCCTGAAATTTTACATTCTTCCCATACCAGAAATAGAAGACATGGGGAATCCGCCTTTAATATTTTTCTTGCTGTATTAAAGAAGATGTCTCCTATTCCCCGACATGTCAGCTAAATCCAATTCGCATGATACCTAAGAATCTCCAATAATGTTCTATATAAAAAATGCAGTGGATAATATCCGTAGCACCTGGATACATCGCCGTCCTGTTTTAAGAGTGGTGAAGAGTACCTAATCTTTAATACATTTAAAATTCTCAATCATAAAGAATGATGTGACTTTTCTCAGGCTTAAAGGATGATCCGCCAATCTTGGTTTAACTCAAACAAAGACAAAGGTTCAATATGTCATGAAGCTTGTTCTAGGGAACAAAATGATAAGGAAACAATAATCGCATCCGATCTCTGCCACAATGTTAAATCTAAAAGAATCGACAGATAATCCGCATAGCTTTGAAAGTAAACAACAAATGATGAATATGAAAAATTAATGAATGCTTACAGAGGCCAATTTTTCGCTTTTTTTCTTTTGTGGAAGGCCAACACCCCGCTTGCTTCGAATTGTAGCCGAAGTCTAGCCTAAACAATAAGATACAACATTCGAGGTAAAATATGATCCACAAGAACCGAGAGGGAAATCTATTTTATATCATATAACCAGTAAGGCAGATTTTCTATATAATTCCATCATCATGGTATCGTGGGAATCTACAAGATAATGAACTCGAGTTATGCAAATGTATACAAAATAAATTGGTAGCCGACCTCGTTAAACTTCAGCCTCAGAGGTTGCATTTAATTACCATCAATAGATTTTTGAACGTAACATTCATCACCAAAGATGGTGGTATTCTAAAAAATTAAATTTTATTTAGCATGGAAGAATGGATAGACAAGAAAACAAACACGTTGCTAAAGACACCATTAGATGTTATGAATGAATAATATGTGCCTCTTTTTAAATAGGAAATAAGTATTTCAGCATCAAAACAAGAGATAATACAAATATTAGCAATCCTTCAAAATCAAAGAAGAAAAAAGAGTACTAAAATAAGAACAAAATGTACTTCCAAAGTTTAGTATACTCCAAAATTGGTCAAAGGGAAAAAATTCCCAACAAAATCCGTTTAATGTAGGCTTCATGATTCACACCAAACCGCTACTGTCGTCGATCTAGGCCTCCAAAGGAAAGTAAACTCTCATCTCTAAAAGAAACCCAAAATTTCACAACTCCATCCATTCTATCTTCCCCATGACCCCAACAAAAAAGAAAATTGCATCCCATGCCACAAGAAGTCTGTAGTATCCCAGAGACTTCACCTCCAATAAAACTTTTCGTAAAGCTAGACTCCACTTTAATTGCTAGTCCAGTACTACCAAGCATCAATCACATCGTGATCATCCAGGCAGCATGATATCCCTCCAACACACATCTAATAAAGATATATGGCTTGTTCAATCATTTCCAACCACATAAGTCAAACATGGTTAGAGTTGCAAACAGTCCAAGTACACATCTAATAAAGATATATGGCTTGTTCAATCATTTCCAACCACATAAGTCAAACATGGTTAGAGTTGCAACATCTAGCTTCAAACTCTCTTTTCGTGGACAAAGAGAGAATATATTAATAGGAATTCATTTTTTAATCGTTGAAGAAATTTGAGAAGGATGTAAATCAAGTAAACACGACCACTCATACCCTGCAGCCTTGTATGTAAAATTCGATACCAACCCAATGACGTCTTACTGCATCCATGGGACTCCAAACAAGGAGAATAAAAACGTAAAAAACAATGAGGCACCTTACTAATAATCAAGGATATGGTCAGCCAACTCTTCATTATGCTTGCAATGTGCAACACCAAAATTTGCAAAACAACCTACTCCATGAGCGACATGAGGTAAGATTGGTCACTAATACGACCTTAGTCGTGAAAGAAACCTTGCCAACTACTAGTTAATTTGTGACCACCAATTCTCAGGTGCGCCATTACTATGAAAGAAGAAAGTTGAATAAAGTGCTAAGCTTTCTAGCTCCTCTAAAAAACATTAGGAGCAACAAGCATGAGATGCCTCAACTTCACCTATTGAGGATTCATGTGTAGAAGCTCTTTTCCCGAGCAAACTTTCTTTCTATCAGATGAGATTTGAACAAATCTTACCTGCACTGAGACATAGTTAACGGGCCGTGTTCGATGGGGACTTACAAGCATTAATTTGAAAAATAGAGTGCTTCATCCGCATTAATGAAAAATGTGCCAACCTCAAGCTACTTGAAAAACAACCCATCTCATCCGTACTATTCAAAAAACTAGCGAAGACTATTGAGCATGTACAAGAAATTATCATATAGTGGTTTCAAAGCCACGCACATTACATAAGAGATAACTGACAATCAACACTCATCCATAATAATTTTCCCAGAAGGTTCCACTTTGCCTCGGGTGACTACTATCTTACTATAACCGTAAAAAGACTACCAAAAAAATAACTCCAATGTTATTCGTGAGATATAAAAGTGATCGTGACAAATTTAGCATTTAAAAATCATTTATCAACATATTAAATACGTGAACCTCGTGAAAGCATATGCTTGTCACAATGATTCATCCGTGATTCTTCTACGTAAATCTCACATCGAGCTCATACAAGCAGAGGAAGGCATTAGAAAGCATATGCGATACATCTCTTGATGGACAATGGAATATCTCAACTTGTATATAAAATATCAAATAGCAGAGTTTAGTCTACCTCGCACTCGCAATGTCAACAGAGTTTCATTATCATGAGCGTAACATAGTTGATCCGAAACAAAGAAAAATGCTATGTGACATGGTTCCAAAAATGATGTCCCTATTAGAACACAACAACGCATTTCAGATTAATTAAACTCGTGTCGAAAGAGTAAATATTTCGAAAGTGAGAAAATTTTGACAATAAAATGAAAATAAATCAAAGAACAATCATTCGTTGGATTTATGTGGATCGATTAACCGTACTTAGGTAGCCTAACTCTTGTATTCTAGGAAATTAGTAGTTATTCCTACTTTATGTCAAAGATACTGTATATTTCAAACTATAAATCAATGAGACATTACAATTCTTCCTTATTTTCAAGCCCAGACGTAGCCGAATGATCGTTTCGACTCTTTAAAAGTTTCTCGCGACTTACTCCAAAGAACTAAACCTACCCTTCGACATGTCCGATGTATCTTCCGAAACTATATCCTCTTCCTCGAACATGAACTCTTTCAAAGAAACCCGCAGCCGGATCCGAATCGCACTCCTTCCGTGATTACCATTCGCCCCTCACCTGGTGATAATTTCCTACGCTCAATGTCTCGTATCGAATGTCTATTCGAGGAAGAGGAAGATTGATAATTAACTAGAGAGAAGAAGGCACCCGCAAAGCAGATGATGCGCTTTATGCTACCCGATGTCGAGAACTCTATGGTTATGGCTTGCTTTGTTAATTCCATGGACAAGACATCGCTTCGAATTATATGAATTATCCTACCAAGTATGAACTCGGGACAACATTCACCAAATGTATTCTCGATTCGAAAACTCTGGACCGCACGTGTATGAATTACAACTACTAACTTGCGAACTGCTAGAGAGATGATAATGTCACCAAATACTTCCTCGCTGAAGAGACTAAGGCGTGTGACCTTGATTCGCTCAACACCTATGAGCCGAAATCCCCGCAAGACTACAACTACCATAGGAAGATGGTGGAGAACAGATCAGATTCTTAAATTTCTCAGAGGTTTAAAGTGGAGTTTGATGAAGCCGACGAGGAGAATCATTGCCGCGGGGTCACTTCCTTCACTGGAGGAAGTTCATGAAGTTCAGAGGGAGGAAAGTCGGCCAGAGGTGTCATGCTTGGGAAGAAGCGGGATTGTTTGCACCACCTGAGAACTCGCTTCTACTCAACAACATGCAAATTCAAGCAAAGCCTATGAACAACCACGATGTGGGTATGAAACCGAGAAAGTGTGGTGCGATTTTCTACAACAAACCGTGGGCAGTACTCATGAGATCCCTGGCTGAAGATCCATGGTAAACCATCAAACTCGAAGAGTAGCAAGTCAGAGAGGCTCATCGTCCACCTCCAAATGAGGCGACATCACGTCGGTCCTTTCACCGCGAGCGTGATGGATCAACTGATGTCACGAAACTAACTCGAACTGCATTCCCGCAGTTCTTTGGCTCAAACAGGTAGGAATTCTTGTGCTTTCTCGTGTCATTCAAACTCTACACTGTGGATCATTGATTCTGGTGCTTCTGACCATATGACAAGTCTCTCAGATGCTTTCCACTCTTATACACCATGTTATGGAAATCAAAAAGTTCAAAATGCAGATGGTAGACTTTCTCCAATAGCAAGAAAAGGGTCTATTAAAATCTCTGAAACAATCACTCTTAAATCAACCCTGCATGTCTTAACTGCAGTCGGTAACGAGCCGTTACTGCCCGTGGCCGAAAGCTCTACGCTCGCCGAATTAAACGAAATGAAGCTGAGCTCCACCTCAGTCGACAAATTTCGAGGTCTCCCGCCGCTCTACGTTCTACTTAAAAGTTTCGCCGCGGCCGCCGCGACCATCCGTCATCGAACTAGGTCACTACTCGCCTCCACCAACAAAGATCCGGCCTCACCGGCAGGATCTCGACCAGCGCCAGAGTGAAATGTCCAGGTCAAGTGTCCCCGATATTGATGTAATGGATCCTCAAGCTCTGCATCCACGATATGGATGGCAACGCAAGTGAATCCTCACGAAGTCGCTATGAGGCGCTAACGACTAAGACCCGCCTGAGCTCGAGCGGTAATCCCACGCCGTCTACTGGGGACTGTGACTCAGATCTCCAGATCTCGCCTGAGCTTTAAAATGGTACCCACGATAGCCTAAGGTGTCGCGACCAGATGTTCTAAACGCTGGATGGGCCGCAAGAAGGCGCCTGCAGCGACGCCAGAAGGACATGGATGTCAATGACCCACCGGTACGATTGGCTCCATCTTTAGTGTACAAGATTCCGACACAAATAACATGAGGGTATCGGGGCTCCGAAACTATGCAGGCCGGTGGCCACGAAGCACAAGGCTCACGATTCAGTAAAGACAGGGCAAATGCACCCACCCACCGATACGATCAATTCACTTCGATGAACAAGGATCCACCCTCAAATCTGGGTATTGGGCCTCGATACCGGTACCGGACTTAACCCAAAGGTATCTAGCGGTATGGGTAAAGGCATCAAGGGTGATCGGTGGGGTTTCAGGAAACAAGGAGCCGATATCCTGTGACTCACTGCACAGCATGCTGTAACGCCGGAGGCCACCGTCACCGTCATATGAAAAATTTGCGCCGACCGGTCGACATGGTGGGCATTCTCGATCTCCGCTCCCAGAGGTGAAGCCTTGAAATTAATCATGCGCATCTCGTAGTCGAGGGTGGTGGATAACTTATCCATGTGCAACAAAGATATTTCAAAATAGTTTTATGTTGTTACTAATTGAGTTTGTTTCAAGGCATCTTGTTGATATATTATTTCTTTATTTAGATAATTGATTAAAACCAATCATGTTTCTTATTCAATGATTTCAGGTATCTTATATCTTCACTATGCAATTTCTACTTGTTTTAATTCTATTTCATAATTTTTCGCTGTGTTGTTTCAAAGAAGTAATTCAAATATAATCCGCAAGGGAAACAAATGTCATGAAGGGCTTTAATAACTTTAGCATCAATTTCTAAATCAAGGTAAAACAAATCCCATAGAAAATTATTTCCTTATCTGGATGCATTTGTTATCGATTGATTACAAAAGTTAAAAAGTATATGGATCGAGCTCGAGGATTATCATTATAATACAAACTTCAGATAGGCTCAGATTGCTTGAGCTCCTCGAGGTTACTCGAGTCGTTCATACGGAAAACGAGCCTAATGAGCCTGCCGTTTCTTTTTTAAATCGTCGCTTGATTCGACGGCTCGTTCAAAGCTCTACGCTCAGCTCACCCATAAATTCAATGCCTACTCGAAATGTTCAGCTCCTGGCTTCATTTCGCTGCTACCAGTCCTATTCCTAACCACATACTTGTAACCTTTATCCACACCAACTATCTAAGGATCCCCACTGCAAAGAGCACTTCTTGGATTCTCATTGTGAATTTCAAGACTAGAGCACTGGGGATGATGATCGGGCAATGCTGACGCGTGGTGGACTTCTATTTTTCTGATGACAACCTTTTTTGCACAAACTGTGCTCAAGGCCTTAATACTAGTATTAGCTTCTCTCTTTGCTCGTGAAAAATAATGCTTACATCTTAGATTTTCGCAACTTTGGCCATATTTAAAAATATTTGCTTCCTGCTTTTGTTTAAAATATGGATTGTTCATCTTTGAATGTGAAAGTTTGCTACTTTATCGAAGAGTCACGTAATACTTATAAGTCACCGACCTTATCAGGTATCAAAACCATTTTACCTTTGTTCATAGTGATTTTTAGGGGCCTTCAAAATTTCAACTTCTCTGAAAAAAAATGGTTTTGTAATGTTTATGATGATCACACTCTACTTTGTCGGGTATACTTAATGAGTGATAACCCATGTTGAAAACTATTCAAAAATTTTACACCATGATCAAAATCACTTCAAACACAAATAAAAATTCTTCACTCAGATAATGGAACCGAGTATTTCAATGACGTTTTGGGAAATTTTTTACAAGAAAAAGGCATCCAACATTATTCCACATGTAGTGACACTCCCCAACAAGAAAGGAAAAACCGTCATTTACTTGAAGTTGCTCGAGCCATTATGTTTTCCATGCATGTACCAAAGTATTTATGGGGAGATGCACGAATAACCTCTTATTTGATTAAATAGAATGCCAATCAGAGCTTTAATAAAGACATTACACCTCTCGAGGGCCTTAGGAAAATATTTCCTAACGCAATCAATGTCGACTTACCATTAAAAGTCTATGGTCAGATCAGGCATGTTCACTACCTAAATAGATTGCGGATTCAGACTCTGATCCTGTGTGGCAAAAAATGTGTCTGCTGGCTATGCCCCAAACAAAAAAAGGGTATAAATGCTATAATCCTTGGTCCAAAAATTTTGCTAGCACGGACGGTCATTTCAGGAGAGAGTTAATCATATTTTCACCAAACCGCTCTTCTCGAGGGGAGATAGTTAATCAATGAAGCACATTGGGAAACGATCCTTGCCTACACCTTTTTTTTCTCTCTATTAATGATAATCTGGTACATAATCGTGAAATTAAAAATATGAATATGGAAACTAATAATCTATCTCAAATTAAGTATAGAAACCTCACTTCAGGAGAAATTACTAGAAAGAGATCCTGGCAACTCTATTGTGTATACCAAAAGAGGAACCTGAAGAAAAATAAAGACCTACCAAGATCTCAAGCACATAACCGCTTATCTTCCCCATGCGATGGTTCATCGAATGACACAAATCCAACTCTTCTTTTTCTAATTCATAACCTGCTTATATCGATATTACCCTACCATATCTAACCTTAATATACCTATAAAGATAGAAAAGGAGTTCAGACGAACATCCCATAGCCAAACAAGTGTCATATCATAGACTCTCGAAATCCCACAATGCCTTTACCACAAAAATCTCTCACTTGTTTATTCCAAAAAGGATCCCGGAAGCACTAGAGAATCCTGATTGGAAATCAGCCGTCTTAGAAGAGATGAATGCTCTAAGGAAGAATAGGACCTGGAAATTAGTGGATCTACCAAGGGAGAAGAAAATTGTAGGATGTAAACGTGGTCTTTATCATTGGCGTAGAGCCACGGAAGTGTTGAAAGGTATGTTTATTTAGAAGCAAAGGATATACACACAAACACACGAGATTGATTATCGAAACATTTGTCAGTTGTTGCAAAATCAATTCCATTCAGATTCTAATATCCTCGCTGAAAATTACACGACCGGCCTTTACACTAGTTGGATGTAAAAAGCTTTTTGAACGAGACTTAGAAGAGGTCTACGGGTTTACCACGGATTTGAAAAGCAACTAGAAGTCATAAAGCCTGGCAGCTTAAAAAGTCCTTTATATGGTTCAAAACAATCTGCCGAGCATGGTTTGAAATGATTCTGCAAAATCATAAAGGTCATGGGTACACACAGTCAAGCCGACCATACCTGTTTTATAGACACTCAAAAGGAAGGAAAATTCATTTTAATTGTTTATGTTGATGACATAATTTCACCTGATGACCATGTTGAAAGCAGAAAGGCTTATGAGAGTTTCGCTAGTGATTTTGAGATTAAAGATCGAGGTTTCAGAAAGTACTTCCTCGAATGGAATTTTCCAAGATCCAAGAGAGGGATATTCGTATCTCAATGGAAATATGTGTTAGACCTCCGCTGCCGAAACTGTTTATTTTTGGTTGTAAGGCACTGAGATACCAATTGAGCAACTTGAAGCTTCAACCCGCCAAACTCGAAGAAGGAAGAACAAGGAGCAAGCCTAGCAGCCGGTCAGACTCATTTATCTATCACACACCGCTCAGACATAAAATTTTCATTGTAAGTGTAGTGAGCCGCCCATGCACTCACCAGAGGTCATAACACTTTGAAACTGCATACATCGGATATTGAAGTATTTAAAGGGATCGCCAAAGAAAAGGATTATCGCTTTTTGAAAAGAATAGTCATCTACAAGTCGAGTTTACATGTGACGCGATCAGCTGGTAGCTCGACCGATGTGACGATCAACCTCCAAGTTACCTTAATACTATTGGAGGTAACTGCCATAATGGCGCAAAGAAGAAGTAGAATGTGGTGGCGAGGAGCAGTGCTGAAGCCAAATTTAGATCAGTTACTCATGGTATATGTGAAGTATTATGGATTAAAAGAATCCTTGATGAACTAAAGGTATCAAGCCAATCTCCAATAAAGGCGTACTGTGATAACAAGGCAACAATCTCGATAGCACACAACCCGGTTCTTCATAATAGAACAAAACATGTTGAGGTAGATAAGAACTTCATCAAGGAAAAAATAGAAAGTGGACAGATTTCAGAGTAACTCATGTCCCAACAGATGAATAGTAATGGGCAGAAGATTCTAACAAAATGACCAATACCAAGAAAGCAAATTAAAGTCGATACAAGACGGCCACAGAAGACATCTTTCAAACCAAATTTTTGACTGGAGTGTTGGGAAAAGAGAATATTTGGAAAGGAGAATAATTTTGACAATAAATGAAAAATAAATCAAGAAATCAAGCAACAATCATTTGTCGACGATAGTGGATTTCATTAACCTGCACTTGTGTGTAGTCAACTCAGATTCTAGGAAATTAGTAGTTATTCCCTCGATTTAGTGCTCAAGATCAGATATATTCAAACTATAAATCAATGAGACATACAATTTTTCCTTATTTTCAAGTAACCGCTAATGAACACAATGAGGATTCAACACCACAAGCATATAGTGACAGAGATATGTTCCTGAAGGCATGTCTTGAAAACATAACTCAAAGCAATGCCCAAACTAGAAATGCAAATGTATATGATTCGAGACATCTAATTGTGAATATAATGAAGATTCTTACTGTTTCTGTGGGGCATGCAGCATATGCAACAGGTGTCCCATCATATGTTGAAACTTCAGACCCTTTCACCTGAGAAAGAAATAATATCATATGATGGATACATAAGGTTTACAAATTGTACATAAAGACGAGAAATGAGCTTGGTAGAGGTTCATGACATTATTAGGCTACTTAAACAATTAACCATCAAATTATATACTCTAAAAGTCATACACAAATGAAAGAGCAGGACTCTGTATGCAGTGAAGTCTTTGATTTGCTGACGTGGAATGCACACGTGAAGCCTCACGCCCATGTCTCTGTGTGTGTATTATATATAAAAAGAATGTTCGATGAGGAAATTATGGACATGACCACCAAATCAGGATTGTGTGTTTCCAATATGTTGCTATTTATATTTGGCAATAGCATGTGATTTGCATGGAAACAAAGTTAGAATCACGTTATTTATATATTTGGCAATAATGTGATTTGATAGGAAATTTATAGTAATATAGCCTTATAACAGAGACCTCATCTCCTTATTATATTCATTTCCAAAGAAAAATAAATAACAAAATAGTTAGTGTAATCCTCACAGATTTAAGTGAGGTCATTTCGAGAGTTTCCATAAATTTTATATTCTCGGTTAATCAAGATTTACATTATGAGGAGAGATGGAGTGTTAATACTGCGGTAATTAAAAGAAACAAAACACCTAAATAAATATGAGAGTGTCTAATCCCCTCTCCACTTCTCGCTCATTCGCCATCAAAAGATACCCCACCGCCGCTTCTTCGTAAGACAACTAAATATCTCCATGGCAATCATAAATAAATAAATGAGAAGGGTCCCCTGCCTTAACCCCAAGGCCTTGAAAAAACATGGTTGTGGTTTCATCGATAAGAACGAAGAACTTAACTGTCAGAGATGCATCATTTTTAAACAACCAATCCACTTCTCTCCAATGCCATCATTCAGGAAACCAATAAGAAGAAATCTAATTTACTTTCACTCTACCACATCCATCTTCTCAGATTTAATCTATACATACAAAGGAATTGATTTCTTTATCCATTTAGCTAAATCTGGCGAGGTCCTCAAAGACTTCTAAGAATGACTAGGCCTTTAAAGGCTATATTTGTATGTATCTAAGTATGTACATCGACAATACAAGTACAAATGTACATTTGGCAGTGTTTAGGTAAGAAGTATATACGCATATTCATGTATCTCGATATGTTGGTATATACATATGAATACATGTCCACTTGTACACAAGTACATATGAATGTGAACATAGGCACATAGGTATAGATATGCATACATGCAAAGATTCATGTATATATAGGTACATATGTATCTCGCATAGGTACATAATTAAGGATGTAAGTACTGGCTTGAAGGCCAATAGAAATAACCGCAAAGATAAATCCGGATGATGTAATAGATAGACAAAACAAACTATGTCCAATTTCATAACAAACAGAGGCAAAATGAGAATAAAATCTTATTTAAACCTTCCATAAAATATTACAAAAGAAGCACAAATTTAAATAGCATAAGAAAATGCAACCGCATCAAACTTCACCCAATGCAATCTCAGATTTTTACTCCTTCTCCTTCACAATTAGTCAGCACAAAGTCCCTTATTTGCGTACCATCCCAACCTCGAATGGCAAGAAATCTCCATAATTGGAAGTGAAATGAAGAAAGTACAAGTAATTGAACTTCAAAAAACATATGGATATGAAGACAAAGATTCATCTCACATCATATGGATAGAAATGACAAAGAATTTCATTTTTCCCTTTTGATCCATTTTTTATTTCCATAAAGTTCTATACAAGATTCTCAAAATCCCCTCGAGGAAGACAGCAATAGATGACTGTCTTGTGTTTACAATATTTTCATCCTTGGATGATCGAAAGTTAGTGTTCCACATTGATTGATTACTAAGATTGGTTAGGCCTCCTATGTGAGGCTACCTCCACCGTCCTCCCCCATTATCTTAAGCTTTTCAGAGTTTGTGACACACCTCATAGAAGAATGTTTAATATATATCACCCACATTCTTATAAAGCAACAAAGAGTTGGAAAAAATTGGAAAGCGGGTCCGTTATTTTTATTTTGGACTATTTGAAAGGCAATGAATAATATTGCTTTTACAAATGAAGCGCTTTCCATATAAAGACTCAAAGCATTTTGTGTCTTCTTCATTGGTTGTAGCCAAAAAATTTATAATTGATAGTCTTTCGAATTTAATTTAAACTCTTTATTAGCGCTTCTAGTCGAGAATTAGGCTTTTTTTCGCATATCCTTTTACTTATTTCAGGTAATCGAGGGTGAGTATTTCATTTTGTAATCTCTGACCACTATTTAGGGGTGCTCTTTTAATGCCCCTTCATAATTTGGTTACTCTCAATTATCAGGAAAAAAAAACAATACAAAGGAACGAACTACAAACATCTTTAATTAAAGGCTCATCAAGACAAAACTTTGAGGATCTAACACAATTAAGACTATTGGGCATTTTACCCCAAATTAAGAGTGTGTAGACATCAAGTTTGTTTATGTTTTAGTTTACTAATATTTTTTTTTCAAAATTCAAAATGCTAGGTGATTAGGAAGCTTTATCTTTTTTAATTTTTTATTCCAATTTTCAAAGGATTTAGTTAGCCAGATTCAATCTTCTTGTTTCCTATTTTCTAAATATTTAGTTTAGGTTCTGCTTATGTCACCCTGCTTCTCTACATGCTTGTTATGTGTTCCTGACTCCTTTATTAGTACTGCAAGATCAAAAACAGTTCCTTTTATGGTGATCTTGTCGAGAAGTGTATATGTAGCAATCCACCCAAGATTGTTGCTCAGGGGGAACCTGGATCCGTGTGCAAGTTATATCATTCTTTATAGTGGCTCAGTCACTCTTCTCTCAAGCATAGCTCGTCAATTTAGCTCGTTGATTCAGAGCCTGCATGATTCGTAACAACAAACCATTCAATCTTTTATCATCACAATTCTTCGTATAATCGTATTTATCAAGGTTATGATGATATCATCTCATTACATGCAGTGGTTAGGATGGTATTCAGAAACTAAAGCAATGCCTATTTAACCACTTTCAAATGAAAGGCTTGGGGAAACTCAAGTACTTTCTAGGCATTGAGGTAACTCAATCTAGTCCCAAAGCAGGGCTATTTCTGAGGAAGCATACTTAGACATCTTGGAAGAACATGTATACTACACTTTAAGCGTGTGGACACTCTTATGGATCTGAATGTCAAACTTTACTCAAGACAAGGAGCTCTACCAGATCCCTAGGAAATAATAAGACTCAGAGGGTAACCCAACTACCTCCCCATCACTCAACCAAACATTTCATTTCCTACAAGGCCATTAATCGCTTCCTACACCCGTGATAGCCACTATGTGATGTCATTATTCGTATTCTCCGCTATGTCAAGTCTAACACTAAGACAAAGTGGTCATATGAGAACAAAGGTCATACCTGTTAAGTTAATTGTCGAATCATAAGATATTCTTAAGATATTATCTCAGTTTATCTCCTTCCTTTCTTTGCACATTATTTTCCTTCTTTGTATTGTATTTGTTTCATTTTTCGTAGTTTTCCTGCCTATATAAATGGTGGTAATCACATCAGATTTTTACACTCATTCACCATTCAAAGAAAACATTCTTTCCTTCTCTCATTTCACATCAATCGGGGAGCCATGGCTATTATGGAGCGAGTCATCTCCGCGAACCTACTCCAACAAAGTGCCTCCGACGCATCTTCCTCCAATGGCCCTTTGCCGATCTTCTCCGGGGTCCGACCTTCCTCCGTAGGATCTTCTCCATTGGTCCGCACTTCGCTTCTTCATCGACCTGACTGACCTTCCTCCACCTTATCTTTCGCTAACCTTCCAACTGACCTTCTCTCTGTCAGATCTTCTCCGTCGGATCTTCTCCGTCGGACCTTCTTCGACGAACCTTTTCCATCGAACCTTCTTAACTTGTCCATCATATCTTATCCGACGGATCTTCTCCGTCGGAGCTTCTCCGACATACCTTCTCTGTCAGATCTTCTCCATCGGATCTTCTCCATCGGACCTTCTTCGGCAAACCTTTTCCATCGGACCTTCTCCGTCGGAGCTTCTCCGACATACCTTCTCCGTCAAACCTTCTCCATCGGACCTTTTCGGCGGACCCTTTCCCTCAGACCCTCATCGTCGAACACTCTCCATCAGACCTTCTCCACGCATCGCTCCCAAGCAGCATAAATGTAACAAGTCAAGGTGCATATGGCCCATGCCCAACTGGCAGAGCCATTGAGAATCATGCGACATTTTATGATATTATCCGCTTCTATCTCCTTCCTTTCGCATATTATTTTCCTTCCTCAGATTTTATTTGTTCTTTTCAATCTTCCTGACCTATAGAAATAGGTATGATCCCACTAGAGTTTACCACTGAATTTATTCAATAAAGAAAAACATTCTTTTCTTCTCTCATTTAATACACCATAGTGTAGCGCATCAGTAAAGGCTCACCACAACATGTGTTCAATCAGATACCGTGTTTACTGGAAGGTAACCTAATATCCAAGAGGAGTAAGAAATAGATATGGTCGTCTAGTGTTAAAGCTGAGTATCGAGCTATGACTCTGGTATCATGTGAACTCATATGGCTAAAACATTTTCTCCAAGAGTTGAGATTTGAAAATGACTCAATAAAATTTAAGAACCTCATTCATATAATTAAGTCAGGTTACATATTGCGCTCCACTCCACCTTCATGAAACAAAAAGCACCAAATATATCAGTCATCATCAATTTATTAAAGGAGAAGATCACATCAGATGCATGTGACTACTAGTTTCATCAATTCAAATGATCCAAATCGTGCTCTGATTCAACTGAAGCCCTAAAGCATCCCACGATAGCATACATTTGTGACAAGCTCGATGCACATAATCAGATGTTTAATCCTGAGGAGGAGAGTTGAATATTATGTATTTACTATTTTCCTTTTTTATCCTATATATATGTGTGTGTGTGTGTGTGTTTTTAATTAATGAGCACGAGAATCCTATTTCTCTCTATTCACAATATTCCACAACCCTAATTATGTGATGACGCTCACTCGATTCTAAATCAAGAATTTATATATTTTGGAAATTCTAGCCAAACTCATGTGCAAACACATCATCGACAAATTTCAGAGGGGTGTTTAGCAAAATATAATGAGCCTAATCCACCACTAAGGAAAATGGCTTTATCGGGAGGGGGATATATGTAGTTTTAATCATAAAGGAAAATGTAGTTCTATTATCAAAGTAATCGGGAGAAATAAAAAGAGGAAATCTCCGAAAGCAAATTGCATTCCAAGGTTTACTACAACTGAAGCTTAGAGAAGAAGGTACCATGCTCAGAATCAAGACTTCTGAGGCGCAAATTCACCATTTCATTAACTCGATCCTAACCTTATAGCTTTAACACCTACAATACAAGTAAAATAGGGAAAGACAAAACCCCCATGAATCACACAGCTATTAGTGATGAATGGTAAGGAGTCTCCCATTTTAGTTCTCGTGAACATAAGGTTATAAACTGCTAATGCACCTGATTCACATATTACTTTAAATATAAAAGGTATGACTAAGACATATTAATAAAGAATTGCAATACCAATATCCAACATTCTCAATGAAAATGTATTAAGATGATGTACCTGGATGTGATCCTTTGAGACAAAGAAGCATTTGCTCAAGAATCCTTCACCACCTCATGGTCATGATCATTAGTCGTAGGAAGCACAAGTAATTCCATTTATCAAGCTGAATTAATGTAGATCACAAGAACCATGGATAGGAAAAAGAATCATTTTTATCTACGTATCAACTCTCCAAACTTATTCCATGATGAGACCGTCAATCAAAAACTTTGTTTACATAAATAAATAAATCATTGTCCCAAAAGAAATATGATGAAGATGAATCTTAAATATACATTGTTAAATGATCAACTCCTCCAAAAGCCAAGATCAGTAGGATTCGGGGTTTAATATGAATATCACGCTTTAATTCTCCCTGCTGATACTTCTACACCCATGATATGGAGAGTCAAATAAACCAAATAGAGTCCTTCATGGACTTTCAAAAATGGGGAATAAACTGAAAAGAGATGGCTTGAACCCAGGACCTTCTGCCAAACCAGGCTCCAATACCATGTTAAATGATCAACTCTCCTAAAAGCGCAAGCTTGTAGGATTTGGGTTTAATATGAATACTTTAACATACATCAAGAAAGAGAATTCTGTGTTAGTTGCAATTAGAGTCACCAGATTAATAGCTCTTGAAGTCAAATTAGGATTAGTAGTCGGAATCAAAATTAGAACTAAGAATAATGTGCTGTTAGAATTCCCGGTACACTTTGATTTTTTGGGAGAAGCCTATAAATAAGGTTAATTGATGTAAACTCAAAAGAAGATCATTTAATATTAACGATATTTTCTAACCATCAAGAGGCTTAGCTAGTCAGCTTATCAAATTTATCACCGCCAGCCCCTTCATGCCACTGTGAGGTTTAACCAAACATTAACTTCCCAAGGTCCGTGATTACTGAGTACCTGAACCGCCCGACAAATTACCTGCTATAATATATATATATATATATATATATATATATATATATATATATATATATATATATATATATATATATATATATATATATATATATATATATATATATATATTAAGTTTTCTTTACAAATATCAATCGCCAATGGCGGGAATCTATCGATTTTCTTCTTCCATGGGGGTAGTTTAGTGTTTTAACAAGTTAGAAGTCCCAATGTCACCGCCAAATTTCTTCTGAGGCAAAAACAAACGCACAGAATATAATGTCACCATCAAACCAACATTCATAACAAAGGCAATCACAATAAAATTATCCCACTAATATCACTGATTAATCATTTCTCACTCAATCCCACCAAAACATCTCAGTCCAATGGTTATAACATGATCCTGAGAGAGAAAAGAACTATATAAAAATTTAAACAACAACATAATCCTAAAACATTGATCGACTACCCGTAAAATAGACCTCGGTTACAAAAACTCATGAAGAGGAGGGCCAAACCCAGAGATCCACCAAGTATCAGACCGACCGACCATTAAAGCAATTAAGAGTTTCAAAATAATAAGAAAGTTAATAAACCTCCATGCAAAGAGTGAATGGAAATTTAAAATCAAGAAATTAGATTCAGCTTATTCGCACAACCCCCGATTCTTATAAACCCAGGATACATAGTTCCGCAACAAGTCAGAATCACGCAGGTATCCACCTGACCACGTGTCTTTATGATGAAACATCCCGTTAAATGACCAAATCTCCTAAGCTCATGCCAGAAGATTCGAGTTTAATATGAAGATCGTCTTTAACACTCTCCTCACATACGCCTCATACCCGCATGTGGAGTCAAATAAAACCAAATGTGAGTCCTTCACACTTAAATCGTATTGGGAATTAATTGCAAAGAGATGGCTCAAACTCTGACTTCCCGCCAAACCGTGGTCCGATACTTACGTTGAATCACCAACTCTCCTAAAAGCTCAATTTTGTAGGATTTGGATTTGATATGAATATCACGCCTTTAACACTCTCCCGTACAACTTTGTTTGAAACAAGGTTGCATCTCAGTCTCCATCTCTTAAGGAAGAGATATTGTTTCGGGTTTTACTATTTCAGTCTAAAAGACAAATAAAGAATTAATATATCCTTCTATCTCACAAACATGTCGGCCATGGAGCTAAGACTCCGGCAGATATAGTTTCATTATGCTGCTAATCTCAATACAAAAATTCGTAAGAGAAAGCAAGAAATAAAAGGAAAAAGTTAAACAAATGTAGGGTGGGGAAAAGAGTACCTTCCAACTCTTGGGCCCCACAAAGATTGAACTGTGATGCATTTACCCCACATCCATTTTTTGCTACTTCACCAAAGTCCCAGCCTTCACCATATCTATAAAGAGAAATAAGGATAATGGAGACAAATAAATCCAAATCTTAATGGTTTCAGACGAAAAAAGATGCACTTGATAAGTGAACACTCACATATAGATACTTGAACCATCAATTCCATCCATACCCTTCGATAGACTGTGGAGCAAATTTTTAGCCTTCACCTATGATTGAGTACACACGCTATCTCTCAATTCACAGTACATCATTTGTACATTGCTCATAATTGCAATAAAATAAATTATCATAACATAAAGTCCAATGTGTGTATCTATTTTTATCGAAAAGTCTAATTGTATTCAAATTTATTCTTTTCAACATATAATATCACGGTTTTGTTTTTTACCATAATAGTTATACATAACTTCGCTCGAATCGAGGTTATTCATATTCATCTATAACTTTTCATGCCTTCTATTTAAACTCCTCAAAATGAGAAAATCAAAAAACACTTTTCACAATTGAAAAAAAAAAAAGGTGCAGAATTACTTTTTCTTTCCGCATAGCAACACCTGACCGAATTAATTTTCAATTTCTAAAGAAACGCCAAGAAAAAAAAAAAGCAAATAAGTAAAAATATACGATAACATGTCAGAGATTAGAAAGAATATCAGAGAATAAATATGAAAGGAATAAAAGGTATGTAGTTTTTTTAATTCTTTTCTATACGGAGACTCAAACACACATACAAAACATCTTAGCACCAAAATTAGGAACATTCCTAACTCAATTACAACAAATTCCTTTAAACTTCACAGGATTGCCTTATTCTCTCTGCATAAATCACAACTCCCCCAATTCAATGCCTCCTCACATGTCAATATCTTCTTCCCAACCAACACAAAAAATTTATCAAGTTTCAAGATGGACAAGCAGACGTGTCGGTGTGAATGATGTGTGTAAAGTGGTAAGAGAGAGAGAGAGAGAAGATTTTCCGCCCACTAGAAACACAAACTAGCATGACAATCAAAAATGATAGAAACGGGAAAAAAAGCAACTATAAAGTCAAATTTGTTGCCAACTCAAAAGTCTATCCGACTGTTAGCTATATAAAGGTTTAGAAGCACCAACACAAATCCTCTAGATGTGATACAATCGGTTAGAATATCAACTAGCATTTTAATACGCACTTTTCCTATGGATTTTAAACGCTTTCTAAATAAGTTTTTCATTAGTCGCAGTTAGTAAAAGTTTCACAAAGTCACATACCATGGTCCTTTCAGCTACGTGACCTATGAGATCAAACCTGAACTCCATCAACCCGACAAGGAAGTCATATACCAATTATTAATCATGTTATAGTCCCACAAGAAAACTTAAAAATAAACGCACATGCGGCAAAGTGTAAACAGTATATCATGGAAGTTCTCATTCAAAATCATGACTTAATTATTTAATATCGATTTTGAATGAATAAGGTTACAACATTTGTCAACCACGGAAATTATCAACCACCTATATGATAGCATGATCGCAAGTCATGAGCAATCACGACTTCAAATTCAAAAGATCAACTCATTCTGTTCCAATTTTATTAAAGGAGACTTTATTAAGCATTTAACATTTCATAAGGCTTTTATATAAAGCATTTAATGGGGGAAAATGTGATTATGAGAAATAGAAGAAGAAATGAACTGTCATGAGAAATACCTTATAATTAACTGCCAAGCACAAAAGATCATCGAGAATCAGACGTTCAACCATAAAATGTCTTCCACCAATGATTATTTACACATGTACTATTCTCAATGCAACCATTGTCGCTTTCTTCTCAAATAAGAATCTGAACAATTCACAAGGAAAATGTACTGGCCGTAGTGCGGAGGCAAAAACTCTTTAAGGAAAAGACACTGACAGTATGTCTTCTATCGTAGGTGGTAATTTTACACAACTGGGTGACAACTCCAAAACAACATGAAATTAGCAAGTCCGAAGCCGAGGTTAATCATGCTCATGTTATTTTTTGAGCCACTTACTTAAATTGATGATAACCACGTGTTAGAAGTTCAAGTCCTCAAACCAACACAACCCATTTTAATATCTAGTTTATCACATGTGTTAACACAATTCAGACTTCACCCCCACATGCGACCCTACTCATATAGTCAGAAATTTTAAGTTGTTTTTTTTTTTTTTTTGATAGGCAAAAGTGAAGAGCCATTCAAATTTAAAGTCAAATTTTAAGATTTGACTTTAAAAAATAAGTAATTGCAAGAATTTTATTATACTTTGATAAATCATTTTGGAAAATAAGCTAATCTAATTCCTAAGCAAGTTTCGAATGAGTTAAAACAAGTCAGTAATTTGTAGGTAAGATTCAAAAGTTGAAACGTTGTCTATGTAATTCCATTAATTAAACATATTTCAAACTCACCAAACTCAACCTATTTATCAAATGCTACTAGGTTTTGTCCTCGTTACTCATATACAAAACAAATTCGCTTTCATATCAAAGAAATTTGACACAATTATTAAATAGCTCATGTTTATATGGACTAAATTTCAAGATTTTTTAACCATGACATGGCTTCACCTCGCCACCCCCCGCGCTTCAATGAGATCCTGAACAAAAAGTGAGCTAAAACACCATTTGAAAAGCAAAGTACAAATAGAACATAAGAACCGAATTATGATCTTGTCCAAAACAGAGTTCTCATCAAATGGCCCACTTCCATGCAAATGATTGTAGACAACATCCAACACAACACGAAAGCCAATACTGCTATGCCCAAATTTAGAAACAACTAAAGCTGATTGTTGAATGTGGATGTGACACAAGATAAAGACATTCCCCGCATTCCCATGACGTAAATACAAAATTAGATCTCGTTATTCTTTCATGCAAACAAATCCAAGACCCCAATTGTACTCATCTTAAATTCGTGTACGCCATGACTCGGGGTTACTTCAGATAGCTTCCTTTAGGAACCCCGAGAACAGGATTGTACCTTTGTTAACAAATGATTAATTAGCACATGCAAATTTATTAAAACATAAAATAATTCAAATTCGACATGTAGTGGCAATTCTATCCTACCTCAAATAGACTCATCCTCATCTTCATTACCACAATTTCACTATTGCTCAACTCGACCGGTGAGGTAATGTTTCCAGGATCTTAGACCAGATAATCGCTTATGTCATTTTCGAGAATGATGCCAATAAACATGAAACAATTTTATCATGGTTTTGAATCAAAAATATATTTCTACAAGAAATTTAAAATAAAAGATCTTCCAAAACAAGGTACAAGCATAGACTACGCCAAAATTAATAACCTATCTAGCTATTCAAAGCAAGTTCATAGAAACAAAATGTGACTGGGTAATATTTCTTTTATATATATATATATATATATATATATATATCCTAAATCTTGATGTGTAAACATAAAATAAGTGATGTTTAAAAAACATATGTGCACAGAATATTGAATCAGAATTGAAAAAGAAACCAACTTATGTTAAACAAGAATTTAGGTTTTTGGTGTCCCCTATAATTTCTTTACACATTATTATTACTTGACCAATCTAATTTTCCAAATTAATATATTTCGTCACCCACATAGAAATTTCAAATTTTCCGAAAAACCCTCCATCTTTTCCATGTCAAAATTCCATGAGGTAAAAAGGCAAGAGGCGAAGCCTTTAGGCATTAGATGCATGACATTAAGCTTGATCCACTTTTTCTTTTCGTTGTTTTTTTTTTGGCAAACAAGCTCCCTTAAATTCAAACAACTCAATTTTCCAAATGAAACTATAAAATACAAATAATAATAATAATAACAATGATAATAAATGTAATATCAATACAAAAGGTTTTAGAATGATATAACGATTAGTGCAAGAACAGTGCTCTACAAGAAACAAGAAAAGGGAATTTTAGTCACATCCATCATAAGGTCTTAGTAGATATCAAGCTTGAAAATTTTCAATGACAAGGCATCCCAATACTATAAATTCATGCCGATAATTTAAATACGGGATGAAAAGTGATAAAATTCTCAGATTAGATCGACTACGCACCTCGTTTATGGTATGGGATTACATGAAGAAAAAAGGAAACAAGAGACATAAAAGGAAACTAACTTATTCCTAAAAGCAAAAGGAAACTAACTCGAATCCTCAATTTGGGTGATTCAAATAATTTCTATTCTTGCCATACAAGTCAAACATTCTATTTCATGCTTAATACTCTTCCCTTAAGTTAGTAATGGATGTCTTCCATTCTCTAACTTGAATACAAGATCGTGGAAACAACCTGCTTCAACCCTTTTGTTAGAATATCAGCTAATTGATACCCCATGGAACATGAGGATGACGCTATTAATCACTCATTCCTCCAATTTTTTCGATGAAATGTCTATCAACCTCTAATATGTTTTGTCCTAATGTTGAATAGTAATATAAAAGTAATATTAGATAGCCCACTCGTTGTCACACAGCTTCCATGTAATATCCGACGGATTTCTCAAATCATCTAGAATAATCAACCAAAGTAGTTCACAAACCCCGAGCAATGGCCCCAAACTCCGATTCTAGACGACCTTGCTACCAATATCTGTTTACTTCTCTCCATGCACCAAATTCACTCTAAGAAAAGTACAATGCCTGTAGTTGATCTTCAATCTACTATGGAAACCGATAGTCGGGACGGCATGTTTCAGAGCAAGAGACGTTTTAAAACAAAATTCTTTCCCAGGTTGTTTTCAAGTAATGCAAAGACTCCTGTAAGCAGCTTCAAGATGAGGTTCTCGATCATGCATGAATCGACCGGACACACTCATCAACAAAGCAGGTTCGCCGAGTGTGGGAAAGAAGGTATATGAGCCTACCAACAAGCCTCTAGTACATTCTTTTATCCACCACTGGTCCTTCTTTAGCTTCTCCCAACTTGTGGTTTGGATCCATCAGCGTAGACTGGCTTACACCCACCTTCCCTGCTTTTCCTCGCCAATAAACTGGCCACATACTATTGAGATGAAGATCCCTCAGGTAGAATATGCCACCTCAATACCGAGGAAGTACTTCAGTTTCCTAGTTCCTTTATCTCAAATTTTTGCTAATTCGCTTCACATCATGCTTATTCTCTCATCATCCCAAATACTATGATGTCATCAACATAGACTAGAAGAGCAAGCATTCTCACATAGAAAGTGTTTCGATGAAGAGAGTGTGGTCACCTCTCAAGCCAGAGATGCACTCCAAACTCTTTCACGACTTTTGCAAATCCTCCAACTAAGCCCTAGGAGATCGTTTTTAGCCCATAAAGGGCCTGCTACCACACACCTTTGCTACTCAGGTTCCCTCAAACTTAAGGGATGTTCATGTAAATCTCTTCATCTAAAATCACCATGAAGAAATGCATTTAACATCATACCATAGAGTTGCCAATTATAGTGGGCAACCAATGACAACAGATTCTTACATTATTCTCTTGGTAAACTGTGAGCAAAAGTCTTTTGACAATCAACTCCATGAGTTTGAGTACTGCTACCAATCTTACTTTATGTCTCTCAAGAGATCCATCAGCCTTATAATTCAGTGTGAAAATCTACTTGCAATCAACAATGTTTTTCCCTTTCAGTCTTTCAACGATCTCCTATGTTTTATTCTTTTCTATTGCACTTATCTTCTCTCTCATAGCATCCTTCCATTCCCTTTTTGTCAATGCCTCATAAACAGTGTTAGGGATGATAGTGGTGTTTAAACTCACAATGAAATTCTTAGCAGGCTGGTGATAGATTTTTTAAGAGACACATAGTGTGATAGCAGATAAAGTTTGTCTGCTAGTGAATTCCTTCGGTGCCTTTTTCGACAAAGAATGGGAAGTTGTTTAGTCTAGGTTGTTTGTTGAGTCAATGGAAGTTTCCACTGTGTCAGGTATAAAGGTGGGCTCGATCTACCACATGATTTCATTCCTGTGGTCCGAGCCTGACTCTGCACCTACTTCCGCTGAACGGCCTTTTCCCTCGAGTACACCTAGAACCGTGAAAATCATGAGTGACACTCGGGTCGAACAGGATGAAACTGTCTGGGCGAGTGTATCAAGGTGACTCGTGTTCTTCATCACCATGGTCGAGGCACGATAAGGTCAAGAGGTTTAAAGGACTCACAATGACTATCTTCATTCAATGAAATCTACCCCGAAGAAAGGACTTAGGAAAAAACAAGTTTACTAAGGTGACATCCGCAAAGATGTAAAATTTTCTCTGTCGAGGGTCAGAATATTTGTAACCTTTTTCAGTGGATAAGTAACAAGGAAGACACATTTATGGCCTTCGTGGGTCTAGCTACCTCTATGTTAGTCAGGACATGAACAAATGCAAAGTGCACCAAAATACCTCAGAGGAGCCCAAGCCAGGTTCCGAAGTGTGGATAGAAACTCTAAGTACCTCTACGGACTTTGTCAGTCAACACTGCGAGGAAATTCTATTTATCGTGCATGTGGCAATAAGAACAGCTTCCTTCAATAGGACTTAGACATTCCCTCGAAGAGTAAGGCCTGGTCAGGTTAAGTAAATGCCCATTTTTCCTTCCTGGCCACCCCATTTTGTTGTGGGTGTGTTAACACATGATGAGTCGCAGAGAATACCCTCGTGGATTGAAAATAGGTGACAAAACTGTTAAAGTAATCTCTAGCATTATTCCACTCTAAAGCTTTTACTTGGACCCCAAATTGGTTTTGGAAACCATTGAGTGGAAATTAGTATAACAGCATTCAACATCGTGATTTTTGTTTAAGAAGAAAAGATCCACAGAACCTTAAGTGTAAATAACACCAAGGATACAAACCAACGAGCCCCAAAAAAACACGAGGTATAGTCGAAGGACCCCCATATGTCATAATGAATTAAAATGGAAGTGATGAGAACTTCTTTTATTGCTAATAGAAAAGATACACGAAAGTATGTTTTGCCAATTCACGTTTCAGAATGAAACTCATAAATATCTCGATCCTCGAACAAATATGAAACACATGACCTTTAAAACCCTAAAAAATGGATTACCTAGACATAGGTGATATAACCAAATGGTATCTTTATTTGAGGAACTAAGAAAAGACAAGGACAAATTATTACAAGTTTTATGAGATAATTCAAGGTGGTAAAGACCGTTCCTTTCCTTAGCAAGTCTAATCCTTCTCCCCGAACCCTGTTCCTGAAAAACACAATAAGAAAGGAAAAAAATAACATAACATTTAAGATCATGAGTAAACTTTGAATGGAAACAAGGCTGGATGACAATTCTTGGTACATGGAGTGACATTTTTGCGATAAGGGTAGTGTATATATATGTCTAAAACCCGCAATAGTACTTAAAGAGCCATCACAATACAATCTCTCTTTGCATTTCAGTTCAGCATGTGCATGAAAAAAGCCGAGATTGGGTAATACACGGTTCATGGCACCTGAGTCTATTTTCACCCAAGAATCATCATAAACCTTGTTTGAGGCATTTATGGAAAAAGAAAATGAAGGTGTACCAAAGAGCCTCAAAGAATAAGCTCCCGTAGTTTGTCAAGGATCCCAACAAGCTTCTCAAATACCTTCTTCATTTCTTCATTATCGAACCTACCCACGGCTAAATCCTTTCCCCGCCAGTCGCTCCGCCATGTGTGCTCGAGGCCTCTACCCTCCACCGCTTCCCCATTCTCGATCAGTGGCTTACCATCTCACCTTCCAACACTTCTCTTTCAGTGTGCCTTAGTTTCTACAATAAAATTCAAAGATCGTTCTGGCTTCTCCTTCCACTAATTGTCTCTACCTGTTTAGGCAAATCATTTTTCCTTTCTCCGGGATATTCTATTTTGCTACTAGTGGCTAATCCATTCAAGGTCGGTGGTTCAAGCATGACACTCCCTTCCGCCTTTCCTCTCCTCGAATCGTTGTCACCACCTCTCATTAAAGCACGAAACCTCCTCGCTTCAGCCAAGAACTGGATTCAGCACTGATCAAATTCCTAAAGTTAAGCCTAATAAGAAAATCATAGACTCTATCTTACTCAATGAAATCCTTTAGAACAACGGCATCCTCGTAGACATTTGGTTTTACTTTCACCTCTATAATGATCAAGTTCTCGCCACAAAGCTTTCAATTGATTAGCATATTCTAGAATCGTTTTAATTCCCTCGTTCATAGCCATTAATCATCTTCAATTCTCACCTTCATATACTGAGTCAAGATCTCTAGCTTTTGAATATGTTTCAGTTGATCGCAACTCAAACATCCTTAAATGTAGCCAAGAACATACATGTGTCGCTAATCTCAGGAGTCATAGAATTCCACAAATACGCCCATAATCATATAATCTTTCTTCATCCCATACTTCCAAAATGGGGATTCCTAGTTTTACCCAGACCATAAGATACACCTTCCCTTCCCCGCCATGCTGGAGAACAAGGTAATTTTTCCATCCAACCCATATGCCGCCTAAATATTTTGCAATTCGTTGCCGAGATCGAACAATCTCCTCCTCGTTGCCAGGCAAGAAGAGTCATCTGGCAACCACGACATCTTTCACGAAAAACCCTTAATGTGAACACCGCTTTCGCTTCGTAAATCAGCAAACAAAGGTAGAAAGAAAAACGTGAAAGAAGCAAAAAAAATCCAGCTATGAAGGCCAGAAAGAATGGCAATGAAAGCGAGAATGATGCCCAGGTTTTAGAAACCAATAGCTCTAATACCATGACATGAAATATGGGATGAAAAGTGATACAATTATGTATTTTAGATTGACTATACACCCTATTTATATAGGGAATTACAAGAGAAGGAAAAAAGGAAACAGACATAAAAGGAAACAAATCCTATTCCTAAAAACAGAAAAAGGAAACTAACCGAATCCCTCAATTTAAGGGATTCTCGAAATACCCCTTTATTCTATTTACAAGTCAACACTCTATTTACGTACCAACACATGCATCCTACCTATTTCTTTGAACTAGATTGAAATTTAACCCCTAGAAGCCCAAGGCTATGTTTAATTACTTCTGAAAATTTGAGGGAATGTGCAAGTGGAAAGAAAATGGAGAGAATAAATAAAAAGCAAGAAAAAATGAAGGAAATTATTTGGAAAATATGTAGGGAGTTAAAGATCATAAATTATATTTTATTTTCTTGAATTTTTAATACAACAACTAAACATGAGAAAATCATTTTATTTAGTATTTTATTCTTTCCTTAAGTACTTTCCAAAACAAAACATAACATAAAGGATTCCAAGTTATTCAAAAATCTCCAAAGTTTAGAAAAGCTTTCCTTTTCATTTAGCCCTTCAATGAAAAAGAAAGAGAGGAGAAAATGCTAAAAGGGAAGCCATAGCACATCTCGCCTCGTTGAACTGGTTCAGTCATGCATCTTTTTATTGGGCTTCTTAATTCCTTGCCATCAGAAGGGATCACATTCAAGACCAAGCCATCTATATACAACCTACTAAGTTTGGTTTTATTTCGTTAGTTTTTACTTGGGAGGTATATTTCAATAATTCAAGTTTGGGTTGCTTCATTTGACTTCCATAATTTTCGCGATTGTAGCTATTTTCCAACTTCAGAGGTTTCTTTGACGAGTCCATGACTCTTAGGTATAAAAGGCCGATTCCTTTAAGGTAGAGAAGCTGAATCAATAAAAAGGTTCTTTTTTTTGCCAATATTGTGTCTTCTTCTTCCCGGCTCTTCCAAGACCTAGATAGTTTATCAAATCTAATAACATAATATTCAAAGTTTTGGTAACTACCAAGCTTCTTTAGAACATGCGATTGTCTTCTCCTCACAATATTGCATAGGAACCCTAGATCCTAGGTTTGATTCCCAAAATTTTCTTTCTTTTTCTAGTCTTCCTAATTCCTTTCACCTTGTTATGAACTCAAAAGAGATAAGAGAGAGAGAGAGAGTGGGAATGGTTTGTAGTGATCGAAATGTTATTTTTATTTTGTTTTGTTTTTTTATAAGCTCATAAGCATCGAGAATTGGAAGATCTTATCCACACATATCGGCAAATTCAGCGCATGACTCTAGCTTTTCCTGCCACTGATAAGCATGTGCAACATAAATCACCATGATCATGAATTTAAAGTTTTATCATATGCAAAGTTTTCTCGAGTTTAGATTTAATATTTTATTTGGAAAATTTATAAATTAGCCTGGAACTCAAACTAATGCCCAAAGTAGTGCACGGAAAGCAAAGAATTGAATTTTTATCAAACGCCGCTATCCATGACAATGCACTGAAATTTTATCAAATGCCGCTATCATGGACAACCTGCAGATTTGATAAAAATCTAATCGCGATTATCTATGAGACAACCAGATTCGCATTTTCTAACCATCGTACCAAACACAATTCTTCGGGGCATTAGGTCAGGTGTTAAAACCTAATTTTATAATTTATTTTTTTTCAAATGAATTATTTGAGTCTACAACTCGAGTTTTCTCCATTACTTGGCTATAATCCATCTTAGTTCACAAATCAGTGTGAATAAGACCTTTTTGCATAAGCAAAGGTATTACTTTCATAATAATATCCAATGTCTGGAATTCCATCTTACAAAAGTATAAACACATAAGTAATGATAAAAATAAAATATAATTAATTAATCGCAAGAGTACTTCAAGTATCGAGGTCAAATAAAGAAATTTACCCACACATTTATTTCTCTTCTCATCATCAAATCAATCAAGAAATTGGAAAGTTGGCAAAAGATGTAAGTGAGAGATACCAAAGATTACATAATCTTTAGATGAAGAATGCCCGCCGAATCCTTCAAACATCATATCTTAACTTTAAAGTGGATAATGTGCTATTTAAGTCTTAGTTTAAAATAATTTTTGAAAATTAGATATTAATGTTTAAATGATTTTTAGAAATTATAAAGCAAGAAAAACTACTAGCACAATTACAGCCGCTTGCAACTGTAAGGACCATAAAAGCATATGTGGGTAAGGGATGCTCTAGAAAATATGTGGAACTTACATACTAAGATCATTTATTATCAATATATCATTAAGAGAAATTTCATTTAAAAGGATTATTTACTAGGAAATAATAAAAACAAAATCAATTCAATTTTACTACGAAAAATGATAAAAACTTCAATGAGTTCTGTTCACATAAAAATCAAACAGAGATAATCCCTACTCATAACTCAAATACTTTTGAGGTGAAAACCCCATGGTCGCGACGCCTTTCTTTCCTTCTTACCTGTTGAGAATCATAGGATATTCTTAGAATATTCTCTGGTTTATCTTCTTCCTTCCTTGTACATTACTTTCCTTCCTCAGATTTTATTTTTGCTTCCTTTTTGTCTCCATTCTCTTTTCAGACATAAATAGGTGTCTCTATACGATGTAAACTCGACTCACTATTCAATAAAGAAAAGCATTCTTTCTTTCCTCTCATTTCACATTACCTAGTAAACGAACATTTTCCTTTACATGATGCATTTCTAATCCTTCCACAAAATTTCAAGTCGCCTGAGAGCAAAATAGTGAATTGCAATCCAAACATTCACACCAAAGAGAAACTAGGTTAGATCTCTAAGGTTACCATCGAAAATCCGTAATGTGGCACAACGTAACGTTCTTCTCATTCACTCAGGAATTTTTTACTCGGGTCTACTTAGGCAATTTCCAAATATTCGCAAGGCTTAAATTCCTCCCATAAACCCCTCGCTTTCAATACATGATATTTTTCTCGCCAAAATAGAAACTCCATTCCTTCACGAACTCAACCTCGATACAACACTAATCCGATTGGTCTAATTTCCCTAAGTCACAGGAATCAACTCCCCTCATAGCCTAGAAATTTTAAGAAATCGCAATTATCCAAACTCATGGTCAGCATCAAGACAATGGTCGCGACAAAACCATTGAAATAAATCCACCTAATTCACCCGCACGTTAGCCGCCATATGCTAACATACAAAAACCACAACCAACTAGCTCACTCAAGCCGCAAGATATTATGAAAAAACAAAGATAGTCCTAGAGATCTTATTTGTGATCTTGAAAAACACTAAACACTTTAGATACCCTTTGTACCTCCCACTGAGAGAAAAGGAATTCTCGTGTGGAACATACATATTTATACACAAGTGTTATAAAAGAGAAAGGAAACAAAGTTAGTGGTCAAAATTGGAAACCATGAGAATAGAAAAGAGAGGAAAAGATTTTCCTAATAGATTAGAAGTTAACTTAAAACCTCCTTCCCAAGAAAATTTTCATCTTCGCTATGTAAAGTAAAGAGAATATAAAAAGAAGCAGCATTTTTCTTTTCCACACCCTATCTAGCATACAGGACAGGTCAAAGTGATCAACCAAAAACAAGAAATTTTACCAAGTTGCTTATAGAAGAAAATAAGAAAATAAGTCAAGATAATCGCTCAACATCCTCACCACACAAAGGGAAGACGTTGTTTACTTTTTTTTTCTTTTTTGGATAGAAAATTCTATAAGTATTAGAGAGGGGAACCATACACTGTTGTATATCGACACGCTTTTTTTTTAACCTATATTAGCAATTCATCAAACTAGAATTCTCGCTTTATCACCCAAGAAAACATTCATAATTACAAATTCATAATATTTTTAGAGAAAAACCTCTCTTCTAAAGTCTTGGAAGAGATAGCAAAAATACTCCGGTAGCGAAGGCAAGATAACCACCACGGAAGTCGTGACGCACCGTGGTCATCAATCGCAATAAAGAAAATTGAATATCCCCAGCGCACTATGTAAATAAAAAGTGACAAAGAGAGTAGAAAGTAATGAGAACTAAATCTCACCTCATAAGACTATAATAGTGGACAAAGTTCAAATGAGATTCAAACTAGTAATGCAAGGATGACAAAGGGACGGTGTCTAAAACGAGTCACCTCCCCATCCCGACCCTACCTCATCTGCTCCATACAACAAAGTTTTTATGGAGATCAAGTTCTTTAAAGCGTTAAGGCCTTTGCTTTAGTCGGGCAGCTCATAGAAGGTAAACACCAATGACTAGTTACAATCGAGACAACCTTATAAAACCTCAGGATGCCCCAAAATCGGGGTCCGTTGACCACCACAACCTCACGACACAAGTGGAGGGCCTGGCACCCGGACGCCACTTTGAAAATTCCAAGCAGAGTCTTCTTTATAGCTGGGAGCTCTACCTAAAATAAAGCATTCGCATATACTTGTCCCAAACAGTCCAATGTTATGCAATATATATCCAATACTACCATCAGTCTACATAAACAAGACTAATATCCATGTCAACTAGCGAATCCAACTATATACTCAATAGTTACAAGAGTTAATATGTTTTTACTCTTATACAACACACATTAATTAGAGAATTCTAATACATGTATACATCAAAGCCACAACCCTACTTCTTCTAATACAACCTCCAAGACGAACCGTCCTCGCACGCTCCCTCGTACTGTGAAAAGGGGACTACTTACTCGGGTGAGCTAAAGCTCAAGAGGGAGAATCGCCTCTAAGTGGGCCACTCACCACCTATGCAAAGCAGGTAATGTTCCATTCTAAACACACATTCAAGCAAATGCATGATCCTACTTGAATGTCTACATGACCAACTCAGATCCCGAGTCTCACCGACTCCCTCACACTCGCCTAAGCCTCGTACGAGAATATTATGTTTTATTTGTGGTGGTTACCCTCCCGATGTTATAAATTGGGACCCTCTCCGATGTTATATTTAGCTGGACTACCCGAGATATATCAATTGGGCCGCCCGACGATCGATATATTTAAGTTGTTCAGGGACTACCCATGAATATATATCAACCGGGCCGCTCCGACTTGATATATTATTTGCTCAGGACTACCCTCCGATGAATATCAATCGGGGCCGCTCCGACGATTGATATTTTTAGTCTGACTACCCTCCGATAACTTAACATTTTTAGACTGGGCTCCCTCCGAACCATTTTCTAGACTCATCTCATGCACTAACTCCTATAGTCCTAGGATGTTCCAAAGGCATAGCGAAACACGTATGCCGCCCACTACGCCTAATCATGCAAATATATAAACAATACGAATATACTCGCATAATATCCAATCACAATCATGTCATGTAATTAATCAATTCAAGCATCAAAATTAACTCACTTCGGGGTTAATGATCAAACACGAGCAATTTAATTTAAATCAATTTCTACAAACACATATTTCAACAAAAATATATTTTGAGAACGACTATTTCTGAATAGTGAAACCCCTCGCTTACTATTCCTAAAAATTACAAAAATTATTCTGCTCACTTAGTGAACCCGATTTCACGCCATTTTCAGCCCTGGTAAATACCAAAACACCATTTAATCCATAAATCAACACTCAATTTATCCCAAACAGCCCCCTACCCACTACTACGCACCATGGCAAAACAATTATTTCCAATAATTCCGGTCTTCATGTTTTGGGGACCGATCCAATCCATTTCCTAACGGTCCCATTCAACCGAAACATTAGTAAAACATTTTAAAATGAGAATAAAACTCAAGTAGGAGAAAATCCACCAAGTGAGAGTTTAGAAGAAACTCCCGATCTCGAGTCCACGCAGAATGTCATCCCATCGTAGTAACATTTCTCCTTCGCTCTAAGACCGACGACTCCATCTCCCTGCATTCTAGAGAGAAGTGCTCTCTCTCTCTAAAAAGCTCTCAAATTGCAAGCTACTGGATCCCCAAAAATGTTTCCTGTTTTTGTTTGGCTTTACTTAATGAAGAAGATCACTATTCCTTATTTCTCGTCTTTGTGACTTGGAAATCTGTAAATCCCATAAAGACCATTATGTCCCTCTTTTACCGTGATTTGATATTCCCAAGACTATTTCTACAGTCTACATTTACTCATTTCTCTAATTGATACACCACTTATGGCACATGAGTACTACTATATGCGCCTTTCACAGATCGAACTTTACAAGACCCGAACGCGATGCTCGAAAAACGTGCGATCTAACTGTCTCTGAAAATTACGAACATGCTAACTAGATTTCTCAGTGGAGACGATTCCAACTCATAACCATTTCACATCCAAGTTCTATGGATTTTTAACCTAAATTACACTTGTAATCAAATTACGATTTTGCCCTTATTCCGTAATCAAATTTCTGCCTACATTCTCCCTCTCAGCGAATTTCATTCCGAAATTCAGGACTATCATAATCACGCACATGCATATGCAACGCAAGACTTATCATGCATGTAAACTAGTCATTTAAACCTTAAACGACTAAACCATCGCACCATCCCTAAACAAGATATTAGTAGCCCATCGTCCTCATTCCCACGCGACTCCACCCACACAAGGCCGCCAGAGCACTCACGCCACGGTCTTATGGCCGTGAAACCCGATCACGCAATACAAACACGCACACCGGTCCCTCCTCGAAGGTCCCATCCGTGCCGATCTCAATTGCCCCCAATCCACCCCATGAAATGGATCCGGGAGTATACTTCCCAGTACGGAGACACGAGTCACCCGTGACACCGACATGTCAAGGCAGAACACTAACCCAAGACGCCAGGCTAGTGTCTATCCTCCTCGAGTATCTCGAAGGTCCAATGAATCTCTACGATAAATTTTCTCATGCTCGCTTAACCCGACCGCCTCTGGGGAATCACCTTCAAGGAAACGTGCATCACTAACCTCGAACCCTGGTCGACGCCAGACAAGATAGCCTCTCTACCGCCTGAGTCGTGAGAAGACGCTATCGTATCAAGCCCACCTTCTCCCAGTGTCTCCAATCAGATCCCGACTCCGTGACGGATCTCTCCCACCCCAGCCCATCCTGGGCAGGACCTACATGGGCCTCCCATACAATGCCTCATAGGAAAGATCCATACACTCGCCCGATAACCTGGTTGTCAGAGGCGAATTCCACTAAGGGCAACCAATCCTACCCTTATGATCCAGACATGTTCGCGATACATGCCTCTCTAACACCCGTATGTAATCCATACACGTAACCCTACACAACCCTTACTGCGTGTGTAAAAGCTGACCTTCTCGTTGTCACTTACCGCCGACAATCCAATGGATCATTAACTCCGTCCATGTCATGAATGATCCTATACCAGCCATCACGGCTCAACAACACCCAATGGCCCCAAGGGGTATCCAAACCTCGAGTCACTCCCGACTCCCACCACACTAAGTCTACGCGGATAACCATGTCCGTGTTTTCATTCCTGGGCAAGATAACCTTCTGGCTTACACTTCGAGCCTCTTACACTTTCGATTCGGGCCTATGAGTTTTCATCGACGTAGTCTTAAAGACAACCAACCCTCCTTCAACAAGAGTGCATGCGAATGATCTCTCATACCGCGGCACCCACACCCGACTCCGACGTGATGTCACTGCAGGCACGCAACACACTCCATATTGATACACCCAATCCAGGGGTCCACCATGAGTAGAATCTGGGAGATCTCTCACTCATAATCCCGACCTATCGTGTCAAACTCTCACCCTACTGATCCGTGGAAGAACATCTATACTGCTTCTAAAGCGCCTTAACTTAAGCTCCAAATCCAACGCCGCGGCTTCAGCAGACAACCGCCTAGTCCCACTCATCGACAACCGATGGTCGCTTAACTCATCCATGTCCAACTCCCGACAATCAACAAATCAATGTCTACAACCCTAAGGTCCACTCACGCCCGCTGCGCAACTCGATCCGTGCCCCGACTCGACTCCACACTCCGTCCCTCGCCCATCCGCTTGTCGAAGTGCTTCAGATAACCCTAACGAAACTGGGCTTCCTCTCGACCCGTACTAGGTGTGGAGGAATGAACTCAGATACTCATTCCCATCGGCTTAACTAGACTCCGCATTGTCCTAAAGCTCTGATCCTCGTCTCCTGAAAGCAACCCGTCACCATGCCCTAACCGGCCCTAGTCCCCAACTACAGAAGCGTGTCTTCCCGCTCTTCCCGAACTAGGAGAACGCTGATCCTCCCTCTTGCTACCAACACCCGTATCCTGAGTGTTCCAGGTATCCTCGATTTCCCTCTCTATGGTCAGGGCCGTCCCACCCATGGAGTCCATATCCCATAGGTGAAATCCTATAATCCTGCCTCGAATGGACAACTTCTGCCCATTCTCGAATCTCCTGTAATACCCAGCCAATCCCAAGGAACTACGTATCTCAAAGATTGACATTCTGCCTCCCAATCCATCAACGCCTCAACCTTCTCTAGGTCGACTGACACCTGATGCTAACACCACGTGTCCCACAATCTCACCTCAGTAAGCCAAAACTCGCACTATCGAACTTGGGCCAGATGTACCGGGATGGTCTCTTAACAGCTATAAACAACCAAGTGATACTATGCTCCCACTTTCAAGGGAGGATCAAGATGTCATCCACATAGATCACTTAATAAACCGACCAGATAAGGTCGATCACCCTATGCATGAGGTCCATGAATGCCACCGGGCGTGATTTCACTACTCCAAAGGGCATCATCAGAACTCAACGTGCTCCATAACGCCGTCTCTAAGCTGCTCTTAGGAATATTCCGTATCCCTAACTTCTCACCGATGATAACCGCATGGTTGTCTATCTCAAGTAGACTCGCTCCTCTCAATCGGTCAAACAAATCATCACCTTCTGCAATAGGTACCGATTCAATCGTGACCCCGTTCAACTCCGTCGTAGTCAATGCAATGGGCCGAAGGGTCTCGCTCTCTTCTTTCGTGAACTAGAACCGGCGCCCACATGGTGAAGTGCTCCTGGGCCTAATAAACCCCTCATTCACAACTCTTGTGAATCGACTCCGAAGTTCCTACGACTCAACTGTGCCATCCTATGCTGAGCCATGAGATGATTGCAGGCACTGTGGTGTAACTCAATACCGAAGTATACATCCCTATGTGGAGGTAGTCCAGGTAGCTCATCCGTAAAAACATCCACATATTCGCAAACCACTCGAGGTAGATCCAAGCCCGCCACTGCCCTTCTGTGTGGTAAGGCCACAGCCAACCCGTTAACCCGGTCCCGACACTTGACTCGTAGATAATTCCGGGGAAAACTGTCATGCTTGTCCCCCGAAATACCACATACGAGTACACCGTCCCAGGTGTGTGCCAGACCTCCTCACGCCCACAATCAGCCAACGATCCCGTAAGCTATAAGCCAATCCATCCCTAAGATGACATCGTAACTTTGACATGCCCATGATCCTCGTCCACTGCGGGAGTAGAGTCCCTCGGTGACTCTCTAACCTCGCAACCTCGACCTATCTTCCTTATTTCTCGCCTAATCCCCCGTGGGAGAACTCACGTATAACAACTCCTCTAAGGTCCTGGGAGGTCCTCGCCCATTTCCACCATATTTAGCCTCATTCTAGCTAGAACGCAGCCTAGTCTATCCGAAGTCGCGCGCAGGTAATCTCCATAGCCTCTAACACTTTCTCGTTTCTGATGAACCACTCATTTCACCACCACTCCGGATCTCTCCCCTCATGAATGCCTGAGGATGATACGTCCTAAAACCTCCGGGAGGTTACAGATCTTCCTCGCTTCACCTACTATACCATCCTCACGTGCTATAACATTTGTCGTAATACCCACAAATTCTCCGCAAAGTCCGCCGATCCAACACTGGTGGTGCTCGACTAGTACCCCGTGGACGCCCTTCTATGCCCTTCGTTCTATTAGCCATTTACAATCAAGTTGTTATTGGCAAACAAGAGTCTTTTAATTTTCATTTCAGTCTAACTAGCAATGCACATGCCAATTACTAGTAGACTTGACAACTATGAACCGACCCGTTCATTTTCTAAGTGGCGCTAACTCCCAACCACTCAATTCATTTATTCCGATAAAATTTTAAGCTTTCCTGTTCATTTCATTATCAAAATCCCTAAGGTCATAACCCATAACCTTAGTATTTACCCTTTTTCCTATAC